>SPJY01006728.1:856927-906439 GCA_005191435.1 Raddia distichophylla
CTCGGCGGCGCTGCTTCTAGGAGTGGCGGAGTCGGTTCTGGTTCGTCGTCTCGCCGGTTGGTTTGCGGCTACTTCTCGCGACGTTGTCTTCATTTTTAGTCAGAGGCTGCTATATCGGCCCGATGGCTGGAGTCATCTTGGCATCGACTCTCGGATTCGCTTACTCGGGCGACTCAACCTCTTTTCATTTGGATCCTGCGGACTTTGGGCTGTGCCTATTGGCTATCTCGCGACTCTGTCATCGTGGGGTGGCTCGTCTAATGTAGGTTTGCTTGTCGTGGAGTTCGCGGCTGATTGCAGTTGGTCAAGATTGGGAGGTATGGCGGCATTGGCTCGGTTAGGAGGGGAGGCAGCACTGGTGGACTTCGATTTGGTGGTGCTTGTTTGGTACCGGTTCCTCGACTCCGAGGAGTTTTCCCTAGGTCTGGCCTTAGCTGGTTGTACCTGGCAATGGTGGCATTGTTGTCACTCCCTTATTGAAGGCATTGTCTGAAGTTCAAAGAATTTGCTCTCCAAGGTGAAAACCTATGGTCTGTCCTTTATTGGTTGGATCATGGCAATGGCGGCGCGCGTGCGTGTCGTTTCCTTCTTGAAGACGTTGCTTTCGAAGGGCATCGCAGTCCAAGTGTTGCTATGGGGTGGATGGAACTGAAGGTTATATTGTGTGTTGTAGCTCGCTTCGACATGATTTGGTGTCATGTCGTTTTCTTTTTTTTTCTTTTATTTTGTTTAGGCTGTGTGCATCTTAGCTATGCAGAGGCCGGGTGTGGTCTTAGTTTGATTGTATCTTCTTGATGTAATTTTCTAAGATCAATAAATCGCCCTTTATCTAAAAAAAGTTCAAGTGTTCAACACATCTTTTGTTTGTTGTCAAGCCGATGTGATATAATAAATTAACACCAAGATAAAAACCAAATCATTCTGCAGTGGTGACAAGCGTTTATCCACTAGTAACTAACCATAAACTACAGCTTTCAGCTTGAGTCATGAAATGAACGTTCTTATGAGTTTCTTGTAGCAAGAAACAACAAAACAAATTCTGTCTCACAGCGGAAAATCAGAGAACTAAATGGACAAAATTTAGAAATTTGAATGTTGTACAGAAAGAACACAAAATGGGCCCAGATATCCTTCATTTGAAAGTGGGGAGGTTCAAAGTTCACATTAAACCTGGAGCAATGAAGTTCCGCAAGGCAAAAACGGAGACAAAAAATTGAAATTTGTGCCAACAACAATAAAACATATCCCAAAATTTGCAGCAACACGAGAATAAAAATATTCCCAGCAGCTAGTAGTGTCAGTGTCACCAGAAGCTGCAGAGCAACACACCCTAAATCCGTAAATCGTCTGCGGAATGAAACGCAAGGAAAAAAAAAATCCAACCAGTTTGGAAAAGAGTCAGTGTCAAAAAAATTGAAATTTGTGCCAACAACAATAAAACATATCCCAAAATTTGCAGCAACACGAGAATCAAAATATTCCCAGCAGCAAGTAGTGTCAGCGTCACCAGAAGCTGCAGAGCAACACACCCTAAATCCGTAAATCGTCTGCGGAATGAAAGGCAAAGAAAAAAAATCCCAACCAGTTTGGAAAAGAGCAAATTAACAAGAATGCAGTCGACGAAAAAGTGTTGCGATTAATCCAAGGCCGCACCGCAGAGCAACAAATGAAGTTGTCGCAACCGAAGATTGATGAAGGGAGGAGGGGGGAAGATGGCGCACCTTGGAGAGTGGCGCCGCATCCGCCGCAGACGTAGACGGAGTAGACGGGCAGCTCCGGCAAGAACTTGTCGCACTTGGGGCACCGCACCACCCTTATCCGCGCCGCCGCCGCCGCCGCCGCCTCCTCCGGTTCCATTCCCGGTTCCCCGGCTCACCGAACAACCCCTTTCCTCCTCCTCGGAGTCCCCGTCACGGCCACCGACGCCGCCGCATCCAGCGAAGCGACGAACAGCTCAAGAACCCCCCACCAAGGCAGGAGCACCAGTGTCGTGCTCGTGCGAACCAAAGAAAGAACCCCACGAATGAAGAATCAACACCAATCGAAAGCACCGAGAACCATCTCCCGCGGCAAATCAAGAACTGCAGGGCAGAGCAACAAGCGGAGCCAGAGCAGGGCAGCAAGCAAGCATGGGGAGGGGAGGGAGGAGCCTTTTGAGGCCATTGCGGCGGGGAGGAGAGAGAAGAAAAGGCGGGCTTGCTGAGGGAGAGGAGGGAGCGGGGGAGGAGGAAGAGGTCAGGTTGGCGCAAATTTTTAGTCGATCTGTCACGAGGTCGTCTCGGCCCCCGTCTGACTGGCTCCACTGCTCCAGTGCCCAGCTTTTGCCCCTTTCGCTCTCTCTCCGACGAGCCGCGCAGGCAGCAGCAGCGGTGCATGCGGTGACGGGATTGGCATTTGCTAATTAACTTTTTTTTTCTTTTGGAGACGGCCACTAGTTAAACAGTACTTACGCCGTCTCCAACTATTCTTCTTCGTTATATTTCCTTTCTCTTTTTCTTTCCCGCGTTATTTTCCTCCGTTCCCCGCCATCTCCAACGGTATTCCTTCGAACAAATTCGTAAAGAAAGTAAAGAGAAAATTTTCTTCTGAAGAGAATGCAGAAAGAAATTTTTTCTAAAGAGAATGCAGAAAAAGAGATACCGTTGGAGATGGTCTTATGGTCCTTAGTAGTATACTATCAGTGATGCGAAAAATTCACGCATGACTTTCGTGAGTCTACTCCCTCTCCATCTTTGACAACTCGCCAGCCATGAAAGGGAGGGAACTTATGCTTCCCCTCTTCTTTCCCTTCCCTTGGTCATTCCCTTTCTCTTTCAATTGGATTTAGATTTGGAAGACAGTGTGTCTATAGACTCTTCCAGCGGCTTCCCCTTGTTGGTTTTGCGGACCTACTTTAGGTCTCACTTGTGTGGACACGGCCTGCGGCATTGTGGTCTCTCTCGCCAGCGGCCAACAGGAGCTACTTATCAGGGCCACAAGGAGCTCCCCTCGTGTCTTCAACCTGAGTGGATGTCCGTCGAGACGAGATGCCTCGTGTGTGGTGGTGTGGCTACGCATGGAGGCTCGAACACGACGTAAATCGGGGCGTGGCACATCTAATGGCGATGCTACAAGGCCAAGTCGGCATTGTTTGTATCTATGAGGGACTAGGCTTCATGGTTGGGAACTTGGGATCATGTTAGAATACATGACATTGGCCATATATTTTAATTAATTCATAGTAAATCTCAAAGACCCATGAGGCACACCTTGTAGAGGTGGAGGTGCAACGTTTAGTACCACCTTGTTTGTTGTGGGGAGAGACATCTTTATAGCCCTTGTGTAAGTAATAAGGTGCCAGCATCCAAAAGTGTTCCACAACAAACGAGAAAAAACTTAGCCCCAAAGGTTGTGTCTCTCTCTGAGTTGCCTCTTTTCCTTTGTGTTGCCTCCGATAGGTTGTTCCATCCTGCTACATGCAATAGTTCACGAATGTGTATTTTTATCTAATTTTGTGCAATTTTTTACTGTTAAGCATGTTCAAAATTGGATGGTGCTTGATGGTGGTTAATCCCTCCGTTTTTATGTCATGTTTAGAAATATAAGACGTGCATGCATATTTATGATGTTTTTTTCTTGTCTACCAATATTTATTACACAATTCTCTTTTATGCATTTATGAAAACTCTCTCACATTATGTTTTCCCCATACATTTATAGCATGGGTAGCATGTTCATTTTCTCTTGATTTCGTAGCATTCTTAATCTATGTGCCAATTCAAAGTACGTTTTACATAAAAACAGAGAGAGTACAATGAAAGATTAATATAGGAAATAGAAGACAGAGGGGAAGAAGGGTATGGGTTGTAAAAAGGATATGACATCAATTATGTTCCTAGAAAAGTTGCTAGGAAATCTATGGACCAGAATTGTATATTGCTACATGTATTTCTTAAAACATGACATTACATTCTTTTGAAGTTAGCATGGGCTTGTATACGGTCCGGTTAACTACCACAACTACTTCAGCTGCCACAAAACTCAGCTAGAACGGTTAGGATTTGCAGATAAATGGAGTAAACTACCGAGACCCAAGGAAAAGTATGCACAAGTTTCTAATAACAACTTTTTACGTTTCCAAAAGCGTCAATTTTACTCGGGTCTCTGCAAACCAGCGCTCGGCCATGTAAGGTTTAATCCCACTCTATTGAAATAAACGCGACAAAGAATTGAAATGTTCATCGATCACAAACTGATCCATTGACGGTACGTGAATGGGAACACGCGGTGAAACCGTCTCTCTTTTTGTGCTGGACCGGTTAAGCTTTCAGGGACGTGTGTGCAAGTAATTCACCGGGAAAGAGAGATCTGAAGACAGTGACACGGGTGCCAGGCAATCCGGCTGATCTCGTCAGAAACCCTGAACTACACTCCACGCATGGATGGGCTGAGTGGCAGGATGAACCGGTCCCATTTTACGCACGGATCACCGTGTCCTGCTTATCTGTTATAGGCCATGTACATTTCAGCTTAGAGCATCTCCAATGGTGCAGCTAGCTAGCAGCTGCTAGCTATAAACAAGTGCCACGTCATCTATAGATAACATATAGTTAGCTTCTCCAATGGGACTAGCTATAACACTGACTATAATATTGAATATGGGTCCACATGTAATAGATAGTAGGTGCATTGGAATCAGTTATAGACTAGTTACAAGTTAGTAGCTAGCACACCCTTCTTCTCTCCTCCACATAAGCAAAAGGCTGAGTTGAAATCCTTATAGCTAGCTGACATGGCTCCATTGGAGATGCTCTTAGCGTAGCGTAGCATAGCGTTTCAATAAAATTTAGTACTCTGCTATGGTTTATTGTTTTATTAAAAACATCCGCAGTGAAACTGTAAAATACAGTATGTAGTGATAGAATGTGGAGGAATCTTTCACAGTGTAGTATAAAGTGTGTATTAATTTTAGAGGGATCGATAGAATGTGTAGTTAATAGTATTATAAAGTATGTGTTTAAAATTTTAGATGAAGATATTCAGTAAAAATCTTTTTTTTTTTGAGAAGGGACATTTCATTACTAGGGTAAAAGACCCAAGGATTACCGAGCGGACCTCGAAAAAAGTAAGAATACAATGAAGTTCAATCAAGGCCCAGAATCATTTGCGGATACAAGCGCTAGTAGCTATAGTTGTTTGTGCGGTGGACCAAGAGTTCATGACTAAAGATCGGAGGAGATATAGAAAAATAAGTCGCCGAGGTTTGAAGCCCCGTCTGAAGCTTCTCTCTCGTTCTCCTTTTTTTCCCATGCAAGGAATTGCCTCTTTTCTTATGAAAAAGCATAGTTGTAATGAAGTAGAAAGTACGATTCACCACATCAGAACTTTGAATGTTCGCCTAGAATCAGTGTAATTATCAGGGCATTGTAAGCTAAATATTACAAATATAGTAAGATGGGTTACTATTTGGGTATGTCATAGAATGGCGGCATCGTTGTCGCTCCCTTGTTGAAGGCATTGTCTGGAGTTCGATGAATTTGCTCTACAAGGTGAAAACCTTTGGTCTGATCTTTACTGTTTGGACCATGGCAATGACGGCATGCTTTCGTGTCGTTCCCTTTTTGGAGGTGTTGCTTTTGGAGAGCCTTCATCGCAGTCCAAGTGTTGTTTTGGTGGTGCTCGGTTTTGAAGATTTAGTTGTGTGTTGTAGCTTGCTGCAACATGATTTTTTCGTCATGTCGTTTTTCTTTTTTACTCTTTGGCTGTGTGCATCCTAGCTATGAAGAGGCCGGTTGTGGTTTTGGATCAACTGTATCTCCTTGATGTAATTGTATGAGATCAGTAAAGCTTCCTTTGTCGAAAAAATGTCACCGAAGAAGCTCCTATAATCTCTCGTGCATTGTCACTTTGTCACTTCAACTAATTTTATGTGCCATTACATTTGCATGCATATTGTTGTCTATGTGATCGGTGAAACTTATGTTTTTATGTTTTAACTAAGAAACGTACAGAAATCTTTGAAAAAATATATAAAAAATCTGCAAAGAAAATCATGTTGTTCTCAAATATCCAATACTTTCGACCATTTTTTGGGTATTAGTTCGAAGAAATGAGTTTTAAAAAGAATGTATAAACTTTTGATAAATATTTAAACATATAATATTAAACACAAAAAACACCTAAAAATGTATACGGAAAGTATCATACATTTGTTGTCACTATGATTTTTTGGGATGGTTTTATAGCTGAAAAAAGGTCAAGTTTCCAATAATGGTATAGACAACAATAAGCATGACAATACGATGGCACATATGGTAGAGTGGCAAAGTAATGACACTCAGGGAATAGGACCTTCTCCAATGTCATATGAGTAAAACCAGCAATGGCTACTATTTACACCAGCTCGCCAATACTAATCACCCTCTTGATGATTTTGTGGCTACTATCTTCGCTCTGCTTTGTCTTTCCCTGCCCCACCTTCACCTAGAACTCTTCATGGTTCTTTTGATGTCAAGATTCAAGGCGCATGGGAATAGTCGCTAGGGTAGGATATGACAAGGAATAGAATGAATGTCATGTTAGATTATTCTCGGTCATTTTGAGATATATTAGGAAAACATAATGGCGTCGCTATAGAAAATTAAGTGCTAAGTAGTTTAGTGTCACTATTTTCCCTATAGCATGCTTAGCTACTTTAACAGAAAAAAGGCCTATAGCTTATTGTTTGAAGTCAAAAAACATTATATAGCTGCTATAGCACCACTATAACCCGCTATTTAAAACCTTGCCCTTCCTCGATGTCATGGCATCATGCGGCTGCCATCCTCAACCCCCTCCATTCTCGGCATTGTGCCGCCCACCACTCCTTCCCAAGAGGTCTATATGCGATGCCCTCCTCCCTCCAACCGCATCGCTGTGTTCCCACCCTCCCTCCATCTATATTGTCGTCCTATGCCCTCTTGCCATGTCGTTGTCATCTCATTCCCACTGGACACGCCACCATCGTCCCCGCCTCCCTGACAATGTGGTTTCATCGCCCCCCTTTCCTCTCCTTGGAACTTCTCGGTTTAGCAATAACCACCCTGTTTTATGGGTTGTAGAAAACCAGTCGGTTTGTTCAATTTTTTTATCCAAATGCATAGACAGCCCCCTCAAATAAACCGAACCAGTTAACCACCTGGTTCGGTTTTTTCTAGTTGAACCGATAGCCCGCTCCGGTTCTAAATGTTCTAGTCTCTAACCATTCGATTTTTTCCCCCTTAGAGCATGAGCACGAGGCTCCCCGTCAGCGCTGGCCTCAGGAAATTTTTCAAATGCGCGGACTGCGGGCAGCTGGGCGGGCAGGTGCGCGCTCCATTAGGCGTGATGCCGGCGGGTGATGCGGGGTGAGGTGGGGATGCTCTTACTACAGCATCGGATGTTTCGATCCTAGCACCATTGTTTTCTACATACAGATTATTATCGCGCTGCTGTGCCACTCTGTATGCCGTGTGCATGCGACACCTGATTACACGATACGATATCCGAGTTGGGTTGCGTGTACCGGTGCATGCATGTACAGTGCTCGAGGGCATGGATGCACATTGCACAGTGCTCTATTGGCGTGGGCACCGGCTCCAGGGAATCTGTGGGGCAACAAGCTGAAGCTGGGAGCAAGGCGACGCTGCTCCTCTTTCTCCGGTCGTCGTCACCACGCATCCCTTCTTCCTCCTCCTCCTCCTCAAGTCCTCAACTCGTCTCTTCGGCTCATTCAGCGGCGCTGCCGTAAGCTGTCCCATCCCCATCCTCACTGCACAGTCTGCGCTCTGCACTTGCTGCCATGAAGCCGTGGAATTTGGTCACGTGACCAGCCTCTGCCTCCGAGCTGGATATCGGCGCTTTTGTTTCGGCTTAAATTATGTTAAATTAAGTTAAATGAAAATTTGTTGTGTTTGTATAAGCCAAATGGTGTAATACTTTGTAATCATTTTTTATCGGGTTTTAAATAGTTTTTTCAGAGTTTATAAAGTAATTTTTTTCATTGTTTTTTGAACTCTTTAAGATGTCTTTCGAGGGGTCACAACTTTTTCAGATTAAAATTTTTAGTGACTTTCGGCTCAAACAAACAAGTCTTTTGTTCCCTTGTTGTAGTTGAAAAGGTTGATAATATTTAAAGAGGGATATAAAAAGACTAAACAAATTATTAGAAAAACTAGATTTTTGAAGAATAAGTCATACAAAATCTCAAAAATTATTTCAAAACGTTACACCGAATGGACTATAAAAAGTAACAAAGTTTTCAAACCGATCCAGAACTAAAATATAACAAGGGCCATTATCCTAATCCTCTGCGGTTGCGGTGCCCTACATGCCTATCGATCGCCAGCATCGGGTCAAATGCCATCGCTGCCACGCTGGTCAGCTAGCGCAGTGTATATATGGAATCACTGTGGCTGGCGACGTTCTCATTGAACCATATGTGTGGTGTGAGACAAGATCAACACTGTCTTTGCGGCTTTGTTACGTGCAAAGAGACGTTCTGATATACTATTCTGCACCACAGCTTTGACCCCTGCAACTTCACCGTCACAAGAAACCGCTGAGAGAGAGGAAATCGCATTGCTTAGCACATTTGAGTTATAAACATATGGGACGCATACAATGATGTATAGCAATTAAAGTCGTAAAATTTCAGTGATACAACACCAATTATCAGTCTAGAAAGAAAGGACGCGACGGCTTTATCATTGTATATAAAAAAAAATTACCATGCGAGATCCACGGTAGTAAACTAGAGAGGCGTACGTATGTAATCAAATGGCTCAAGATGATCCTGAATACATGATTATATCTCCATCTTTTCTTCTTCAATCAAGATGATCATCATTTGCGACGAAGTCATCGTGTCGCCGCCTTTTTACACAAATGAAAAAAAAACTATATATTGAAATATGTGCATCGTCAACGGTAAAGATGACCATTTTTTGTGTACACCACCATGGTCCATGGCTTTCATGTTCATGTCATTTGGAAAGCGGGCTTGGTGGCTTCAAGCTGCTTAAAAATGGCATCCCGGGCTCCCGGCCGAGCTGTTCTTGGTGGTGGGTCGCACCGCGCAGCCGGCAACGTGTCCGCTGCCATCGCTGTTCGCCCCCAGCTCACAGATTGGCCATCGAATTGGGGCAGCACAAGGAGCTGGGACTTGGAGCGCCAAATCGGAGCCATATATTTTTTAAAAAACCGGTGCCAAAAGCTTTTGTATTCATAGAAGAAGGAAAGACGAAAGAAAGAGTTTATACAAAAGCCGGGGTTCACACAGGAAACCCAAGCATTCAAGGAGGTTAATGGGTTGCTAATCTCCACACATTTAGATCATCTAACGGTCTCTCCCACACATGGAGAGCGGAGCTAAACTTGTTTGAAAATACACGGGAGTTTCGTTCTTTCCATAAGTTCCACAAAGCGTAGATTAGAGTCCCATCCACCTCCTTTAGCCTGGAAACTTGGGTGTAGTGCTTGAAGAAATCTAGTATCGCTATCAGGTTCCGTGGCAAGGTACCATCCAAAGCAAATTGAAGAATTTGCAGAGGCTTCCTCCACATTTGTTGGGTACAATCACACCCGAAGAACAGGTGATCCGCAATTTCGGGCTCTACTCCACAAAAAACTGCAGAAGTGAGAATTTGGCCAACCCTCTCCGTGAAGTAGGTCGGCAGTTGGAACTCGATACCAAAGAACCACCCAGGCAAAGAAGCGACACTTATGTTCAGCTTTAGACTTCCATATCCTGCTGAAATTCTTGGCGGCATATCTGCCAAGGAACTGGATGTTGTACACATTTGCTATCGAATAGAAGCCAATATCATTCCAACTCCATCTGATCACGTCCTCTTGATTAGTGAGATTAATGGACCTAAAGGCCAAAAGGAGTTTGAAGCATTGGGATAGCTGTTCGGTGTTGACTACCTTGGGGATGATAAAAAGCCACCTGTTTCCATTAAGTTCAAAACTTACGGACCGTCTCGGACGCTTATGCACTAAATGGAAACATGTCGGAGCAATCTCTTTGGGCGACTATCCGTTGAGCCATCTCGATGTTTAGAAAGGCAGTTTATCCACATTCCCAAGGTCAACACATGCATGAAACAGTTCCTCATCGGTTCCTTTTGCTCTGGGCTAATCTAATATATATCAGCAGAAAATGAAATTATTTTTTTTCCACTATTAATCAATGACATGTAGATCCAAATCTCACATGTTATTGATATACGATAGATAGATCTTTAAACTTGCAATTCTATATCTAAATCATCTCGTTTTTATTTTAGTATATATATACCACGTCGAGTTAGTTAGTGATTGTATAAGCCCAGCCTGATCTACATCTTTATGCATGACCAATTTGAGCCAAAGAGCTTCTAAAAATCACTCCGGGGCATTTTCAAACCTAGTCATATCATACATTCAAACTTCTCCAAACTCTCAGACACAGCCAATGGTGGTTCGCTCGTTTGCCTAGGCCTGCAGGAACAGTGGTGCACTAGAGGAAGCAGCGTGCACGCGTGTAAAGCCCAGCTTTATAAGAGGAACTATGTGGCCGTTGTATCTGTCTGCGTGGGTTAACACTGAAACAGTTTGTCAGCTTCTTAATACCATGCAGAGAAGTACCATGTGCATCGATTCGCTCGGTACCACTGTATCATTGGCCCATGGATATGTGTTACCATAAATCGAGGGCAGAGCGCAGAGCAGCCACTGTTCCGTGATATCAACTGGTGGTATTTGTGAAGTACAGTATAATACATTCAAAATTGTAGTGAAATCTTACTCAGCACCTGAATGTTTACAAACATACTAATCTAGTTAGTAATTATAACCAGCACAAATGTTCAATTATCTGTGCTAGTTACCAATTATGACCAGCATAGATATAAACATAGATGTTGAATTATATCCAGCATAGATATAAACATAGATGTTGAATTATATCGTCGGTTAGTAATTATCTTTATGTTTTTATCTATGCCATTTTTATCATGAACCAGCACAAATGCTATCTATGTTGGTTCAAATTTAGAATCGACACAGATAAATTTTTTTTTTTTGTCTCCCGATATGTTTCACTCGCAAAACTCCTTATTAGCATTCTCCATGTACCGTATACTTATCTATATTACTTTGTCGTAGATGATTCCATCAAATCCATTCAACTCACCGATCTGTCCTAGTCGCCGCCATCCCCTCTGTCTTGGGCTTGGTCAATGTGGCCATCTCCACAGCCTTTTCCTTCCTTAGGCCTTCTTCTTTTTAGCGTATCGTACCATTGCGTATTACTGTAGCAAATTTTGTTATTTTTATATAGGTTATATGTTGTGATAATTCATAACGATTTTTTCGTGGCTTTTAGTAGTTCTTCCAAAGATTCTAAAACTATTTTTAATTATTTTTTATAATCTTTAGACCTCTTTTCGAGGGCTCACAAATTTGTTACAGTATTACGCCAACGCAACGATACGCTGAAAAGAACTGCGGTTGTGCCCACTGCCTTCTTCTGGGGGCAAAGAGGAGGCATGCTATTTTTCCTTCAATCCAACGGGGCTGTTTTTACCGTGAAAAAGTTAATTTTCACAGAATCTGTGAATTCAACCGCCGAATTAATAGGGTTGCAAGAAATAGCTGAACCCATTTAAGCCAAGGTGGTCCGTGCTCGCTTTTATCCCCTGGGTGTACGTGATCTTTAAATTGCTCATGATACAACGATGACCCAGCAGTTGTCATCAAAAGAAAGGAACAAAAAGGGGAAGAATGTAACAAAGCAAATGACATAGATATCTATGGGCAAAAAGATTAGATGCAAGCTTTAGGTGCCCAAAGAAAGAATTTTCCTACACATTATAGTTACAATTGATTCAACACCATTTAAGGCTATGTGGTCCAAGTTCGCTTTTATCCCCTGGGCTGCTGGGCATCCATGATCTTTGTCCCAAGTATGTGATATTTGAACTACTGCTCATGATGCGGTGATGATCCAGCAATTGGCATCAAAATAAAGGAAGGAAAGAGGGAAGAATGGAGCAAAGCAAACGACAAAGATATCTTTGGACGAAAGATTCTAGATGCAAGCTTTAGGTTCTCAAGAAAGAAACTTCCTACACATTTCAGCTACAATGGATTCAACACCAAATCTAGCTTTGAACCGCAACTTTTGTTTGAATCTGGGCCGTCTCTTTTATGCCCTGGCAAATTTGAGCATACGCAGATAGGAAGCAGCTAAAAAAGGGAGGGAAAGACGAGGAGAGCTTGTAGATGCCCTGGAAACTTCCTCGCATGGGAACTAATGAAAGTAAAGAAAAGAGGAAGATGTCCCAGACTCTCCAGTGAACCCAGTCCGCTGCATCTTGAGCATTCCTTCATGCACAAAGATGAATGCAGCAACCTTTATATGTCTCATACATATTCCATCCTTCGTGCACAAAGATCAATGCAGCAACCGTTCTGCATATCCAAATTTTAAGGTTTTTCACTTTTACCATTATTAAGCTACAACTTCACATAATTGTCATTACAGAACACGAAATTATTGCAATTCCATTATTTCTATCGATCCATCGCATCCATGCCATTATGAAGAGTAACTAGCTTATACCAACCCAAATACGTATGTTAACATGGGTCCCACTTGTTGCAAGCAACAACTACTTGTTCTTACCCTCTTCTTCCTCCCAACTCCCCTTCTTTCCTTTTCGACTCCGATGAACTTGGGAACTTTGGGGTTGTGGTCTGCATCGGCGGCACAGGAGGAGGTCGAGGTGGCGGCGAAGGAGCTCATGACGGTGCGCACGGCAAAGGAGCTTGAGCTAGACTATGGCTAAGCTCATGGGCGACGATGGCGGTGCTGGATATGGTGGACGACAGTGATGGACCACACGGCGCACACGACAAGGTGAGGTGGTACAATGGCTAGCTACGGCTGGGGTGCCGGGCTCACGACAGTGGTGGCAGAGGAACTCGAGCCATCGAGGTGGTCGGCGGCAAGGTTTGCCCAAGATGGCCGGTGATGAGCCTACTCATGGTGGTCATTGTGAAGGGCTGCACAAGGAAGGAGGACGAAGAAAGAGAAGAGAGTGTACGACAGGTAGGCTCGTCAGACTGTATTTGATCATATTTTGAAGTAGTACGTGACAGAAAGTGACCGTAATGAAATGGACGTAAGAAATTGCAAAAATAAATGGCATGGCAATCATTTCCTAATTTATAATGGCAAAAATGTGAAAACCGTAGTTTGATAATGGTATGAATGCAAAAAATAACTTCTTTTCAAGATACATGCCTTTAGGAATACATGAAAACTAATGGACAGTACATCGTTGCAACGGTACAGATGTTTCATATGGTGCATTTTATAGTGCTTCACGAGGTATTTTATGTATTTTATGAATGTTTTATATTTCATGAAACACGTGTATCATTTCAATATACCGTCCGCGGGCAGCCTTCTCTAAGATAATTTAGCACTTTAGTTATTTTTGCACTTTGGTTTTTAAAGTCCATGTTTGGATTCCAAAAGCTGCCAGAGTGATAATAATGTGGACACTGCGCTGGTCACCGGGCAGTCGGGCCCTAGCCCCGCTGCTTGCATAGTTTGCTGCACCAGAGGGTAACTCTGGCTGAGCCAGGCGGCGCCAGAGGCAAAGACGATGACTTGTGTCATGTTGTGTATGTCTTGTTCCTAGAAGGATTGGATACAAGTGCAGGCTGAGTTCTTGATTTACTAAAAAAAAACAGAAAATGTCGGGGAAGGAACCACCACAAAAAGGGACAAGGAAATTACTGGTAAACTACACTGCATTGACAATATTGTATCAAAAATAAACAGGAAATAGCTTCCCTTCACAAATGGTGATGGCCCTTTTCCTAAATCAATGTGCTCTGACTTCATTGATGATAAACTGACAGATGAGAATCCTATGTAGTGCAACAGTTGCAGTACCTAATTCTGCTAAGGTTCTTAAACGTCTGTAGCCAACTCTACAGTTCTTGCATACAGAAAATGAGACAAATCTTGGCATGTGTTTTCACAAATTCATGTTTGCAAGGTGGGGAACAGCACTTATTCTGACCCAATGAAGGTGAGAAACCCTCTGGCCCAGATTCGGAGTCCCATGTATCTCAGGCCCATCACAGTTTGCGCAGTGTGCCCAAAGTAATACTTGTTGCCTGTAGCTGCAGTGTTAAAAAACTCAACTGGTAAATTTAGCAACAGAAATCATGTGCAAAGATCCATATGAAACGGCCTAAATTCAAACAATAACTAGTGGTACATGTTGAGTTATATTCAAGCCAGATAATCCAATCCTGTGCATCAAACATACAGCTTCCATGACTTGATTGAACAGGTAACAAAAAAATCACATAATATACAAGGAGGGTACTAGGCAGCGGACACTCCATCCATGATATTGCTAACCTTCTTTTCGCTAATTTTGGCATGAATCTGTGCTCATCTCCAACTGCGGGAAAGCATTAACAAGAAAACCTGTGGTGTTCAGATCAGTCATCATCAGTATCATCTGTTTTCTGCTTTTTCCATTTGTATGCAGCTTCCAATATCTTCAAATTTGGTGCTAGGGCGACTTCGTCAGGGAAGATATAATCGATGTACTCCTCGTAGTACCTAAGATATAAGCAAATGATGTGTCAACAACAGATGTTTTCTAGATTACTGGAAAAATAAGTGGAACAAAGATTCTGTGAACATGTTAGCAGCAGCTACTGTCTCATCATGATTTCAAATTTTTCAGCAAATTTCGGATGGCACATAGCATGCCACACATCATGAGGCACAGGTTATGAAAAAAAAATAGCAGAAGGGAAGAACTGAGTAAAGAGCATACGCTATAGTGGAGCCATCTTCTGCAGGGATTGGTCTCTTCCTCTTCACTTTTCTTGGCGCCTTCTTTTGCACTAAAGTAACATCACCAAGATCACCGAAGCTCACCTCCTTGTTAAGCCACTCTTCAAGGAGCATTGCTCTTTCCTCCTTTAACTCTGGGGCGCTAGTCCTGAGGTAGTCAAACGCCCTTTCAAAGACAGCTGATAACATAACACAGAGTTAAAATTTAATTGAGTGAATCAACGAATGAACAAAAAAAGAATACATCTAACTGCACAATGTAAGTTGGTTCTCTAAAATGTTACTTTACCTCGACACCTTCGAACCCGCTCCACCTGTTGTTCCTGATAACTAACTTCGTTCTTATTCTCCTCAATTTCACTGTCGTCACCACCCAAGCCAGCTGAAGCCTCAAACTCAGCATAGCTGATCCATACCTTCAAATGCTTTGTTCTATCAAGCAGTCTCTCATAGAGTTCCCTTGTTCTATCAAATTCATTTTCATCAATTTCAAACTGCAAGTACTCCTGTAAATTAAATGCAAAAAATGAGTTAGTAAGCATCAATAGCAATTAGGATCATGTGATCATGTCAGTTCAAACATCAAGTGCCCAAAAATATTAAGGCAGCAATGACTAAGGTGTCATTCTTTACACCTACTTTGGTAGGCACTCCACGGGAGTGGATTAATAATTGGTAAGATAGGCCTAACTGATTGGTCATTGTTATGAACGTGTTATCTGTATCTTTGGGTTGGCAAAGACAATAGGCCTTCATGGCAAGTCAAACAGGCCATGGCAATGGTGCTGTTCGGGCCAGTGACCCTAATTTTAAGTACAAAGTCTAAAGATCCAGGGAATTATGCATTTTGGCCGGATTCAGGCAAGAAAGATACAGTCCAATAGAAGACTTGTGGAAAGATAATTTCTTCAAAAATTGAGGTCAATGATAGTTCCATATCTTTGACAAAAGGGTAAGATCATCAAGATATGCAACTGTCATTGACCTCTACAATTCGCTGCTTAATTCATAATATGCTTACCATATGCTGCTCAGGCAAAGACCTAGTCAATTAAGACGGCTCATAGGACTGCAAAACCAGAAAGGTCAATAGGACTGCAAAGTTGAGTTATTAGTATTAGATCCTCTCAACCAAGAATTTGAAGATTCACTTGCATGAACACTAAGCTAACTTGAATTGCAGTCCTGTTCACACTATGCCCAGAAAAATTAAAATCCTCCAAAAAAGTGGCAGGGTAAACATGGTTTGAGTGATGCTGGTCAATTATCAACTCAGTCCAATAAAATGCAGTATTTGCAATCTATTTCTATACATGAGCTTGTAGTGAACACAAAAAAAAAATGACAGCAGAGGTAAAGCAAATCTGCATGACCAAACAAAAACTACCTCAAAACAAAATAACAAAAATAGAAAGGGTAGAACCACTGCCAAAAGGTTGCAAATCATATATTCATAAGTAGCCATAGCAACAGATATATGTCAGATGAACAATGTCTCTTAAAGGCAAACAACGCACAATTTGCCAGTTCACTATAACGGAACATAATTATTCTAGGAACTAAAAAAACACTAATATATTGTTTAATGGAGCATCATTTACTTGTTTTAGGAACAAAAATAAATAAGAAAAACATATCCTTCATCTTCACTCCACAAAGCATAAAAATGAGGATAAACTAAAATGATAAGTCTAGAACAACATACCTTCCATAGAACCTCTGGAGTGTCAAGGGCTGGCTGAGCAATGGCAAGCTCATATATTGACCGAGCACGATCGGTCTCACTAAGATTTTTTTCTAATTCAGCATACTTCCTCCAGGCATAACAGTTTGCTGGAGACCATTCAATGTACTTCTCATAAAGAGTCCTACAGCGGTCAAAGTTGCCAAGATACAGTTCAAATTCAATGTACTTTTTAAATATCTTTCCCTTTGGAGCCTTCCCAATTGCATTTCCAAGAGTTTGTCGTGCAGCCTTCAGATTTTTCTGTCTAATCTCAAACTGAGCCGCCATGAGCCACAACTTGGCAAAAGTAAATTTCTTGTGTGGAATTAAATTCAGGCACTCCTTGTAAACATCCCTGGTCCGTTCCATATCCTTTGCATCAAGCTCCTCGTACAAAGCATAATTTATCCACAGGTATATGTACCTTTGCCAGTATCGCTTCTCCTCTGCTGGGGGAACATTGGCGATGGCCCTCTCAAACACCTCCCTGACCTTGTCCTTATTCCCAACACTCTCCTCCAGCCTGATATAATCAAACCATGAGTCATAATTGAGTGGATTCTTCCTCACTTCATCCTCGTATTGGAATCTCCTCTTGCCCACAATGGCATCCTCAATTCCCTCGCGGTCACCAAACTGTTTCTCAAATGCAAGGAACTTCCTGTACAGATCCTCAGCCCGGCCCTTGGGTACTCTGTCAAGTGCGTATTTGTAAATTTCACGGGCACGCTCAACTTCCCTGCACCTTTCCTCAAACTCAGCAAATGCTACAAACAGCACCTCAGCATCCTCATCATCTGCAAGAAGGTCCGCCGCACGCTCATACACATGCCGTGCCCTCTCAACCTCTCCACGCTTCATCTCAAATTTGGCATAGCGGATGAATGTATCGGGCCTCGGGTGCTCGGCTACAAACCGCTCATAAATGGCCCTTGCACGCTCCACCTCCCCATACCGCAACTCAAACTTGATGTATGAGTTCCATCCGGCTGTGTCAGGGCGCCACGCCATCCAGCGCTCAAACACCTGGCGTGCATTGGCAACTGCACCGAGCAGCTCCTCCATGTGAATGTACTTGTACCATAGCTGGTCGACCCGTGGGAGGAGTGAGACGGCACGGTCCCAGACGTTCCTGGCATGGTTGACGAAGCGGTTGCGCATCTCGAACTCAGCATACTTGAGCCAGAGCGTGTGGTCGCGGTGAGCGACGTCGAGGGCGCGCTCGTAGACGGAGCGGGCGCGGTTGAAGTCCCGCTGCTGCTCCTCCCAACGCGCGTACTTGACCCAGTTGGTGACGCTCCAGCGGACGCGGCGGATGACGTCCTCGAATTCCTTGCGCTTGCGGAGGCGGTACTCGGAGAGCTCGATGGAGTCGGTGATCTTCTGCTTGGGCGGGCGGATCTCTGGCTCCTGGCGCTCCCGGGCCTCCCGAAGGATCTGCTCGGCGGTGATCTGGACGGACGCGGGGGTCTTGTTCTTGACCCGCGTGGCGCGAGGCAGCTTCACCTCCGTGTCGCGCTTGGTGAGGAAGCCGAGACTGGGGTCGGAGGCCGACGGCACCTGCGGGGGGTCGCCCCCGCCGCCGCCGCGGGTGGTGAGCGCCATGGCCGGCGGAGCACGAGCTAGGGTTAGGGTTTGGGAGGAGGGAAGACGATAAGAGTGAAGGGCCGGAGCCCGGAGGGGATACGGGCCTACGGGGAGGTGGATTCGGGAGGTTTGTTCTTAGTTTAGGTGGGTGCAGTCGACCATGACCGTCCGATCAAGATTCTCAAGATTCAACAACGGTGACGAATCTGGGGTTGGCCCATTGGGATAAAAAAATTCCTTTTTAAAAAATATCAAAATGGTTCCTCAAATATGCGCTCGACAACACATCGTTCTAAACCTATTTGTCGGGTCCCCGTGTCCAGGTTGATGCTTGCCTCACTCGACCCTAAAACCAGCTCGCGGTAAGGCCAAGTCTCGATACCCTTCCGACCCAAGCTCCATAGATCCATAGACACAGCCTATATTCCCAACTCTATCTCCATAACACAGTTTTAATCACACAATCTGTAGGCCACATTACCTCTGCCACAATCAACAAATGGTACCATATATTCCCGATACCCTCGAGGCTCCATCCCCACCTCGCTTGTCTCCCCCGAACCCCAATCTGGCAATCCTCATCTCTCAATCCCTAGCCTAGGCGACCACGACCGAAAACGAGCACCCTTGGGGTGTGGCCAGTGGCAATGCGGAGAGGGCACTCGCAACAAAAATGAGGGAATTGTGGTTGTGAGCTACAACGGAGGCAAGGGTAGTGGGGGGAAATGTGGTGGAGATGGGCCATTTGAGAGCCAGGGGGACGCAGCGAAGGCAGGTCGATGGATGGAGAGACGAGGCGAGGAGAGTAACTTCCTCCATCGATGGAGAAGGAGGTGATAGCTCCACCCGGCCTCTCCCACACCTAGGTTCTCCTCCCCCTCACCTCCTCGGGTCCAGGGCAGATCAAGGACCCGACAGGTTGGTTTGGGTTTAGGGTGAGGCAAAGATCTAGGATCCTCGATGCAGGGCCGGGTCGGGTCGGGTAGATGCAATACCCAACCCGACCATCTAGACCTCTAACAAGAGCATGGACATGATGAGCCTTGTTTCTTCCAATACATCATCATCGACATTTTTACCATGTCCACATGCTCAATGACCTCGTGGACATGCCGAAGGAGCTCGTCGATATGTTGATGGAGAACAACAAGTATCATGAGCCCTTTCACTTAGTCATTTAAGCCATCTACGATAGAGTTTCTGCATGATATTGGTCTATCTCAGGTTTAGGTCAAGACTCAATAGCTCTCATCACTCCGAGAAAAGCTTGAGATGAAGCCCAGGTTGTCTGCAAGTCTAGTTCGGCTAGTATGGACAAGTCCGCCTTCAAACAGACACCCAGACAACATACAGAGTCCATTTTCGACATTCTACCATTTCACGAAAATATTAGGAGATAAGCTTCCAATTAATCAACTCTCACATCAAAATTACTTATGGATCACCACGAATTACATAAAAGAGTGAATATCACTATAGGTACCTAAACTTGTCCATTGCGGTCAGATAGGTCCCAAATTCCTGAAATTGAAGATTTATGCATACAAATATGCATAAGTGGGTAAGGTTAGGTCTAATCCGAGCATCGCTGACAATTTTGCTCACGTGGAATGCCATGTCACCATTCGTGTGGTGAACATTTGCAAATAACCCTTGCACTCCTCTCTCTCTCCTTCCTTTGGTGGTGTCAACCCGCTGATTCCAAGGACGAGGGGCGACGGGGTCGCCGCCACACGTGGAGGGGGAATCGGCTGGGTGCCACCACGTTGGAGGGGAGCTGGCCGGCGTCAGCCTTGCCAGATTAGGGGAGAAAGAGGCGACGGGGTCGCAAGCGCGCATGTAGGGAGAGCCGGGCGGCATTGGCCCCACTGGTTCTAGGGAGAGAAGTGTGATGGTAGCTGCCACACATAGAGGGGGAACCGATTGTGCGCCGCCGTGCTGGAGGGGAGCTTGTTGGCGTCGGCCCTACCAGATCCGAGGGAGAGAGGCGACGGGGTTGCTGCCACTCGTTGACCCCATCAAATTCAGGGGTGAGAAGTGCCAGGGTCGCCGCCGAAAAATGGGGGAAGGTCCACCGTGCGAATGTGAAGGGGGAGGGGCAGGAATACACCGCTGACCCGTTTTGCACCACCACTGTGAGGGAGGAGTCGCCGCCGCCATCGTGGAAGGAGGATAGTTGTCGCTCAGCCTAGATCTAAGGAGGTGGTCTCTGTCTTGCGTGTGGGGAAGGAGGGGAGGCACCGGCACCATGCTAGAGGAGAGGGGTGCCGACCCTACGTTGTCGTGGAGAAGCCGATGTCGCCTCGCCGCTAAAGGGGGGCCACCATCTCGGCCCGTGTCCAAACCAATTATTGTCACCAAATGCAAAAGCCACCAATAATGCTATTGATTATTTGCATCAAACCCAATTATTGTCATGATTGTTCCTCTATATTTATCGGTCAACACCGTACCATCAACACAACGCATTGACCTGCAATGTCTGAAACCCTCCACACATACATTGAAAGCAATAAAGGTCCGGTTGAGAACCCTATGACCCACATGGTCCACGAGGGAATAATGTTGTCCTACAACATACATACTACGGTTTCATGCTTTCGAGACATTAAGCACATGGGGGAGGTTGTCATACGAGGCTTTGTATGATCTAAACCTCATACCCAATGCCTTCTACTTGGCCCTCCATGCTTTTTTCATAGATAATTTTTGTACCGAAACTTTTGTTCTTCTAATGCCAATGTCACAGACTGCACCGCCATGTCCTTCTTGTCAACTATCGCGGTCAACAACCTGCTAGTGATAAATGTAGATATTATGTTTCAGTGTGCGGGAAAGGTTTTTCTTAGCACACATGTATGTAGTTCCACGCCGGACACAACCCACTTTATCACAAATTTCAACTTGTTCGCATGTACCCTAAACATAAAGTCAACCCTCTCGCATCTAACAGTGTATCTTAACTTGTCTGATTTCACTACTCGGATGGTCGTTGCATTGTCATGTACCAAAGTCTCACTATATTCTGCACAACATCTTGATCTGCATATAATTGTTTGATCCTCACTTCGTTCACTCCATACATACATTTAGAGCCATGCCTATCATGACTAGAAGTTGCCCTGCTGCACTCATGCTCCAATCAACTGGCATGACATCACCTTATTCATCGTCCTCGTAGCTTGAACTTTTGTCACTGGTGCCTTCATCCTCCATTGCCCATTCATTATCATCCTCCATCGTCTGCACGATGGCCTCATTCACCTCTCACATATCCATGAAACAATCTACTCACAACACATCATCGTCTTCGGCTTCATGCATGTCTTGATATGCCGTTATATGCACATTCCCCTCATCTCAAGCAACACCGCTGCCACTGTCTTCTAATCCTCCTATCATAAATGTGTCAATGACTTCTCCTATATACCCCACTATAAAGCTCGAAAAACTATAATTGGTGTTCGAATTTTTTGTCTTATAGTATGGAGTAAGCAGTTTCTTGCTCCATATAGTTTGCACCCATATTTCATGCACTTCTGGATTCCATCCAAATCCACATACACAGAACATCAATGGATAGCTTCTCTGGGTCCGGATGAACATTATGCTTCTAAAATCACTATGTTCTACCTTGTTCCGACCCTCTCTAACGATGCCATCCCCATAATACACCGTAAACCAAAATTGTGACATTCATGCGACGGACATGCTAACCTTTATTGCATTTGATAAAAATAATTTTCAAACCACAGTCGCTTATTCACCCCCCCTAAATCTTGTTTTACCACTGCTTTCTGAACCAAAATTACATCCTAAACCAGGGTATTCTTGAAATAAATGTTTTTCATAGCAAAACACCAAAAAAGGGGTAATTTTCAACTGAAAGAACAAGGCCAAAATCGCGGGTGTTGATGATTAGTAAACGGTTTATCTTGAAGCAGACCTTGGGCCGATTCCGTACCGGCCCACCACACAAGCAGGGGACCAAGCAGGCTATCCCTGGCCATACTAAAGAAGCCACCTAACTCGCTCATGACTGTCCCGGGCTTGACTGGGTCAAACCGTGCGGCACCATGTCCCTCCCGGGCTATCCCTCAGCCCGGGAGAAGGTCCCTCGGGTGATCCGCTCACCCGTGGGCAGGTGGCGACAACTGTCGTGTCCCACCATACTTTCTTCGGCCTTGACCGGAACGAACTGTGCCTCCCCAGGAACCCGCAGCCCGGGGAAGAGCACGCGGGCAGCCAGTCTTGTCGTTTGCCCTCTTTGGCAGGCAGCGGATGGTTGTTACGCTACGCGACGCCCCCAACGGGTGGCGCAGGGCTGGCTCAGTCCAGTCAAGGCCATATTGGGGATAAAGGGAAAGTGCTTTCCCCCTAAAGAAGTTCTCCCCCTTGAACGGGCATGTTAAGACAAACTCGTGCTCAGTACTAACCCGACCAGCTTCTCCCTGCAGGCTCGATACCCGACAGGACCCTAGAACAAGACAGGAACCTCGCCACTAAAGCAAAGACCAGCGCGGGGCCCGCCGTATCAGCCTCGGGCGGTCCGCGGCGCCTATAAAAGAAGGATTCCTGGACATTGCAGGGGAGGCCAACTCAACACCCGGAATCCCTGATCCGATTCCACCTGGTCCAAGCACAAGCAACATTGGCATCCGAAGCTTCCTCCACGAGTAGCCTTAGCCTTTAGCTGTCACCACTGTAAGCTCGGGATCGGCGCCTCCAGGTCCGATCCCAGCACCTCTGTACTGTTTTCCACCATATAGTCAACAAGACTGGAGTAGAGCTATTACCCGGCAGTGGGGGCTCGAACCAGGGTAAATCACTCGTGTCTCCACGATTTGCATCGTTCCTCTCTGCCTTCCCACCGTACGAAGGATCTGTACCCGGATCACCTAGTCGCACCAGGCTCTTGTCCGGGAAGACTGCGCGGCCCTAGCCTTCCGCAGGCTTGGCCGCCACCCGGGCTGCTGAGAAGGGTTGTCGTTGGGCCTCACACCAACTACAAATTCGTCTGCCGGTCCGTGGACCCGCTGCTCTTCAGGAGCGCGATTCCCAGACACCGACAGCGGGGAAAAAAAGGAAAAAGTATAGATTACCCCCGAACTATTGCTTTAGTATAGAATACCCCTCAACTTCAAAACCAGAAATTTAACACCATAAACATTGTAAACCGGATAGATTACCCCCTGATTCAGTTTTCAGATGATTTTGGACAGATAAAAATTGTACATGGCAGCAAACCATCCAATGCACGACATGCACTAAAATTTTATCTCAAATTCACCAAACAGAACATGTAAGCCACACAAGGCACATAAGTAATTAGGTTCATATAAGCAACATATTTAAGCAATTATGTGGAGATTTAAGCTTAAAACTTTAGTGCATGATGTGTAAAATATTGCTTATTTACGCATTAGGTGGACTGTTGTCATGTACAATTTTTATGTGTCCAAAACCAGCGGAAAATTGAGTCAGGTGTAAACTATCTAGTTTGTAAAGTTCAGGATGTTATTAAATTTCTGATTTTAGAGTTGAGGGGGGTTAGGCAATAGTTCAAGGGTAATCTATACTTTTTCCAAAAAAAAAAGAAAAGGGGAAGATTCAAGGGGCTCACCGGCGGCAACCCGCCCCCGCCGCCCCCCTCTCGTGTTATTCCCTCCACGTCCCACCTCTCACTCCCGGTCTCCCCGGCGGTTGCGCCCTCCTCCCGTCGCACCCTCCTCTCCCGGCGTTCTGTCCTCCCCCGAGGCGGCGCCCCTTCTCCCCAGCGATTTCTGTCCTCCCTCCACAGTTTCAGACGGCAGTGAGAGTGTGGGAGAGAACAGCGCAGCAGCAGCCGCCGGACGGCGCCGGAGTAGGAGTAGGAGCGGGCGATGCAGTGGTACTTGGTTGCCGCGCTCCTCACTGTCCTCACCAGCTCGCAGGCAACGAACCCGCCCCCCTCTCCTTTTTTTTGGCGATACGATCATAGAATGGCGGGCCAGATCTATCTTGATTAGTGAATTAGTCACGCGGTTCGATTGGATGGGGGTTTCTGTTTCTTGATTCGATTCCGCCGTGGTGGCACTGGCAATTTTCATCTGCGCCGCTGTACAGGAATGCGGTCTCTTCTTGGTAAGAAATGCGGTAGAGATGAATTGCGGAGTAGCCAGATCGGTGGCATGATATGCTCCAACTTGTTATTGCTGAGTGGTCAGGACATGGTTATGCCCCGATTTGGAGGGAACTGGGTTTTGGTGGAATTGTGGGATAGAGAATTAACTTGGAGGGAACCGGGTTTTGGTGGAATTGTGGAATAGAGAATTAGAGATTAGAGGGTGATTACCTGACTGATTGCCTGATTGGTTGGAAATTTTTATTTCTGATGGAGTTTATGTGGTCATTGCGAAGTCTAGAGCCCAAGTATGCACTGCACAGCCATGAAAGCCATACTTTAATAACCCTGGAATATTTCACATGACTTGTTGCTTCTCTTAGTTTTTCAACTGAATTGATTTATTTTCTTCACTACAGTGTCTTTAATTGGCTTGAATATGTGTCCCTGCAGGGTATATTGACTACCCTCTCTCAGAGCAATGGCAAATATAAATATGACTCTGCCACCATTCCGTTTCTTGCGGAACTCTTCAAGGTACATATACTGCTATCGTCCATAGGGATGTTTATACATGTATATTTATTTATACTAATTAATGCAAACATGTCAAGACAGTGATTCTTTTTTCCCCAGTGGCCAACGCTGACATTCTGCTCTGGATGCAGCTGTCAGTCTCAAGTTTCTTCCTTTGGAAGGAATGCCAGTCTTCATCACCACCAAGGATGACAAAGGACTGGAGGATTGTGAGACTATACATTGTTCCTTCAGTCATATACCTCATCCACAACAATGTTCAGTTTGCGACCTTAACCTATGTTGATCCATCTACATACCAGATAATGGGAAATCTGAAAATTGTGACAACTGGAATTTTGTTCAGGTTTGTCATTTGTCTTTTGGCAGCAGTCCATGTTCATTCATTATGCTCTGTAACTCTATTGGCATGATAGAGTGATGTTGCATTTCCTAGTTTTGTCTGTTGCCCATTTTGATGCAGTTCCACTTCGGAATTTGCTTTCTGTTAACAACAAAACCCAGATTTAAATTGCATCGTATCTTTGAAACTTGTGAAACTTAACAAAACACAGATTTAAAGTACATTGTTTATTTGAAACTTGTTAACCTTAGGAATATTGAAGTGATGGGGAGCTCTATTTTTTTTTCAGATGTTAAGCACTTGGCTTATCCATACTACCAGTTATATTCAGCATATATCTTATCGACAGATAATTCTTGAGTATTTGAGTAAATATCGACTATGTTAATGTTCATGTTTCCAATCATAAAATTGGCCCCTCTGTACAGTTAGTGCATTGGATGCTCATAATTTTCCATTGGCTTGCACCTCAAAGGAGGAATTTTCACCTAATAAGTGTGTACATTGTTTCTCAAAAAAAAAGTACACACATTGTTGTAAAGTTATAGGGTTCATGGTAATTTAGACATCAATAATATTATGTTTGTGCCTCAAACTTAAAGCATTGGGACCATGATTTAGTCTTTGGATTTCTTCCAGTCAGGTGCTTATTAGTAGAGCTAATATCTTAACCAAAGTATATTCTGTGCAATTAATGCTTTATTTTCACTTGCCTTGATTGTCTATTGCCATTGTTCTCTGCAAATATTAGGCTTGTCTTAAAAAGGAAGTTATCAAATCTACAATGGATGGCAATTGTTTTACTGGCGGTTGGAACAACTACAAGTCAGGTTTGTTAATGTTATGATTTTCTTCTGTTTTTTAGTCTTGTGTTACATATGTGTTATACATAAAATATGATTCCGTGCTTAACTCATATGCTCTATTGTGATGCTTGCAAACTTTTGTCAGTTTGTTATTAGGGAGGATCTATTTCCCTTCCCTTTTGGTGAGGGTTATCTGCTCCTGATGTATTAGCTTCAGGATTGGATTTTCGTAACAATGTGCACATATTTAGGAATAATGCCATAATTTTTCCGATACATATAGAAATTTAATTTGTGATGTTCGTACCAAGAGGACAAACCATCATATGATTGCCAGATAAGCCAGAAGATCCTGGGAGTATCTAGAATCTATTAAATCCCTTGACCTGAGGCCTTTTCCATATTAATAACTAAAACTAATTGACAAACAACACATTGTGATTTCGGTCTGCCTGTTGTTTTGAGTTCTGTACTTAGAACTATACATAAGCTGTAATGTATAGTCTGTACCTGTAGTGAAATCAGACAAGAATACTTGCCCACTTAATTAGTTATTGGCAGTAAGGTTCATGCATGAAGCTACTAACAAGTCCAAATCTTGATTTTTCTTGTTACTAGTCCTCATGAAATCTGTGTTATTGCTAAAATTATTCAAGTAGGAAATATTCAATTGTATTTTGATGTTCTCTACTGTTCTTTTCTGTTTCATGAAAAGACAAACAGATCATTGTTTTTATTGTAACTGGGTTTAGTCACTAATTTTGGATCAATTTGCAATCTTTTCTCCCTCTTACAGGTGAAAGGATGTGGCAATGTACCATGTGATTCTCTTTTCTCAGCACCATTGCAGGGCTACATGTTTGGGGTACTTTCTGCCTGTCTTTCTGCACTGGCTGGTGTCTACACCGAATACTTGATGAAGAAGAACAATGATAGTCTGTACTGGCAAAATGCACAATTATATATGTAGGTATTTATATCGAACACTGGTGTATTATTAAGAATCACACAGTCCAAATTC
The DNA here is from genome assembly GCA_005191435.1 of Raddia distichophylla. Taxonomy (NCBI): domain Eukaryota; kingdom Viridiplantae; phylum Streptophyta; class Magnoliopsida; order Poales; family Poaceae; genus Raddia; species Raddia distichophylla. The sequence goes on from SPJY01006728.1 coordinate 883,923, forward strand.
CAAACTTGTTGCCAGTGCACATATTCCATGACTATGCATGTGCTTGAATTGAATCCAAACATTCTAAAGACCATCCATGAATAGCTTGGAAAACACTATTTCATATTTATTTTGTGTGCTGTCAGGTTTGGAGTTATATTCAACATGGGTTATCTTGTCTACGGTGATTTCAAAGCTGGATTTGAGAGGGGCCCGTGGTGGCAGCGTCTTTTGAATGGCTATTCTGTCATAACATGGATGGTTGTGTTTAATTTAGGGTCTACTGGTCTGCTTGTATCTTGGCTAATGAAGTATTCAGATAATATAGTGAAGGTGTGCCAACTAAAATCCTCCCTTTTATGCATTTGAAGTGGTACCTTGGATTTTTTGTTGATTGTCAATTAGTTGTGTTGCTTTTGTTTGAGAAAATTGGTTGACTTGACTGCTCATGCTTCCTTAGAGCATACTTTTAGATGTGATGTACATCTGTCCTATAAAAACACGAAAGTTGATAGTGCTTATGTCCTGCATCCATAAGCAGGATTTGTGTGGCCCTTCATGTATGCTGAATACATGATTCTGACCCTTACGGAAGTTCTGAACTCACTCTTCCTCAATGTTTTGTTGTGTGTTATTTAGTAAGTTTTTTGTTCAAATTTGTTCTTGCAGACCTATGATGATTTGTGGTGAAATGCTTTGAGTTTAATATTTTCCCAGTCCTAGTAGCATTTGGTTAAGATAAGTAAAGTGCTACCAATGACTCACGTGACCATGATGATAAGAAGCTATTCCTTCTTTATACTTTGCATCATTTTAATTTGGTGCACTTGAGAAGTTGATAGATCGTTTAATAAACCTCTGTTTCAACAGGTGTACTCAACTTCGATGGCCATGCTTTTAACTATGGTTTTGTCTGTTTATCTTTTTAGTGTGAGAGCTACAATTCAGGTATCTTTGTTACAGTCCTTGTGTTCATGGTTGGTTTTATTCAAGTTATTTTCTTTTACTACATGTCTGGAAATGAAAAGCGATATGGTTATATGTACTACTAACACATTCTCTACTTCCTTTCTTTTTGCAGCTTTTCTTAGGCATTATCATCTGCATAATTTCCTTGCAGATGTATTTTATGCCTGTGCACATGCTTGTTGAATTGCCACAAACATTTCCAGTTACATCGAAGTAGACACCTGCATTGTTATCTAACCTGTTGATCAGAGTGGTAGGAGAATCTTGATTGAAGGAACAGCATTAGTGACTATCGGTGGCTCAACTTCATTTGAATCAACTCTTGAGAATTTGAGGTTGCAAACTTAACAGCTTCACTGGTTGGTGCCACGTTGCAGACAAAGGTAAATGAATGGAAGTTAACATGGGATATCATTAGACAAAGGGTCTAGTGCTATGGGATGGCTTTGCTGCTATTTTATAAGAAAAAATTCTGGTAAAGGATGAACGTTGATTGCTATGGGTTTTTGTCTTTTTAAAAGGAAATGTGTGCATATGGTCTTCAGTTAGTGCAAAATGGTCTATTAACCTTGTATCTAAACTTTTGACATTATCATGGAAGGAATGGATACAAAACTGCTGGGTGAACATAAGGTCTTATATCTTTGCAGAAGATTTAGGTTCTCTTCTGTGGCAATAATCATACTCCATACATTTTATCCCTTTAGTGGACTTAGTTTGCTTATTCAGTAGATCACACACATTAGTTTGAAGATTAATAAATGTTTTTATTGTACTAGTTTAACATCAAAATCAGATAATGACATCCTTTCAGATGGTATATTTTACCATGAAATGCATCTAGAATTTTTATTGTTATCCTGATTCTGGATATAATCATCTAGCCATAGGTTATTCCATGAATGGCATTGCCATTAACAATCTAAGCTTAACATAGGGAATAATGCTGTTAAAATCATTCAATTTATAAGCATCAATTGTTCACAATATCATTTAATCAATTGATTTCTCTAGTAGTTTTGATATTTTTAGGACCTATTCTCCTGTTGTAGTACTGTATTGATCCTATATTACCTGAGCCTCATGCATTGCAATTTGCAAGATTAGCATGGACTGATGTGCAGATAAAATTCCATATGGTAAACGTAGGGCCTCTGGAGACATACTAGTTAAGACATTGATGGAAATACATTTATGAGAATCTCTACTGTTAAAAAGTCTCTAATGGTCACTGATGGTGGTAGGTCATATCACTAAAATTGCCTACAAATACCATAAAACCCTCCACCATTATCACTAAAACTATCCAACCAATGCCATCCTATGAAATCTTTGTCCACCAAAACCACTAGAATTACCCACCATATTTCATCCCATAGAATCCACTCCACCACCACTAAAATCACCAACTGATTTTCCATAAAATTATTATTTAGTGAGTTGGATGCTGTTTGGTTTGTGTGCATCTCTGATAGTGGAGTCAACTACTAAGCTATAAGCATGCTCCATATCATCCATAGATAGCATGTAGACAAGCTTTTCAATGGGCTAGCTATAGCATATCTCAAAAATTAAATGTGGGTTCACATGTAGCAGTCTTCATTTGCATTGGAAATTGTTAGACTTATTCTTGCTTAAGAGCTAGCTCTTGCCTCTCTCTTCCACATAAGCAAAAGACTGAGTTGCAATCTTTATAGCTAGTTAAGGTGGACTTGTTGGAGATGATCTAAGCCGATGCTTGTTGAAATATCTTGGGCAACTATCAGCTGGTTATTGTTGTTCGTTAAAAGGTATTGTATGCTGGTATAAGCGTGCTTGAAAATTGATGCTACCTTTATGACCCGCCCGCTGTTTTTTCTGTTTCTAGTTTAGCGCAGAATCTCTTGAATAATGTGTTCGGTCTCAAACGGAATCATTCCATGTTAGCCTCCATGTATAAACTAGTACTAGTATAGCTCTTTTCATCTATATTGCTCTCAAAGAGAGAAAAAGGTTATGGGTTGGCAATTATGTGCATGAACCATAGTTCTAGAAGCTATCAGGCTGGTAGTAGGTTGAATCTCAATGTTCGTTAGTTTTTTAGGGTCTTACAAATATAGCCCATGGGTGTACTGTAATTTCATGGATTAAATCAGAGGTGCTTCATTGTACTATACCACCTGTTCTATCTCTAAATATGCATTCTTAATTCGGTCTGTTTGGCATGGTGCAACGAGCTGTACACCTGACCTTTTAGCTATATTAATTTGCCCTTGAGCTTACTACTTTCTCTAGGAAAATTATATCCTTTTTTGCGTGGTGGCATTGAATTTGGGATTCTTTCCCCTCCCTCAAGGAAACTTTATAGCCTCCAAGCGTGCTGGCTCCACTCCCATTTCTAGGGCTCAATTAAAGTCATAACCTTTTAAATTGCTATATGAACAGTGGACATGCTAGGACATCAACAATGCAAGCCTAACTTAGATTGTCCTAGTACTGTAGCAAGTAAAGTAGAAGAGAAAAAAAATGTAGAGAATAGTGAAAAGGAGGTGTGAATAGTGGCTAAATAGTGCCTGGGCTGACCTAGTTAGGCTTGCATTGGAGATGCCCTTATCTTGCTAGTGTGGGCTGAGGGATATACACATAAATATTACTCTTTTCCTTCAAATAATTTGATCTGTACACGGTTAGTTTTCCGGTATGACAAAATGTTCATTTCATCAATTACACACGTGAGAGGAGTATGAATCTATCAAACTGAAGTCGTAAAATCAATTACACTTCCTCGGTAAACTTGGCAAAAATATCTTCCTGAGCACAATATTATGTCCAACTGCACCACTGAAGGAAGTGATCATCATTTTTTTCCCCATTTGACTCATGCATCAAACAGAATAAATTTTCCCACATCAAGGTCTGAATTTTATTTTTCTTGGGTAATTTAATTTTCTTGATTGGCAAGCACTTTTAAAGATTACGCTCTCCCTAGATTCTACGTAACAATTTCCTTCTGGAGTTGTTGGGAGGAAAAATGGCTGGACAAGCTAGCTTGTGTATAGTCAGCATTGCCTGGAGATTTCCTTTTGCGTGCATTAGCAAAGTAGAGCTTCATCCGGTGCATGATCTGAGGGTATATTTCTTGATCTGTGTAAGCCCTGAACTTTGCCTTGGAAGAGAGAGAGCCTGCCTCATGGAGGCAAGGTACCAACAAGCCAGGCTCTAATTAATGGCATGTTTGAAACACTACAAAATCTTAACCTTTTGAAACATTATGATATTTTGTTCAGCCGTTGCAGGTTCATATTATGCATCGTTTCTGAAACATCCCAAGTAATATAAGAATGATCTATGAGAAATGGAACCGGTAACCATCAATCGCTACAGCTGATTGATGAACTGAAACGAATCTCTACGTACTGGTCTCCCTCTGCGTGTCCTCGCTTCCTTCTTGAGAAGTGGGGAAAGGCAAAGCTAAATTTACCATGTACATACATTCCATGTGGTTCATGGCACTGAACGAAAAGGATCGATCCTTCTCCGCGTGCCCATCGGTGTCTGTTTCTCTGACATAGCGTGCCTTCGAGTTCTCTTCGAGTTGGACCTGTTTGGGGAGATCAATCTGACCAGGATTCGCATAGAATTGAAAGGGATTTTGAACTGATTTAGGTTAGAACTAACCATTCCAAAAGCAAGGCCTTGGAAGATTTTGGGCATTTGTTTCAGTTGGACAAACAAAAAAGAATTAAAAAAGAGAGAGGGAATAGTGATGAAGCATATTGCCAAAACGAGGTTGCCGTTTCTGCACAAGGGTGCCCCTGGTCTCATGTCGCCCATTGTATCAGCATCTTGCCCACAAGATCCGAGTGATCGCCCAGCAGCAAGTCACATCCTTGAAACAGAAATGCTTCTACTACAAGCTTGTTTGCGTTGCATGCCGAACTCATGCACGTTCATCCGAACCACATTCCAAAAGAATGATTCCTCTCTTAAACGTAAGTGTTTCCAACAGAAGAAAAAAATCTAGTCCACTCAATTAGCAGTAAGATGTGGGTGGATGATCTGTGAGCTTCCACAAAATGCCAGAATTAGTCTTAAATGTCTGCAAATCAACGTCAAAGAGCAACATAGGTCCTCTTTGATTTACGGTTCGATTCGATTCATGTTCGGTTTAATTGAGTTTTTTTTTTGAGAAAGTTTAATTGAGTTAAAAGTTATGGGGGCATGAAAAGAATAAAAAATAATTAAAAATATTTTTAAGATCTTAAAAACCGTACAAACTCTGAAAAAATCATTAGAAAATGCTACACCGAAGCTCGACCAATCCAAACCGCGAATAAAAAAAAGGCCATAGAGTGATTGCCTCTACAAATAACTGGCGATATCTTCTTCAAAATACAATTTTAACAATTAATTACAACAATATTTATTTACCGAGCACAAAAAAATTATAAATAACATAGGATTACTTCCCGGCATACCTCTCTTTATACATGATTTTTACGTGCCTAACTGAAATATCTAAAAATATCAAAGGCTCAAATGCTCAAAATTTTCGAAACTTTTGACTTGCATGCTACTCCATCTGAGGGGAAGGCGGTTGCTAAGCGGATCTCAAATGTTTTGTTCCTCTCATCCCCTATAAAAGCCCCCTCCACCCTAGGGCAAGCGAGCAACCCCCATCCGCCACAACCAGCACAAGCAGCACACACACATGGGATCCTTGGCCCCCACCGTGAGCGTGACCATGGCCAAGGCCGGCGGCGCGGCGGCGGCCGGCGCCGGCGGGCGGCAGCCGCCGGAGAGGAAGGAGATGGAGGTGGCGCGCGGCGGCATGTTCAGCTGCGCCTTCCAGATGCCGCTGCACTACCCGCGGTACAAGAAGGCGGACTACGAGGCCATGCCGGAGTGGCGCGTCGACTGCCTCCTCCGGGAGTACGGCCTCCCCGTCGCCGGCGACCTCGACGCCAAGAGGAGGTTCGCCATGGGCGCCTTCCTCTGGCCCGACCAGTACTGATGAGCACCTGCACCGTTCATCCCCAATTACTACGCACTGTCCATGCGTCAGAGGCTAATCAAGCAGAGTTTCAGCAAACTAAACCACGTACTAATCAGCAGCACCCGATGCGTATATGCAGAGCTCATGCCATTTGATCATGCCGTCATATGATTGTAATGGCTATAGGAGAAGAGATCGATGTTCGTACTAGGCTACTAGCTCCTGATGAACGTTGCCTTGTCAGAGATCAGTTGTAATGGTGATGCTTTCGTTCCTGTAATGTTTAATATGCAGTTTCTAAATTTCGTTTTGGGCATGAACGCTGTGTTTGTGTCCATCTAGAGCGCCTGTTTCTGAACTACTCTGCCTGCGTTTGTTCAGTTTTTTCTGCACTCTAAACTCTACCTTTTCTTTTAGGAAGCACTCTGAAGTCTGAACTGCTTGCCCTCGTCAGTTTCATTCTTAAAATAAAAAGGTTGCGCAATTTATTTTTTTTTCAGAACAGCTGATAACCATTTACCATCAGTTATTTTCTAAACGAAAATAGCAACTAATACAACTGCAATTAGTTTTCTGATCGAGCACCCTGCTGAGTCGCCGTTGGATTTGGAAAAGGCAACAGTCCAGTTTTTTTTTTATTAGACCAGGAGCTCTCACATTTCACAGCTGGCTTCTTCCCTTCAGGCCGGAGTTTATTCCCAATTTCTCAGGTAATCTATGAGTCCAAAGAAAAAAAATCCACCACGACCATTGGCATAACTTGGTCCCAAATCCTTCTTTTTGACAATAATTATCATACCATATGTGGTCGGCGTCCTAATAGTAACTACCATTTTTTTTTCCTGGAAATTTGATTTGGAATGGGAGACCCCGGGTACCTTCCCTGGCTTTATTTGAACAATGAATTGATTTTAAACTGCAGATTCCAAATTAGCTCTTAACAGGGAGAAATGGGCAGAAACGAACACGCATTCCCTGTTGTATACCTGTATGGAAGCCTCTAGAAGCATGTCCGTGTTCTTCGTTTTCTTCTGTGGTTTATCCTAGCCGTACATTTCTTGATCAAAGCCGGTAGGCATTCGTATTGCGTGTATGACCACATCATCGCCGTCCACAACTCTTTTACACTTGGTTCCAGCTTTTCGATACGCGGTTTTAGTTTTTAAATTATAGTTAAAAAAAGTTAAGAACCTTTTAATACTAATACTACTAATAATAAGCTAATAAAAATATTTGGAATTTTTGAGAAAACCCTATGGAGCAAAAAAATTGGCTTTTGTGCTTTGTGTTGGTCCGGCATTGAGGTGCAAGGAATTCCACATTCTTGAGCTCCGAAAATGCGGTACCCATCTGATGCACACTTGTTGGTGGCGGCGGATCCAACAGGTGGCCAGGTGCCGCGGGGTGGCTTCAGTAAGCTCCCCCTTGGCCTTGCCTTTGTTGGTGCCTAGTCTTTTCAAGCTTTTGCCGACACTTCTGGCTTTGCAGTGCTTCCCCACGTTGTGTTCCCCTCACCTATTGTGGGAACCTGCACGACGTCAAAGGAGTTGTTTGGACAGCAGTTTCGGTGGCCTCCTATCGGTGGTCATCGTAGTAGGACGGCTAGGGGGTTGTCCTTTGTGGAGGGTCCTTTTGGTTGAAGCCCCGCCTCTCGGTTGTTTTCGCTCAAGCGGTCCGACGTCGCCTTCGGCCTTCTGGTATACCTTTTGTCGTCATCGCTGCTTGTCGTCCTCCTTCTTGACTCCCCACCTCTTGTGGGAGCCACTTGGTGTCAATGCGGTCGAGTGGTTAATTGGCCGTTTTGATGGACTTCTATAGGTGGTCGTCAGACGATGGCTAGCGACTGTCCTTCACTTTGGCTCTTCTGGTTTTGCTTCTTTAGCACGGTTCCAAGATGAGGGTGTGCTGGATGAAAGCTCTGTGCAGCTTGCGGTTGGGCTAGTGGGGACGATGTCTCCAGCGTTGTTCCCTCCTTGGTGGCACGGTTGTTGGCATTTCCTTGATCTTAGGGTGAAAACCCAATTGTGAACAGGTGACGGCGTCGACCTCGTCGTCGCTCCCTTATTGAAGGCGTCATGGCAGTCATCACGTGATGTTGTTGTTCCATTGAGTCGCTTTTCTGGTAGCCGTTTGTCGCTCAAGTGGTGGTGTGTTGCTTTGGACAGTGTTGGCAGTGTTTGTGCCGTGTTGGTCGTTGTTCTCGCCAGTTTTAACCGTCTGTTATGGTGGGCATCGTTTTGACAAGTGACAGCATTTGAGTTCGCTGTGGTTCACGTTTAGGCCGATTGGCAGCGTTGAGCTGCAGTGCATTTCGGTGCTCTGTACCATGATGTTTTTTTTCTTTATTTTTCTTTTGCTTACATGAATTGGCAAAACTCCTATCCTTTAATTAAAAAATAGTTGAATGACATGGTATGGACTTATTTCTTTCAAATAAAAGACCCAAATTTTCTTATTGGTTTAATAACAAAATTGCCAAACATTGGGTTTCAAGAGTTTTTGAGAATTAGCTTTGATAAGGTTTTTTGAACCGAAGCTTTCAAAAGTTAAAACCAAACGAATTTAGCACGATTGATTCTATTTGACTTTGAGATTTTTGAAAAGAGGGTTTCAAATACTGAAGAAACTGTTTCAGAAGACGACGCATTTAGCCCAAAGAAACGGATTATCATAAACATAAACCACGTCCCACTCTACTATCGTCTCGAAGGAGCTGGCTACCGTACCATGTGAAGTAAGATCCAAAATAAGGTCTCTTTATCTTTCTCAACAAATCAACCTGTAATTCTGCTGGTAACATTGTTAGCCCGATTGCCTGTAATTCTCTCGTTTCGTGATTAATATATGTGTCACGATGCATTCTCAAAAAAAGAGAGAGGAGGGAGTAGCTCTACATCACAATTGTTGACACGAACTTAAGTGGACACGTCAGGTGGTACAATATTTGCCTTCCCCGTAGATCCTCCTTTTCCCTCCCGAGCGATGAATCCCAAAAGTTTTGTTGTTGGGACGGCACACGCAACAATTAACCAGTGCATAATTTTTTTTTCCATCGTGGCTATCCCGCAGGAATCTACGCTTAAAGGAGCTAAAAATTTAATCTAAAAAATTGACTATAGTTGGAAAGAGCCATTGGTGTATGTGAGAACAGTGACTCAAGCCTAAAACCTCTTGAGACCTCGTGGCTCTCAATCACCCTTCTATCCAACCCACTCACCCACGTGTATTGATATAACTAGGATATGCATTCTTTTTGAACCTTTCTGAAACGAGACATTAGTATCGGTTTGTAACACGAATCGGTACTGATGCCTTCACATCAATACTGGTTCGTAACACGATCTGATACTGATGGCGCTCGTGCCAGCGGGCTTATTAGTACCATTCATACCACGAAGCTGATACTAATGTGAGGGTCTACCAATGTCTTGGAGCAACGAATCGCTGTTGATGCCACTATCAGTATCGGTTCGTGTTCAACCGATACTGATGGGCCGATATATATGGCGCAGTTCTCTACTAGTGAAGAACTATTTAGAAGTCCACGAAATGACTATAAAGTAATACATTGTTTAACTTATAAAAATGATAAATTTTTCGTGTTAGCTTGTAATTTTAATTAAAGATGAAAAGAACGAGGCCTAGATCATGCATGCACTTTTCATACTGTTTTTTCGGTCTATTTCATGTGTTTTTTTATATTTTTTCTAGAGACTAGGGATGGCAATGGGTCTGAGTCCTTCGGGTCCAGTCTCTATGGATCCAGACCTGAGACCCAAGAGTTGGACTCAGACCCAAAAACTGTAAGAGTTGGACTCAGACCCAAAAACTGTAATGGGTCCAAAGTCAGACCCAGACCCAAAAATTTATAAAAGCACCAAATCTCATTTCAGAATCAGCAGCAAATATACATTACAACTATGCCACATATATAACAATTACTAGCATTTTAAGAACATATAAGCACAAAAATTAACTAGCTATCCAACTTAAAAACACAAATAATCATATATAAGCTAACACAAATAAATTACTCCACTAGTTACAACTAAAAGGTTTAAACACAAGGCAACAAGCATCCTTTAACCCAACAACACACACATTTAATTAGAACCACGTGTCAGTGCTACAGTTCAGGTCTGGGTCTGGGTACCCATGGGTCTAAAGTTGGACCCGGCCCAGACTCGGACTCAGACCCAAACCCAAACTTTCATACCCATGGATCCATTCTTGGACCTAGACCCGGACCCATGGGTGTTTCTGCTATCCCTAGTAGAGACAATGTATTAAACGGTTGTCTAGGCACACGCAGCCGCACGTTGGGGTGGGGTGGGGGGGTGGGGGAGGTAGAGAGAGCGCGCGAGCGAGTAGGACAAGATTGCATACACATTCTTGACGACTACAACGTCAAAACCAAGACTTTGCTGGAGATGCAAAGCACGCGACACAGTGTTTTTTAGGGTTAATTGCATCCACACTATTATTAAGTTTCCTTTTTACGTTTTTGCTATTATAAAGTCGGTATTATCGATGATGCTATTATAATTTCGGCAACATATCCTGTGCAATTAAGTCTACGATGCAACCACAGTGCAACCGAACTATCAATAGCTATAAAAAAATTTTTAAAAAATTATAGATGTACTTCATTGTTTACTCTACCTATGTATGAAGTTTCAATGCAAAATTCATTTTATATTAGGAGTTATAAAAAATAAAAAATATGACAGTTTTGGCGAGTTCAAATTTGATAGAATTTTGTACACACATAATCTCGCCGAGACCTGTTCGTCTCGTCGAGTTCCACCTTGTAATCCTCTTTGATATACAGAAAGGCTGGACGTACCCCATTTCCCATCAGTACCCATGGGTCTAAAGTTGGACCCAGACCCGGACTCAGACCCAAACCCGAACTTTCATACCCATGGATCCATTCTTGGACCCAGACCCCCAGACCCATGGGTATTTCTGCCATCTCTAGTAGAGACAATGTATTAAACGGTTGTCTAGGCACACGCAGCCGCACGTTGGGGGGAGGTAGAGAGAGCGAGAGCGCGAGCGCGAGCGAGTAGGACAAGATTGCATACGCATTCTTGACGACCACAAAGTCAAAACCAAGACTTTGCTGGAGATGCAAAGCACGCAACATAGTGTTTTTAGGGTTAATTGCATCCACGCTATTATTAAGTTTCCTTTTTACATTTCTGCTATTATAAAGTCGGTATTATCGATGATGCTATTATAATTTCAGCAACATATCCTATGCAATCAAGTTTATGATGCAACCACCGTGCAATCGAACTGTCAAAAACTGTAAAAAAATTTAAAAAAATTTATAGATGTACTTCATTGTTTACTCTACCTATGTATATGAAGTTTCAATGCAAAATTTATTTTATATTAAGAGTTATAAAAAAAATAAAAATATGACAGTTTTGACGAGTTCAAATTTGATAGAATTTTGTCTTTTTATAACTTTTAATATAGGATGAATTTGAACTTGATATTTTATACAGAGATAGAGTAAGTTGATAAGTACATCTATAAATTTTTTCAGTTTTTTTTATAACTTTTGATAGTTCGGTTGCACGATGGATACACCGTAAACTTGATTGCATAGGATATGTTTCCTATAATTTCAATCTATCACATCCATATCATTTTTTTAGCTTTTACTAGCCTAAATAAATCAAATTGTTTTCATCTTCTCCTTCTTCCTCTATCCTCTCTCTAACTATCTTCCTCAACTTCGGTGGTCGGACTTGTGTACGTGGCCTCTCTTCTCCTGCCCTGCCTTGAGCTCCGCATCATAGTCGCCACGGCCACCGGCCCTCGAGCTCGCGGGTCGCCACTGCCTCGATTTCCATCGTCGTAGCCGCCATGGTTGCAAGCCTCCAACCCCTCGTGCTCGCAGGTTACCATTGCCTTGATTTCCGTCATTGTCGCTTCCATGGACGTCGCCACCATGCTCGCAGGTTATCGTTGCCTCGATTTCCGTCGTCGTCGCCGTCATGGGTTGTGCCGGATTTGGGAAGGAGGGAGAAGGGAGGAGGAAGATGAGGTGAAGGGTATTTCCTGTAAATTTGAAGCGTTGAGGGGGTATTTTGGTCATTTAGGCTGAAAATAGCATGAATGCAATATATTTGAAATTATAATGACACTAATGCCAATATCGATTTTGTGATGGTAGAAATACGAAAAGGGAATTTAATGTATAATGGCATGGTTTCAATTAACCTTTTTTTGACTACGTGATGTGCTTTTGGTTGAGTTAGTCCCATTTTTTATATATCACTACAGGGTGCAATTCTTTCTTATATGCTACTCCCTTCGTTCTTTTTTATTTGACGCTTTTGACTTTTGGACACATCTTTGACCATTCGTCTTATTCAAAAAAATTATGCAAATATCATTTATTTTGTTGTGATTTGTTTCATCAATAAAGATATTTTAAACATGACTTATTTTTTTGCATGTTTGCTCTAATCTTTTGAATAAGACGAATGGTCAAAGGTGTGCTCAAAAGTCAAAGGCGTCAAACAAAAAAAAAACGGAGGTAGTACTTAGCAGGCTCTCCCTTATTCGTTGCCGTAAAATAAACCGTCCCATATGCCATCAACAATTTTGTACATCATATAGACGTACAATAAATCCCAAAAAATCACGGAATTCTCAATTACAAAACACTTTCAATATTTGTTTTTTCATATTTTATGGAAGCGCATAGTTCAGTTTTGACTTCAAAAATTCTCATCATAAAATATTTATTTTCAAAATAATATGTACATTAAAAAGTGTTGCGACTTGAAACTTTTTGTTAAAGAATTGTTGAAATTTTTATACACTTTAAACAAAAAGATAAGTTTGTGATACTTGATATACTCGACGGTTGTGGTTTGGTGGACGCATACATCCTCGCAGAACACATAGATTGAAATTTTATTCCATTATTTGAAAAATACATAGACCAGTAATTGAGCAATTGTAATAACATATCCAAGGAAAAGTCATCGTGTGATGACGCAAATAGATTTATAAGCTCCATCATGGTAGCGCAAAGTTTTATCCCTTGAGAAATTCGGCCTCTAACTTGGATTGGAGGGAGCTTACGAAGACTATCTATGGGTCTATTATGCAGCCAAAATCTCAGGGTTCCACCTTTTGCACGTGATTTGTTGTCATGTTCGAAACATATGAAATTTCATATAAAATCTGTACTTCGGAGAATACTGTTTAATTTCCACAAGAAACAGAGAACATTCCTTATTGAAGGCTTTGTTTGTTTGAGTTGAAATTTGCTGAAAACTTTAATATGAAAAAATAATGATCATTTGAAAGACGTCTTAAAGAGTTTAACAAACTATACAAAATATTATATAAATCTAAAAAGGAATATTTAAGACCACACAAAAATAACTACAAAGTATGAGTATGTCATTTGGTTGTACAAAAATAATATATTTTATTTTATTTTATTTTATTTAAGCTGAAACGAAACAATGCCTAAAACGGGAAAAGGGGTGCCACCAGGCAAACCTAGCTTCCAAGTGCTGCAACGTACCTGAATTCTGAACCAAGAAAGATGAGGGGGGTTCTTAATTTCAGGACTAGTTAATCGATCAACATGTGTAACAGCTCGCAAATCTTCCCTTAAAATAATCTCAACCATTAGCCAGCTCCACAACTGCACCACTCCACAAAAATCTAGCATCCTCCACACTACTCCTCCTCTCTCTCTCTCCCACTATAAAAGCCCCAACACACTTGAACAACCCTCTGCAAGAACACACACAAGCAGAGCTCTCTCTCCCTCTCTCCCCGCTCTGCTCCTCACTGTTGATCTCTTCTCTCTCTCGTAACACAGACAAACCATGGGTTCCTTGGGCCCTACTGCCACCGTGAGCATGAGCATGGCGAAGGCGGCCGCTGCCGGTCCCGGCGCCAAGAACGGCGTGGTCGCTGCCGGCGATCGCCAGCAGCAAGGCCACCGGAGCGGCGGCGGCGGCTGCGCCTTCCAGATGCCGCTGCACTACCCGCGGTACAAGAAGGCGGACTACGAGGCCATGCCGGAGTGGCGCGTTGACTGCCTCCTCCGGGAGTACGGCCTCCCCGTCGCCGGCGACCTCGACGCCAAGACGAGGTTCGCCATGGGCGCCTTCCTCTGGCCCGACCAGTACTGAAAATCCAAGCCATATATACTTGATGATCATCGATGCGTCCAGTCATCCAGTACGTCCAGTTCTTCAGGGGAGGAGAAGCAGATAGCTAGAGAGTTAGAGACGTGAAGATATATAGAGTACAAATACCATGCAGTCATTGCAGTGTTCGCTAATTCGAGATTCATGCTCGATCCTGCAACTCGCATGGGCGCACATCTAGCAGGAGGTGCCACTGTGTTTCAGTGTTTTAGTCAGAGCGTGTGGTTCTTCATGCAGTATGTTACATGCCTGTATGGAGCTTTGATGTACTCCAATGCTAATCTCTATGATTAATGTGAAGTTCCTGTGTATCGTTGTCCATCTCGATGATCACTTCCTTATTTTTCATCTCTTAATTAAGGGTCAGCGTCACACTGTCAAAACTGGAAAATAACTAATTAAACCGCAGGAAAAGAACGAATAGCAGATTGCAGCGGAGGAAATGGAAGCCTAGAAATAGAACTAATTAAGATCTGAATTATAACTGATTATATTAAAAGGTACTATAATAAAATAAAAGCAATTTGACAGGTGTTCATATCAAATGCGAGGCTAGAGAAGAAGTGGATATCGAATACGAGATCTAACCACGCAACGCTCGTTCTAGATAAAAATAACAGACTTGCTAATTCTTAAACGCCTAAAATTTTCTTAACCCTCGGTCAATTTAAAGTTGCACTCTGATTACACTAAAATCGAACCGCTTACGATGGTGCAGTTTTAGTATAAAATTATTATTTATCAATCATCTATTTTATTCGTTGATTTTCTATATTTTATTACTATATAAATATGCTAAATACATGTGGTCACATACCTTTTGTCTTCCTATTTTTCAAGCCACCATGTTTGTTTCAATCAATATAAAATTGCATACCGGTAATACTTAAATAGCACTTGTTAGTAATGTACAACTATAGATGCAATTCTATCAAAATCGACTGACACTTATATTTTTTTAGGTGATTGCATGGCAGAAGGTCCCTAAAAACAAAGCTAAAAAGTGGTTTGCGTTTTTAATTCAAATAAACACATAAGCTTAACCAAATAAAGCACGGGAGAATATTTACTGAAAAAGGCCCCGAAGAACATGAATCAGGAAATTTCGCAAGTTTCTGCGGTGATCATTTGATCCGTGGAGACGCCGATGAAACACAACCATATGGGCCAATCTACAATTAAAGCAACATTCGTGTGAGAATGAGCCCCAGGGAATATGCAGGATTAATGGTACGTCACATACATCCATGTGGCAATTGCCCTATGCCCGACGGCATCTACAGTAATCCTCTGTACCGCAGACAAGACAGAGATGCACCAATGCATACATGAATGCATGCATGCACGCACACGCACGAAAGGCGCATATCAGATTCAGATCTGCCAAAACTCTGGCTTGAACTGTCTGATGTCTCTGATCTCTGGCTGTCCGAGATCAGATCTTCCTTTCAATTAGTTGGGCAGGGAACACACCCGGCACATGTTCATGCAAACATGTTAGACTATCTTCAACCATTTTCTCTTTCATTTTATTATCTTCTTCATTCTCTTTCACACATTCTTTCTTTTCATTTCCTACCATCTCCAACAACATTCATTCGAATAAATTTGTGAAGAGAATGGTTCTGAATTTCCTTCCGAAAAGAATGCACGAAGAAATTTCTCTTAAAGAGAACCGCGAAGAAAAACTGTTGTATTATCTTAAAGGATTAGAATCTCTTTGCGAAGAAAAAATAACCACCGAAGAGATACCATCGGAGATGGTCTTGAGGCAATTGACTAACCTATAGAGCAGGGACACGAACCGAAAACCACAGGAACACTTGGGGGCAATTCCGAAACAAGTATCCTTTCTAAAAACCTCAAAACCACGTGTGACCTGGAGCAATTTTCTCTCTGTAAGCAATCATACAATGAAATCATTCAGCTAGCTAGTGATCGAACAGCTTTGCTCCTCATCCTGCTGCTGGCCAACCACCCAAATTAGCCAAGCCCCGGCCGATTAAAGGCTCGAGAGGGAAACTCTCTTCAGTCTCTTGCATACTTGATCGCAACTTGGAATTAACAGCTGTTTCATGACAGCTAGCCAGGTAACCCTGCAGTCATCCATCGGTCACTGTCCCAAGATCCCCAGGGCTTCAGTCCCTGCAGGCTGCAGCTACTAATTAATTGCTAGTTACCACCTAATCATGCAGTCAGTAATTATAATTGCCTGCTTGTGGCATCACCCTTGATCAGAGTCAGCCATGCCACTGCCAGATGATGTCGACCGACGCCGGCGGGAGGAGGTGCCCTGAGGCCGACGGCGACTTCGCAGGCGAGGCGAGGCGGAGCACGGCCGGCGTTGGCGGAATTTATTGCATTGCCCCTGTCTTCCAATGCTATCGTTTCATCAGTGATGGATGGGCTCGAGCTAGTTACTTCTCCTGTCAGGCAAAGTCGCTGGCTGCTTCCAGTGCATTATTGAGAAGGGCAAATGATTCGGTTCTACTGGCCGGCGATCGGCTGCCTCGGGAAAACTCTGGAGATTATCAATGCAGCTGAATTATAGCGCTGTTTGTGATCTTGTTTTGAAGCTTGTTTGATATTCTAGTTTGCATTTTTTTTTTTTAGTGATAGGCTCTAGTTTGTTTTGCTGACATGGGTGCTACTTCGTAAGTTCAGAGCTGGTTGAAATTTATGGTGCTTGTTTTTAATTTACATTTATGGGTGCTTGTTTTTACGTTAAACTTCCCGGCGTAAAACATATATGTAGGGTTTGTACAAAAATTAGCACCTTGAATTGAAGGAATGTTAGCGACCTTATTGATCAAGCTGATGCTATTTTGTGTGACTATTATCTTACTGAGTTAAACATATGAATAATTACGAAGCTAAAAATTTGGATTTTTTTTTGTGATCTTGTACTAGTGTACCACAGAACTTGATCAATCTACCACAAAATGGTAAACTATGAAGCTACAAATTTGGATTCTTTTTTTGTTAGCCTGTACAGCAAGAAGGTAAAATAAATTGCAAATAGGCCCAACATAAAAAAGATGTACTCAAATGTGGTGTGCTTGTGTGACTAGAAAGCAGTAATTTGACCTAGAGCAAAATAATACAGATGTGAAAGCAGCACACCAGAACCTTCTAGTAGGAGGTAAAGATCAAGAGAATGAGGGCTTCACAAAGAGGTCACACTCATCCAACAACAGTGAAAGTAAATGTGCACTTACTTAAAAAAAGACTTTAAGACAATTTCAACTTATCCCAATTACTACCAAAAGGAAAATTTGGAATAGATAGTGTACAGTTCTCTTCTTCTTAATGAAATGGCAGAGCGTGTATCCCATTTATTAAAAAAACAGAAGAACAACCAAATATCCAGCTCTCAAGCATATCCAGCGTTAGAAGCAAGAAACAAACAAAATGATTTAAGTTATCACAGACACTGCAGACAAAATAAAAATCAGTGAATAAAATCAAGGGCAGACACACTTGGAAAAATATTGAATAGATAGTGTTGGTACTAACAAACTGTGATTGTAAATCTAAAAGTCAAGTTTTTGAAGATAATTCAACAGAAAAAACCAAAATAACTGGCTCTTGAGCATCCATTACTAGACGACACTGAGCTCCGTTAAGAACACTTGAGAACCTGTCTTCTTGGCCAAAAAGATGCTCCAAACTAAGAACATTTGAGAACACAAAGAAATTATGGTACTCTAAAATGATTAGCGTACATTGAACAAAGAAATTAAACAAAACACAGTCAACGTCTAATGGTTAATGTAGAGAGAACAAAACAATTATGATGTTTTTTATAAGTTTGATAGGCTTTATATTTGAGATATAGCAAGTAAAACATATATGATTGTTGTTTTTTACATGTATGTATAAGTAAAAATTACATATATTGTATTCATATAAAATGTATGTAATTAAATATGTAAAAAAGATAAATTAGATAAGGTACCTTCCTTAACCATTGCATTGAGAATTGTTCCCGCTCGAGAACTAATTAAAACCAGATTATTTCGAGTGGTAGCCAGCGTGAAGGTGAGTCCATTGCAAATCGTTCTGGTGGTCGTCACATGTAGTTGATCTCTCTGGTGATCAGCCACCTGTAGTTGATCGTTCATCACCTTCTCCTTCTCGTGAATCGTCCTTCAAGAGCGAGCGTGTTGATAACTTCTTGTGAAAACTTGCTACTAGGTGTAGTTCAATGGTAGTTGAACAATTGCGCAATCGTAAAAAAGACACAAAATCAAAAGATGCAGATAGAAATTTTGATTTATTAGATTGATTCTCATACATGGAGTCTCTACCTCTATTTTTATTATTTTGCTTAGGGTTTTGGCTAAGATCCGTACGGGACATAAGGGACCAGCAGCCACAACATGCATGGGTCGGGTGCCAACTAGGGGTTCCGCAACAAGCCCATCAAAGGCCTTTTGGCGCCGCAAGGCTCCACAAACATTCACCACTGCAAATAGGCCGGGCAAGAGTTGCCATTCACGACATGTCAAGCATCAAATACCCAGTCTCGGGAGAAAAAAAAAAGCTTCACAAATCTCCAAAAGAAAAACAGATTAAAAATAAAATAAAATAAAATGAAATACAATAAAATAAAATAAAATAGGCCAGTTTGTAGCGACATGTACATACGTCAGTGTGAGGACTAGCTTGTTGGGGTCTTATAGAGTTCCTGGTTGGTGAACGTACGTACATGAATGCAAATCTACCTATAACCATTTCTAGCGACGGGATTCGACGCATGCGTCCTGATGTTTAAACTCGGTCATGCATACATGCATGCGTATGAAACCATGAGTTGACAATAAGAGAGATTCTTCATCGCCGTTGAAGGAAAAAAACGTTGAAATCATTGAGTTCTGAAGAGGTCGAATTAAACTCGAGCTATCTTTTATACTCCTTCCGTTCCTTTTTATTTGACGTTTTTGAATTTTATACACACCTTTCATCATTTGTCTTATCATTAAAGATACTTTAAGCATGATTTATATTCTTGTATGTCTGCACTAAATTTTTAATAAGACGAATGGTCAAAAATTATCTAAAAATCAAAGGTGTCAAATAAAAAAAAACGGAGATAGTATTATATGTGTCTTGTGAGTCTGGTCCACAAGGATGTGACAATCAGCTGGAGGCCGGCGCGGGGAGGAGGAGGCCGGAGCGGGGGGAGGAGGAGGCCGGCGCGGGGGCGGCGCGGGGAGGAGGACGCCGGAGCGGGTGGTGGCGGCGCGGGGAGGAGGAAGCGGCGTGGGGAGGAGGAGGCCGGAGCGGGGGAGGAGGCACGGGAGGCAGAGAGCGGAGGAGAGAGGGGAGGGAGCAATCGGGGGATGGGGGATTGCACTGTTGCATGAACAGTGCAACAGTACCGTGTACGTGTCAAGCTTTCGGAGTGGAGCCGTACTTCACCGCTTTTAAAGATAAGGATGGATAAGATGAATGGTCAAAGGCGTCTCAAAAAGTCAAAGACGTCAAACAAAAAAACGGAGGTAGTATGTGTCTGGAACTCTGGATCCAAAATTGCGTTGCTTTCGGAGTTGCGGTGGGTTATAATTTGATGGGTTAATTAAGTACTATATAATTTGGGATTTTGGGGAGTTTGCCCCTCGGTTTGGGATTTTGCACAGCCGATTTGGGGATTGTTGGCTTGGATCGGGAGTAACAGCAGCCACTGCAGATGAAAAAAATTGGCTATATGCCTTCCCGCAGAATGGCGCTCGTCAAAATGCCACTCCGCAGAATGGCGTCGTTAAGATGTCCCTGATAAGGATTACCTCACTGTTTCTAAACCATCATGGCGATTTTAAGGGGATTTTGCCTAGTTTCACCTATTATGTCCACATGAATTGACCATTTTGCCCTCGAGACAGTTTGCCCATACTTGGTGCCACCGGACTCCAACTCTCCAGCTCCCAACTCGTATCCCTCCCCTGCTATGCTCGAGAATTTTTACTATATGCCATCCCGCAGACGGCGGCCTCGGTGACAGTGACCTTGGCGACGACTGCCCCTCGCGCCGGCAATAGCGACCTCAGCTACGGTGCCCCTCGAGCCGGCGGCCTCGGCACCGGCAGCGCCTCGCGCCGACGACCCCGAGTTCAATGGAGCCGTCAGATATAGGCCTGAGATCTCTTGAACCAGTGATAATGCATTTAGCGATGATCTTACATTGTTCTTAATATTTGTGGGGGTGAATTATCCTGAAACATTGGGATTCAATACCAAGTTTTATCTGAACAGTTCTCATTTTATTTTTGGACAGGTGGAATAGAGATGAGCAATACAAAATAAATAATAAGTGTTCAGAATTTGGAATGGATGCAAATTGAAACCAAAGAGAACCAAGAAAGGCATTTTGATGAGCAAAATGAACCTGCATACAGAAGCAATTGATGGATTTTATACATTGAAACCAAAGAGAGTGTAAACTGCCTAACAGCCATCTTAAAGTCATTCATTGTAGGATAGATTACCCCTAGCTCTATCTTGGGGTGGTCCTTGTCATACACAACTGAAATTTTATCTAGATTAATGTCATCTACATACAGGTTCTGCCCTCCAGCCATTTGCCCAGAACCACGAGAAGCAACAGACGAAAAATAACCCTGAACCTCATCATCCAAACCAAGGAATCGAAACATGTCATCATCTGTCATGGTTTGTGCCCTTCCTTCATCGTCTTGCTCTTGAGCATCAATCTGAATATTGTCCCAATCAACTGCTGCCTGATGAAAAGCATAGCCGGGATGCGCAGGGGACAGTGATACCAAAGGTGACCCAACATCCGGCCAACCATCATCCCCACCACTTTGCGCATTACACCCAAATATCAAAAACAGAAAAAGGAGTTAGGATGAACCCTAACTCGTCGCATACAACATAGATAACAAGAAAAGCAAATGAAATGAGGAAAATATGGCCGGCCGGCCATCATCCCCTATACAGTGAAGATAGGAAAAAATACACTACAGGTGGCTCAATTGCCAACACAGTGAAGAGAATCCATCAATCCATCAAATAGCTTGATACAGACCTGAGCATGCTTCTGCTTTGCCGAGATCGAGGTCGCCGGCGTGAGGGACCGTTGTTGCTGAGGTCGCCGGCGCTAGGGGCCACCGTTGCCGAGGCCGCCATCGCCCCTAGGGTACAAAGCAGAGTGGGGAAGGGAGATGAGTTGGGAGTGGTTCGGTGGCACCAAGTATGCAGGTAAACTAGCTCGAGGGCAAAGTGGTCAATTCAAGTGACATTAATAGGTTAAGTTAGGCTAAATCCCCTAAAAATCATCATAATGACTTAAAACGGTGAGGTAATCCTTATCAGGGGCATCTTAACGACGCTATTCTACGGGGTGGCATTTTGACGAGCGCCATTCTACGAAATGTTATTTAACCAATTTTCTCATTGCGGGTAGAGTTGACGGCAGTGTTATTTTGGATCTAACGGTGCTAACGGAGACGGTTTTTTTTGGATGTGAAGTCCCTTTTGATGGTATTTTGGAAAGAATCGTTCATTTTAGTGGTACGAGGGCAATTTTCCCGGAGAACAAAGGTGCTAGCATAGCATCGCTTGCCTGATAGTATTAACTTCTTCCTGGCCGTCTTTGTCTTAATAATCAATCTCCATCCATACCGCCAATTACTGCTACAAGCGCGAGTCGACGGAAATTACACATTGCCATCATGGTGGCCCGCTTCACCGGTGGGCGGCAGTGGTATCGATTTGCTCAAGCTGCATGTCCTGCGCGGCTACGCCGAAAGCACAAAGGAAATCACGCGCAAGGCGATCCACCTGCGCAGGCTGATCAGAGGTCGGTGATTAGATGTACGTTGCCGCCGGCAATACGCGATGCGTGATCTGATATTATCATCTCCCAGTCCGATATATACGTGCGTACTTCCTCGTTCGGATCGTGTATGTGAGCATGCATTGACTAATGGCCATAGGCATGCCGCATTGACTTTGGATTTATCTTCTTCTTTTTTTGTCTATGGCGGTGATGCACCAAAACCTCAAGCCAAGTCATCGGCTTTGGGAGGACGACGGACGAGGCCCTCGCGTCGCTCCCTAGGGCGGCTCGGGGCGACCAAACACCTAGCCCACCTCCACAAACCCTAGCGTCGCCGCCGGCCGGCGGCGGCGGCGGCCACCCCTCTCTCCCTCGTCTTCTTCCCACCTCCTTACTCCCCTTCCTCTTATCTCTCTCGTTGGAGGCCAGATCCGGCGGCTAGGTCGCCGGATCCGGTGGCTCGAGCGACGGCGGCCTAGCCTGCGCGGGGCGGCGGCAGCGTGGCCGGGGCCGCGACGCGGGCGACGGCGGTGGCGGCGCGGCCGGAGCGGGCTCAGGGCGGCAGCAACGGCTTGGTCTGGGAGGCCCGCGGCGG
>SPJY01006728.1:907888-1051994 GCA_005191435.1 Raddia distichophylla
GCCCTTTTGGGCTGGTGTTGGCGTCACCTTTGGTGTCGTTCCCTCGTTGGAGGCATCACCTGTTTGACCTCCCTGCTCTGGGTGAAAACCCTAGCGGCTTTGCGACGGTGGCGGGTTCTCCCCGTCACTACCTCGTTGGAGGCGTCGTGATCGCCGTCTTGCGCCTTGGGTTTCCGCTTGGTCTGCTGCTTTAGGAGTCGCTTGTTGCTGTGTGAGTGTTGGTGGCGTTTCTCCTTCTCCCTCTCTTGTATCTCTCTCTTGTTTGGCCTTTGGCCTAGGTGGCAGCGGTGGGGCTGCATTCCCTTCTTTCTCCTATGTAGGTGGTGTTTCCAGCGGTGGTCGGAGGTGTTTGGCTTTGGCCAAGTTTGCAGCGAGGTGCTGTGGTTGTACCACATGTTTGCACGGGCTTTTCTTTTTATTTTCTCCTGTTGATTAATGAAATAGGACGGCAGTTCTCCTACCCCTTTTTCAAAAAAAAAGTCATCGGCTATGGATTATTGTTATTATTTTTGTCTATGGCGGTGAGGCACCAAAATAAGTTGCCTACTTATAAGCAAATAATCTAAAAAAAAGACCCTATGACCTATGGGTGATGCCATCCTTATAACTCTTGAGGCCTCAGCCAGTCAGAGGAGCTCACTCAAGGCCATGAATACCGATATTAGCAATTTCAATCATCACCTTTGACGAGCTCGAGGGAGACTATAAAGAGATACAGATCCAACACCATGAGAATGGCTTGGAATTTTGACTGCCCAAAAGTCTCTCAGCAATCAGAACTCAGCCGTCATAATAGATTAGTCTCTCTCGACAGCCATCATAATAGATTAGTCTCTCTCGACAGCTACCCGCTAACCGCCCATAGAGATAACCTCTCTCAACGGCCACAAATCCATCGTCTCCGTCGTGATAGATTAGTCTCTCTCGACAGCCACCCACTAACTGCTGATAGAGATAACCTTTCTCGACGGTCCTAAATCCATCATCTCTCTTAACGGCTGGCGGTTGTCGAGAGAGAAACTTCTAGGCTAATTATGGGTTGAGAGAACAGGGCCCAACACTACAGGAATCGCATTATGTGTCGGCAGAGCCACACAAACCGCCGACACAAGTCCGTCGACACAACGTCGACGACATTAATATTTTGGCCGACCACATTGTGGTCGTTTCCTGTAGTGCAAGCAGGTCATCGAGAGACAATGATATCCTCTGGATGGTCGCTCCTCCCTGATTTTCATCCGTGGCATTACCGAACATATTAAGAGTTGTTTTGTCAACGACCGGGTCGCCAAGACATGACTTCTTTTTCGACCAAGTTCTCATGATGTCCTAATCTCAACAACTGACCGTCGAGATTAGCCTTTCTTGATGGTTTTTGAGGTTCTTATGATGGCCCCATATGGTCGTTGATTGGTGATTTTTAACCGTGGCATTACCAACCATCGAGAATAGTTCTATCGACGACCAGGACGTCAACGCAAAACTTCTTTCTTAACTAAGCTCTCATGATGGTCTAATCTCGACAACTGACCATCGATGTTAGAGTTTCTCGGCGGTTTTCGATGTTTGTCCTAAAATACTAGAAATTATCACGTTAATAAGTTAGAAAAATAAAGATCTATACTGTTGATTTTTTTAGGCCCAAATTATAAAAGCTAAGATTAAAAGATATGAAAAAATAGAAAATGAGTTTATATCAACTACTACAAGACTAAATAAATCAATATCAACTAAAAATAATAAATTATAATAAAAATATCATAAAACAAGTCTAGCCGCATAAATACGCAGGTTGAGAAAAGAAAAGATCTACAATGATAATTATTGTGGGCCTGAATTATAATGGTTTAGATTAAGAGAAATAGTCCATATCAACTACAACAAAAATATAGAGGTAAATAAAATAAAAAGGTCTATATAAAAAATATACTAAAATTTTTTAAAGTATGTGTCAAATATGAACTAGAAAAGCAGCCATATCAGCTACAAGAAAATTTAAAAACAAATCAATCTATTACGTGGCTAAAAAAGGTAATAGAATAAAAAAAATTTAAAACAAGTGTAGCCGCGCAAATGCACGGGCCATCTTGGTATAGATTAAAATGAAGAGTCCATGTCAAATATAATTAATAATAGGTAAGAGTCTACAAATAAAATAAATTTGGAATAAAAAGTAGAAAAAGAGTCTAATAGAAAAGAGTCCATCTCCATAAATAGAAATAAATTCACATATTAAAAAAATAATTTTATAAGTAAAAATAATTGGAAAAATAGTACAATAGGAAAGAGTTCATATATAGAAAAATTGTTCACAAATAAAATAATATAAATATAGGATTAAAAAAGTGGAGACGAGCCTTCAAATTTAAAAGAAGTGACTATATCAAGTACAACTAATAATAGGGAAAAGTCTACACATGAAATAATACAAAAATAAAATCAAGAAATTGAAAAAGGGCCTAAGAGTTCATAAATAAGAAAAATCTATTGATAAAACACATGGAGCAAAGGAGACAGTAGTACTACTTTGCCAAGTTTACTGCGATCACCATGTGCCTTTGCTCTACTTCCGTAGCAACTAGCATCCTCTAAGAAGCTAGAGAAGACATTATCTTTTGCTGGTGTTTACCACGATCCGTTGGGATTCCAAGGCCCATGTGGACGATGATGGTGAAAATAGTCTCACATTACAAGTCTAGACAAATTTGTAGCGACATATAATGCATGCTGGAGACAAACATAGCATCCCGGGCTAAGCTCTACGCGAATTTGGACGAAGCAAGGTCAAAAGTCCAAGTGTGGTGCTATGCATACGTGGGCTAGACTCGTAAGTGGGCTAAGCTCTAAACTAATTTGGGGCCAAGGTGTTACAGATGGTATTTGAGCAACTCTCGCTGTGTGACAATGCTTGTGGGCTTAGTTGTGTGGGCATATCGCGCATGGCCTGTGTGGGCCTAGAGTGGTCATGCAGCATGGCATATTGGCTCAACAGTAGACACACAACCTTATACCGAGGAGGATACATTTGTTGCTTAGGTAGTGTGCTGACGAGTGTGTCGGCCCATTAAGGGGGTGAAAGTAATACCCGGCCTGTTGAGATGTTGAGGCCCTTGTGGCTCATATGATATGGATGGTGATGGTGAGAATAGTCCCATATGGCTAGGTTAGAAAAAGTTGTAGTTGTATATAAAATGTATGTTGGAGCCAAGCATAGCACTCTAGGTTGACCCTTTCGGATGAAACAAGGACGAAAGTCCAAATGTGGTGCTATACATGCATGGGCCGACCACTTAGATAGGTTAGACTCTGAGCGGATTTAGTCTAAAGTGTTAGAGCGGATTTAGTCCAAAGTGTTAGAGTTGGTTCCGATCTTCATAACATGTTTTGTAATGCAAGGAAACAGGAAAAAAATTTGCAACATAAACTAATTTTCATTCCTTATCCCACTTCTCTCTACTTAGATGAGCAAATAACTTGCCCAACACATGTTTTTTCTATCACTAGTGTTACTTCTCTCCAATAAGACACTTCTGGGCAAGGATTTTTTTAGGCTATTTAACAATGATGAAATTAATAGTGGCAATATATTTTAGGGTTAATTTTATACGTGCCATTTTTCGATGCCCCGAAACCACGATTGCCATTTTTCGATGGCCTCGACCAACAATGCCATTTCAGCGAGTTTAGGCTCTCAAACGTGCCATTATGAAGCTTTACAAGCACAATACACAAGAAATACATGGGAAATACGGTGGGTCCCACTTGTCATCCACTAGCCTCTTCTTCTTCTTCCTCCTCCTCCTCCTCCTCCTCTCTCTCTCTCTCCCGTCCGGCCAGCCACCGCTGTCCCTCAGCTCCCGCCGCCGCCCTGCTCCCCGCCGCCGCCCTGCGCCCCCCGCCGGAGCTCGGCCCCGCCGCCGCCATCGCCCTGTGCCCCGCCGGAACCGCCGCACGTCCGAGTAGGGAAAAGAAGGGGAAAAGGAAGAGAAGTGCACGGGGAAGCTAGAGAGAGGCTTGGCCAGGAGGGAGGTGGCCGAAGGCGAGCTAGCGGTGGCGCGAAGCATAGATGGGCGGCGGCGCTAATGGTGGCGGCCGCTAGAGGCCAAATTGGCCGGCGCGGCACTAGGGGTAGCTGCGTCATCGATTGTGGAAGCAGTGGGCCCCGTCCAAATGTAAATTCTTTGGGTGGCTACTCCTTCAGCGGAAGATCTTCACAGCCGACTACTTATTACGAAAGGGGATCCCCAACAACTACTTCTGCCCGCTTTGTCTAAGGAACTTGGAGACCCCCGATCACCTCTTCCTCACCTGTACTTTCTCCGGCCAAGTCTGGACTCGCATCTCTTCCAAGCTGGGCTCGCCAAGACTGTGCCCCTCCACGTGGGCTCACTAGGTCTGCCTCCCGACGTGGTGGAGGTTGGATATTCAAGGGCAGTCCGTCAGCGGGGACGCCTCGGTCGCCCTAGCGACGTTGTGGCATCTTTGGTTAGAGCGGAATAACCGTATTTTCCGCTGCAGCGAGCGGCCGATCTCGCAGTTCATTTCCTCTCTTCTAGATGACCTGCGCCTTTGGGAGGCGGCAGGGGCCAATTTTGTAATTAATTAACCCTTCAACGCCTGGGGTGGGGCGTCTTCCTCCTTTTCCACCCCCTTTTTCTTTTTCACCTCTGTAATTTTGGCTTCCGGCCTCCCCTTATTAATATAGTAAGGGCAATCCTTTTGCCCTTCCCTCAAAAAAAATATCTAACTATTTGTTTTTCATTATCTAAAAGATCCAAGCACTTTCTAAAAGCAATATTTTTATGTCAATATTTTCGTGGGTGCCCCTATATATAAGTTGTATGTTTAGGATCGCAAATGGCTTGCAAGGCTCGAGCCGAGCTCATGTTCATGCTTAAGCCCCTATATATAAGTTGTATGTTTAGGATCACAAATGGCTTGCAAGGCTCGAGCCGAGCTCATGTTCATGCTTAAGCCTATAGGTAGGCTAAAGCTTGGTTCATCTAGGCTCGGTAACAAATTATTTTTGTAAACAAAATTGAAAAAAGCTTGGACAAAGTTCAATGTCAAGTTCAGTAAACTCAATTAAGTATGATTTATCAAGAAGATAAAAAATCTCAATAAGCTTCATAAATCTCGTATAGACTCGAGCGATCTAGAGTTTCTCTTGTAGTATATTAATTGATTTAAGAAAACAAAAACTCCATACACAACATCTGGTGTCTTAAAAACTCCGTTACACAACAAGCAAGTGCCTTCAAAAGAGAGATTTGCATACACATTTAAAGGCCCGAGGTGTCTTCGCTTCTGATTCTGCTCGTGGAGTCATCAGTCATGGACAATGTTGAAAATTGCCATACATACTTAGAAACTTCTTGAAGAATGGAAATGTTATACGAAGAAAATGCTTACCATGAACTATCTAGATCATTCTTCATGGTTAAGTAATATAATATACATAGCAAGGTAGAAGCATATAGAGTTATATATCATGATGTAGTGAAGAAATATCTTGAATAGATATTTATTTGGAAGGGTGTAGAGGTTGGATATTTAAATGGAAGAGCGTAGATATTTAGAGAGAAGGGTGAATGTTCTATAGTTAAGTGGAGCCCTCCATGTAACACTATATATAGGGGGTGACCCCCTCCCTAATATGTGTGCCTAATAAGTATAGGTGAGTCTTATTAAGGTGTAAATGTGCCTATGATATGAGTGTAGGGAGAGTGGTAGAAGTGTGAGGTAGAAAATTATGAGTGTAGGGAGAGTGCTAGAAGTGTGAGGTAGAAGATAGTTTGAGAGTGATAGAATAGCTACTAAAGTGTACCTTTAATATTGAATCACACTTTAATAAAGTACCACTTGTAGCCGCCGTCGATTCGGTTATGTTCGACTTCTTTATAATGAACTAATTTCTCTCTTATACTTTATGTTTATTATGAAATGACTTCTTTATTATGAACCAATTTCTCTCCTGTTTTATGGAGCAAGCTTTTGAAGGTTACTAGGCATGCCAATTAAATAGAATTTTCTTAACTCTTTATGGTTACATGAAAGAAGTCATGAAAATCGCCAGGTTGTTGAGGCCAACGGACGGGCGGGGCATGGGTTAGCCGATCCGCAGGGGGACCTGTATGATCGAAGAGCATATGAATGTAATCATCAAACAGTTGTCTGTGCTACTGCTATGAGCTAGATTGGATTAATTGGAGGGAGCAGTACCCTAGAGAGGCCCTTGAGGTAGTGACAACGGCTGTAATATCCCACACATAAGAAAAGGATGCTCGAAAGGCAAGGACATATTTCGTTGCAACTGAAATGCGATGCGTCACTAGTATATTATGCTATGGCACGGACCAACGAAGTTGATGTCTTGCTACCACCTCTTCCACATGTTGATTTGCTTTTTTGATATATTAAGAAATGTGCAAATAAGTTATGCAGTGATAGGTCGCAAACATATCATATAGCACATTATATCTATATTTTTTCATGTATGCATCAATCAAATCTTTAAAGCATACTCATTCTAATTTTTATTCTCTCTTGACATGATTTTAGGATAAAAATGGTGATAAATGTTTTTTCTTGTGTGTATTTTTTATGGGGATGAGTCCCCTACGGGTCCCGCCAATCGAACGGGGATGGGGACGGGGAATTTTGATCCCGAGACGGGGAATCGGGATGGGGACAGAAAAAGGGGAAACACTCCCGATGAAAATGTCCCCGTTGCCACCCCTAACTAAGATCACTGAAATCTCAGTCGATGCTTTCATATTCATGTGCCACAATGTTGGATTTAAAAGCAACGTGCAACACCATCAATGTGTAAACGTCGCGCGTTAGATCTTTGTTTGGTCTAGCTCCTCACACCGCAATGTCTGTGTTGAGCTAGTAAATTAATGAAACTTTAAAAGCCCACACACATCCAAACTTTGTTGAATTTGCCCTCCCAAACCTGATAGGTAGCACCCTGTATATCCTACGGTCACGGTGGAGCAGCATAGGTGTTAGGTTGTATTGTAGGTTTTTTTGTTCTCCTTTTAGGCTTTTTTTTCTACGATGCTAGTACTACCCTCTAGGTAGCTCTAGGTAGGTCATTCATGGTGGTGTTTGTATTTATTCTTTTAACCCCTCAACTAAGAGAACGGATCTGGTGCAATCGGTGAGCTCGTGCAACCTGTGCAATCCTCGAATCTGGGCCGTTCCTTTCAAATCCAGCGCTCCGGAGTCCACCAACTGGGAAAATTGCAAAGAAACGCCCGTCTCTCCAGTCCACGGGAAGAAAAATTGCGTTTTGGCCCCTTCCCGGTGCCCACACGTGTGCCTCCTTCTTAATAACAATATTGTGTCTTTTGGTTAAAAAAAATTACCTGCATAACGTTCCATAGTTTGGAATCCAAACAGATCACGCGACTCTAGTTGTAAACATACATGGACACCGAGATAGATCAAGGATATTTAGTCCTGGTGTCATACCCCATGGACAGGAGGTGTGCATACAGGACGCGGTTCCACGTGTCCGGGACGCCCGGCAGGCACCAGTGGCTGCAGTCCTCAGGCGCCTCCGGCGGCGTCCCGGGCTCCCGGTGCCGCGACGGGTGGCCGTCCCTTCTCAGCTCCGTCATGTGCGTTATGTTCAAGAACCTGGCCTTCCTCCCATGGCTCCTGGCGCCTCTCATGGCGCTTGAGATGATCTTGTTGATCCACGAATGCTCCTTGCTGGATTGG
Source organism: Raddia distichophylla (assembly GCA_005191435.1). NCBI lineage: Eukaryota > Viridiplantae > Streptophyta > Magnoliopsida > Poales > Poaceae > Raddia > Raddia distichophylla. The sequence goes on from SPJY01006728.1 coordinate 915,620, forward strand.
CCACTGGTCGTTAGTGGATTCTCCTGGCCAGCACACGAGCCTCCAGTGTCCCAAGTGCCATTACTGGCATTCCCATGTTAGAAATTAATACGAGTATACTACTTCATGAACATTGCTAAGAGAAAATACATGTGGATCAACTAACTGCAGGTTATCTGAACTAGATAGGAAAGAAAATCGACCGGAACTTATTTAAAAGGATTTTTTACATGAGTGCCATTATAAAGTTCCAATACCTCAGAAATGCCATTACAAAACGCGTATTCTTATTCATGCCATTCTTTTTGAAAATATCTATCAGGGATGCCATTGTCAAGGTTTTTCAGGCTTTTTAAGGCTTTTCTAGTATACACGAGGTCCAAATACATGACGAAATACAGAAATATGCCCTTGACAGGTAGACCCCACATGTCATTCTCAAAACAGTGCCTTCTTCTTCCTCCCTCCTCCTCCTCCCCCTTCTCTCCCCCATTTATCTCGAACAGCAACCAGCAGCGAGCTCCGGCGACCTACGACCTCCTCCTTCCCCTCCAGACCGGCGGTGAGGTCCCCGACGGCGGCCTCCTCCTCCGACGAGCTCGCGGGCACGCCGCCGTCGCCGTAGCTCGCGCGCCGCCGCACTGCTCGCCGTGCTGCGGCTCGCCTCGCTGCCACCGCCAACGCGCCGCCGTGGGCGAGCTCCGCCGCCGTGCGAGCGAGCTCCGCGCCGTCGCGCCGCCTCCACCGCCGTGCAAGTGAGCTCCGCCGCCGTGTGGGCGAGCTCCGCCGGCTTGCGCTTGAGCTCCACCACCGCCGAGCCGCCATCTCCTCCGGCGTTGACGGGGGCGGCGGCGGGCGGCGCCCCTGCTAGAGATTCACGGCGAGGAGAAGGGGGAAGGCCACCGGAATTTGGGGAGATAGGCAGGGGAGGGAAGGGGAGGGGAGAGGAGGAAGAAGAGGTAAAGGATAACACGTGGGACCCAGCCGTCTGGTCCGTATTTCTACCGTATTTGCATCTCGTATATGCTGGAAATATCAAAAAACCTCCGAAAATGGCACAGGTGATACATTGTTGCAAAAAGAATGGCATCTATAATATTATGCGTTTTGTAATGGCAAATCTGAGATAAACCAACTTCATAATGGCGTGTATGTAAAAAATTCTATTTAAAATCAATCGCCTATGATTAGCAAAAGCAGATAATAACACTAGTTGCACATTATTATTAATAGGTGCAATTTTAGTTTTACCAGTGTGTAATTTTAATTGACTGAAACGAATATAATGATTTTTAAAGAAAGAGAAAAGTACATGAGCATATGTATTTGGAAATTCTACGTAGTAATAAAGTATATAAAATAACGAATGAAATACATAATTGACAAGTAACAATTTGATACTAAAATTACACCTTGATAAGTAGTGTAAATTTAATGTAACTAGAATGCAATTTTAAAGTGATTTGATAGTTAAAAATATTTTAGTCTTTAAGTCTAGGACTTCAAATAATAAAAGATCATTACAAGATGTAAAAAGATGTAATTAATTAATTGAGTCCAAAATTTTCTAACCATAAACAATCTATCAATAATTTGCAAATATACGACTTTAATTATTATAGTTATAGTGCAATTGTATGAAAAATCGACTAACACTTGTTTTACTTTCAGACAACTACTAGTTGATCCTTTAATTAATTAGAATTTAGAACTAGGCATCTTTAGCTTAGCTTACCTGTAATGAGAAGGCGAATAGCTCCTGAAGAATGTGTAGCTATTGGGAGCTCGTGATCTAAGCTCCCAATCTCTCACCGTCTGCAGGGACAACCGAAACGCTTCCTTGACGTCCGTGGTCACATTCAGCCGATCACCAACCATGAAATAATTTCCACTGCATCAAGCATGCATGAGGTCGGCATTAGAGCTAGCCTAACAGGTCATACGAACTAAGTAAAACAAATCGATCAAACTGATGCTTGATTACGCTTTGATCGTCTTGTGCTGGTTCCACCAATGGCCGGTGTTGAAGACGAGCACGTCGGCGCCGGCCCACCGGCCGGCGTGCCGGGGCAGCGCGTCCAGCCGGACCGCTCCCCTGACCGGCCCGCCGCTCTCCGCCGGGAAGCGGTCGACCATGACGAGCATCGGCGCGCGGTAGTACTCGACGGAGAGGTTGAAGTCGGCGAACACCATGGAGAGGTAGCCCTTGTGCCGGCTGATGGGCTTCCCGGACTGCTCGTATATCCTCGAGCTCCCGGCCGGGGCGGCGCCGGCGAGCATGCACACCATGGACTCCCACTGGTTGCGCCCGATGGAGTCGCCGGCAAACACGATCCGGCCGTTCCTGCTCCTCTCCAGCAACTCAGTTGCATTAAACCTGCAAGAAAGAACTAACACCATTCGATCAAACCTAGAAATGGAAGGCTGCATGGTAAATACAAGGGATACGTCTATTGCACGATGAGACTTGAATAATTAATGTTAGCACAGTCTCTAAGCCGGATCACGTCCTTTTCTTAATGTGTCACGTGTTCCTTCCTCATGGCCATGCATCCATGATCCATCCCTCTTGATAATAATTCTATGAATCAATGAGAAGAGGATCTCTTAGCCTTGACTATATAAGTATAACCTTTGTCGGTGTATCCTACACGGGGTTGTGCCCCCACGTCGCTGCCAGATGGGACCAGCGTCTGAGTAAGAAGTGTGTCATACATAGACGTATTGGGCCCAAACAGATCGAGGTCTGATTTCAGACAAAGTGAAGTTCAAAGCCGTGTGACCAAGGCACGTGCCGTCCGGCGAGCAGGCCCCCCGCACTGGGCGGCCGGGACGCGTGGCGTCCGGCGAGCAGGCGCCGGGCGAGCGCACTAGAGCAGCAGGGGGTGTATGGGCCCCACTGTCAGAGACACAAGACGAAGGTGTAAGGAGGCTTCCTTGCTAAGGGTTTCTTCGGGATACGTCGAATCCGAAGCATTTAATGCGACGGAACTGCTCTAGACGGAGTGGATGGGGCTCTGGCAACATGATTGCCTCCGCTCCGCCAAATGATGTCAGCTACGCCGTGGCCTTCTTCGCAGCCGTCTCGTTTGTACCAGCTACAAGGTGACAAGAAAGACGCTAGGGGTAGGCGGGCTGTTTTGTCTCATCCGAGTTGTCCCGCTGTCAGGAGCGGCGGCAGAAGCTGTGGCAGTGAGGACCGGTGCCGAGAGAATGATGGCTACAGTGGGAGGACTATTAGTGTGCACTGAGTAGCACGTTGTATATAAGGGCTGTGGGGTGCATCTGTAAAAGGGTTGGATTCTGCTTCTTTCGGGGAGGGTTGGATCCTGAGATCTGACCCGAAGAAAGCTAGCCAGTTGGTGCATTGCAAGGAGCTCGAGCAGGATTAGGGCTGTTACCCGATCAGGGGGCCTGAACCTGGGTAAACTCTTAGTGTCCGTTTTAGAGCCTTAAACCGCCAGCGAGAGGAGAGGAGTGCTCCGGCCACACACACCCTCATAGCCGAACAACCAGATTAGGTCCCAGAAAACCTATCAGCTGAAATACGCCGACAACCTTATTTACTCTTTCAATAGACAACGAACACGTGTGATAATTCGTCTATCATGGTGTTAGACTCCACAGATTCTGTGGACTACCTCTTCTGCTCCAAATCCTAACCTTACCCCCACCCCAGCCGCCGCCAATATGTTCAATGACGATATGATGCCAGTTGCCACCTTCGAACGCACCACCGCTGCAGATCGTGAGCGTGCCACCATCCCTGGAACGTGAGGTCTCCGTCGATGCCGCCCATGGGGCTGCTGCTATGGCTGCAACCCACGACCATGAGGCCGCTGTCCGTGAGCTTTCTCGTTGTGCGGCCATTGTGCTGGCTCATTACGCCGGCCGGCGCCGCTTCCGACGCCCAAGCGTATGTCCGGCCGTGCTGCCACGGTGCCACCGTCGGCCTTGAGCGTGAGGCCACAGCGGCCCGTGCTCATGTCACTGCCCCAGGGGATGAGGAGGAGGCACCTCATCACGACGAAAGATCTCGCACACACCTTGTACCACAAAGGCCGTTGCAGTTTTCCATCTTCATGCTCAAACTGTGGCCTGCAGAACACTGAGACCCTCGTGTTGGTTGTTCTTGACCAGCTCTCGCCGCCGTACAACAGGTGGCATGATCTGATCCTTCTCGCTCTCGGCCAATACTCCCTCCCGACCATGTCCTCTCCGATAAGTGGCTATATAAGTGTAACCTTGTTACCCTTTCAATATATGACGATTACGCTATCAATTAATAATTTAATATTAAAACTTCATAAACTAGACTTGATAAGTACTAATAAGAAATTAGCAAAAAATGATGAAACATGATAAAAGAACTGCGGAAACATAGTTGGCGTCATGATGATGAACATGAGTAATTACTACTGAAACATGGAGAAACTACTGATGAAACTTGACAGTGTATTGATCGAATATAAGTGAGAATTGGTGAAATATGACAAACGAGCCGTTGAAGCATAGAGAAACATAGATTTCTCCTAATGAGACTCAATGAAGTTTTAATGAAATATAGACCATATGCTGCTCAAACAAAGATTTTGCCTGGAAAAATATGGTTGAATCAATAATAAAACATGATCCACTAATAAAACATGGTGAAACGTGGATGAAAGTTTCTAATGAAATATGGTAAACGATCGGATAAAAATAGTTATTTCAAACATAATGTTTCTTGTACAAAAAATTTTCATCCTATATAAACAGGATGTTTCACAAGAATAATACAAAGTTTTAGTATGAAAGAATGGAAAATTTTGTGGACAAAATGTGGACGCATCTTCTTGTAGCAATATTTTTCTCCTGATCTAGCAAGCCTCTACGTCGTGCTCGTCGAATCCAGCCAACAAGCTCATTGGGATGGAGTAGAGATGATAATAGAGAGGAAGGGAAGGTGGGAAGCATGGCAGAGATGGAGAGAGTAAGTGAGATGGGAAAGGAGGAGGGCGTACAATGGGTGGTGCCACTGACGAGTGGTTGAAAACCGATGCTGCCGGCAAGCCTAAGCCTTTGTAAAAAGGAACAAACAACACATACGTAGAGGAAAAGAAAAAATGGAACGACATGGATGCGATGAAAGCCTTCCTCGTTGGATAAAGGGGGCAGGAAAGGAGGAAAGTGGTGGGCCACCCCATTTCATGCGCATCCAAAGCGTCTCGGACACCTTGCTCGTGAGGATTCCGTAAATACAACACCACTATAGTATATAGAGTTCATGTAGTGGGTCTCTGTTCGATCATGGTTAGGATTAATACACTTTCGCCCCACTCTCAGACAAATTTGAAAAATAGAAATATCTCGCAACTTTAAGTCATTTCTCCTTTCCCTCTTCCTCCACCCTAGACTGCCCTCTGGCGCTTCTACCGGCAGCGAGACCATGGCAACCTTTGCTCGAGCCTCCACGCCGCCACCAATTTCCCCCTGCCCCTCCTGTCACTTGGATCTGATCGATCGACTCGATGCTCCTACAGAATCCCATCGGGCGCAAGCGACCACCACCTCATGCGGCCGGCCACTTGAGGTGACTAGCCGAAGCCCGCGGGTCATGACCCTAATAGAGCTGCCACGAGATGGCCTGGGTAATAGCACAAGCGGCCTTGCTCGTGGCTGCAGCCGTGTGAATTGAAGGGGGTTTTGCAAATTTATCCTCATCAGAAAGCACGAGGTGTGAACCATATCCATATGCCGATGTTGGGAAATCCTTGTTAAGTGATGCATGGATGTGTCATCAAAGCAAGAGACAAAAACTCTAGCCAACTCATCGAGCTGTGAAAATGGCATGGCCGCAGACTCGGAGATACCTACACAGGGAGGTGGCAGCCACGAGGCTGCCATTGCCAGCGCCGGAACGACGAGTCCCGCCGGCCATTGCGGAGGCACCGGAAGCCGGGGTCGAGGAACGGGCAGTCCTCCCCATATGCCGTCCAGCCGGCGGCTGCGGCGGCCTTCACCCATTTCCCGTCGGAGTAGTCGCAGCCAGGCTGCGCGGCGGCGCTGTGATCGTCCAGGCGCGCTCGGGGGAGCCGGAGGAGCGACGACGACGTCGACGGCGGCGGCGCGCGCGGCACGAACGCGATGATCCAGAGCGCCAGGAGGAAGAGGGAAACGGAAACGTAGGAGGCGAGCGCGCGCGCGTGTCTTGCGTGCATGAGTATTAGTGGCCGCAAATTGATGGCATTTGTTGGTTGACAGGCAAGCCGCAATAATGCCAAGAGCCAAAGAGCATGATGTGGGAGGAGCTAGGTGAAGGATTTGTGGTTAATTAGAGTCGGAGACCATCTAACTCGTGGTGACATATTGCATGCATGCATGCAGTTGGTCAAATGGCAAATAGAGCTAGCTGTAAATCCCGGCCCACTGGTTTAGAAATAATTCAGAACTAGCATGATGACCAGCGTAATTAAGCGGCTAGATTTATTAACTCTTCTATTACCTATCGTATTGAGTATGAACTCTACTTTTCCATTATTTTTTATTCTGAATTTTTATTTTTAATATTTACGAACTATTTTCTATTATCTGTCATATTGGATATAAACTCTTTTCTATTATTTATCGTATTGGATACGGATCCTTTATTTTTTTATATTTACGAACTCTTTTCTAATATATGTCGTGTTGGATAGGAACTCTTTTTTATTATTTATCGTATTGATACGAATCCTTTATCGTATCTTTCTATTATCTATCATATTGGATACAAACTCTTTTCTATTATTTATCGTATTGATATGGATCCTTTACTTTTTATATTTATAGACTTTTTTCTAACATCTATCGTGTTGGATAGGAACTCTTTCCTAATATTTATCGTATTGGATACAAATCCTTTATCGTATTGGATACGCATCCTTCTTTTTAATCTAGACCGTTATAATCTGGTCCCATCATTGATCGAACGGTGGCCTTCTCGTGGCTGCAGCCGTGTGAATTGAAGGGGTTTTTGCAAATTTATGCTCATCAGAAAACACGAGGTGTGAACCATATCCATATGCACAGTTCATGACAGGAGTTGAACGGCGGCCAACAACGTGCACGATGTTGGGAAATCCTTGTTAAGTGATGCATGGACGTGTCATCAAAGCAAGAGACGAAAACTCTAGCCAACTCATCGAGCTGTGAAAATGGCATGGCCGCAGACTCGGAGGTACCTACACAGGGAGGTGGCAGCCACGAGGCTGCCATTGCCAGCGCTGGAACGACGAGTCCCGCCGGCCATTGCGGAGGCACCGGAAGCCGGGGTCGAGGAACGGGCAGTCCTCCCCGTATGCCGTCCCGCCGCCGCCGCCGGCGGCGGCCTTCACCCATTTCCCGTCGGAGTAGTCGCAGCCAGGCTGCGCGGCGGCGCTGTGATCGTCCAGGCGCGCTCGGGGGAGCCGGAGGAGCGACGACGACGTCGACGGCGGCGGCGCGCGCGGCACGAACGCGATGATCCAGAGCGCCAGGAGGAAGAGGGAAACGGAAACGTAGGAGGCGAGCGCGCGCGCGTGTCTTGCGTGCATGAGTATTAGTGGCCGCAAATTGATGGCATTTGTTGGTTGAGAGGCAAGCCGCAATAATGCCAAGAGCCAAAGAGCATGATGTGGGAGGAGCTAGGTGAAGGATTTGTGGTTAATTAGGCTCTGTTTCTTTCAGCATAATAATCAGATTATAAGCTGCAGCTTAAAATTTGTCATTTTTGTACCGGTTATATTTTGAAATATTTTATAGTTATTTTTTCAAAACTTTGCACAATTTGTCTCAAAGATCTCAAAAATATTTTTTTCATAATTTTTTAGCTCTTTAAATCTTCTATAAAAACACTACAACCTTTTCAGATTATAATCTAACCGCCGAAAGAAACACAGCCTTAGAGTCGGAGACCATCTAACTCGTGGTGACATATTGCATGCATGCATGCAGTTGGTCAAATGGCAAATAGAGCTGGCTGTAAATCCCGGTCCACTGGTTTAGAAATAATTCAGAATATGCCACTCTCGGATATGTGCAGTATCTACAGGAAACGTTACAAGTGTGGGCGGCCAGAAAATTCAGTGTCGGCGGCCAAATGCCGCCGACAGAGCAATGTCGGGGCCCAAATAAAGCAGCCGACACAGACATCATCAGTTTCGGCGGCAATACTTACGCCACCGACACATCTCAGCCACCTCTCGCCCACCGGATGAATTTCAAAATTTTGCTCCCGCCAATTATACAGTGTCGGCGGCATCACTTTAACCGCCGATATTGTTCCCTCCAGAGACGGTCCGATAACGGTGGACGTTTAGGTGGACCCACGTGCCAGTCAGGCCAGGTCCCTAACAAGCGGGCCCAAGCGGGCCCAAGCGGTAGCCAGGGGGAGGCATCTATGTCGGCGGCATAAACATAGCCGCCGACACTGATAAAATAAATAAAACCAGCGGGCGCGTCGGTGCTCGAACCCACGACCTGCAGGGAGCACACGCCGCGCCGCGCGCTGATAGCCAAGTGAGCAAAGTTGTATTTACAACCAGTATAGGCTCGATTTTTTTTGTATGTTTGTCAGCAGAGTCTGTGTCGGCGGCTCTAATATTTGCCGCCGATATAGACCCTCGCTCAAGCCGCCTTCTGTCTTGCCCTCACCCGGACCCACGTGCCAGTCACGGCGCAAGCCGTAGCCAGGGGAGGCATCGTATAACCACTTCAAATGAATTGCCTCTAATTTTGCAACCGTGTCATTTCATCCAAATAATGTAATGCCTGTAATTTTAGAAATATGACATTTCATCTTCTTTTGCAGGCGTCCGGCTCAGGTACGGCTGCGCCGGCCGTGATTGCTTCGCAGGGGGATGTTGACAGTGGCACGGGGTCTCCGCTCGAGCAGTTTGTCAGCAACATCCTCAATCCCGACTACGACTTGAGTGGCGGCGGCCCGCACGAGATGTAGTTAGGGTATTCTAACCGTTCTTTGCGTACTTTCTAACTATTCGAACTATAAGGCTTGTATGTTACCTTTATTTGTGCGCTACTGATAACATATGAATTGTAAATATGTGGTTGTATTTATCGATGATTTACAGTTTATGGATGATGTGGTTGTATTTGGGCTTGAAATCGTGGTGGCGAGCTTATAAATATGTGTGGTTGTGAATGTGTGGATTGGGAATTGAATATATGTTGGGATTTGGGTTATTTTGCAGGTTGAAGCTAATTTTAAAAAAATTGGCAGCAATATTTTGTGCTGCCAATATAACAGTGTCGGCGGCAATACATTAGCCGCCGACACAGATCAATATCAATGTCGGCGGCAAGTACATATACCGCCGACATAGATCTTTAGCAATCTCGGCGGTTCCGATAAGACCGCCGATGATAATTTATATACCGCCGATACTAAGTATATTAACGTTGGCGGTTCCGATACGACCACCGATATTAATATATAAGCCACCGAGATAACTTAATGCCAGAGGGGCCTAGGAGCTCAGCGGAAGGAGCTATGTCGGCGGTATGTCAATTGGCCGCCGAGATAGAAACTGACACATGTCGCGATGTCGATCGTCACGTGGACCCCACAAGTCAGAGCGCCGTGAGAGGGTCGGGCCCGTTTGCCAAATGCTATATCGGCGGCTCCAAATACCGCCGACATAGACCAACCGCACGAAAGCCTTCCCCAGGTTTCCGTTTTGTCGGCGGGGCCGCCGACATAGTTAACCTATGTCGGCCACGCAGCGTCGGCGAAGTTGTGTCGGCGGTTAGCCGCCGACACAGGTCAATATCGGCGGTATTTGGACCTGTGTCGGCGGTTTTAGCCGCCGATACTGATACTGATTCTTGTAGTATATCTATGTCTTATAGTGGTACATAAGCGATATAGTATGAATTGCAGTTGGTATATGATCAAATCTCTCGTTGAAAAACACACCATCCGTCGATAAACATAGCGTAACATCCAGAAAATGGGGTATCAAATATTTTGTTTTAGCTTAATTAGTTGCTAAATAATCATTTATATTTTTTTGTAATTTACAAAAAAAGCCTACAATCATTTTCTAATTTTCAAAGGGAGCCTAAAATCTTGGTTTGGCTATATATAGGAGCGCCGAAGTGTCATCGATCACGGCCATTGGATGTCGTCTGAGCTCGACAAGAGTCGTTGCACTTGCTCTTGAGCTCGATAAGCACCCATAGACCCATAGATGTCGAATCTAGGCTTAGTTTAGATCGGACATGGTCGGAGATGCGAATTAGGGCTTGTTGCCGTAGCACGCTGCTTTGGGCTGTGTAGCTCGTCGCCCATGAGTTGTTGGTGAGGGGTTTTGGTCCTAGGAGGTTTGCGAAGCCAAGAGAAAGTCGTAGCGCCCATTCACGTGCAAAGTGGTGGCTGGTGTCGTTGGATCGATTAACTCATTCTAGCAAGCTTCTATTTGTAGGTTGTTGACTCAATTCCAGTAGGTTGTGAAGATGACGAATATATCGTTCCGTTGTTTGAGGATGAGCTAGCTCTTTGGATATGAGTAGTTAGGTGTTCTTCCCTTTCAGTAGCTCGGGGCTCTTGATGACATCTTATTTTATTATATTTGCTTAAGCTGCTATAGATTACTCTGATGACTCATAGTAATTCGTATTTAGCGCTGCATGGCAAATTGTTGGTACTTCTTCACAAGGCTTACTGTTAAGTAAATGCTCTTCTTCAAGTATTGTAATGTATATCATTGATAAAGTCACTTACGTACACTAGAATTGATCCTAAACTAGCTAGTATTATATGAGAGGCATCAAGTTATATAATTTGCGGTCCCACACATAACCAACCTAGAATTTTAAACATGAGGTGCTGCCAATGGAGGTGGTGCCACAACGATGGCAGCCTAGCTAGGCTAGGCGCCACCATCGTGTCTCTCAATGCCCAATTAACCATAGCCATGGCACGCCGTCCAAATGATCAACATCGACGCTGCGAACAATTTTCTGATTCTATCTTATAAGTTGGTCTAACTTGACATTGAATTTGACTGCTACATTATTGTGAAAATTATAGGTTGATCTAACTTGGCATTGAATTTGACTGCTACATTGTTGTGAAAATTAGAGAAAAAGTAATAGCATCCTCAATAGCCCCTACCATACCTCCATCTAAAACACTTCATGTAGGTTATAGAGAGGCCGTTGGGGAGGCTCTAAAAGCATCTTCAATGCATGGTATAGATAGTTGTTACTTGTTAGGTATAAACAAGTGCCATGTCATCTATAGATAGCATATAGCCAGGCTCTCTAATGAACTAGCTATAACATCGTCTATAGGTTGAATATGGGTACACATGCAATAGATAGTAAGTGCATTGGAATCAATTATAGATTAGCTGTAACTTAGTAGCTAGCACACCCTCATTCTCTCCTCCCATAAGCAAAAAGATGAGTTGGAATCCTTATAACTAACTGACATGACACTATTGGAGATGCTCTAAGAATTTTATAGGAGGAAATGAGATAATGATAATTGAAAAGTGAATGAATAATATTAGGATAGGGAAGTGCTCATGCTCTAAGAGATATTGCAGAGTTTATTACTTGAATGGGCTCTTCGGTGCTTGTCATATGACGGCAACCAGTTTTTGAAATTACATTACTTGGGTGAAAAATAAACAGATTAAACAACAGATAAACAATTACAGTTTACATTTTACATTTTACGTGATTAGGTTTATAAATTATAATGGGAACAAATTACCAATAGTTGACCTTCTCACAGTTGAGCCTCACTTCCACCGGCATCCCCTCCGGTGGGGGCAAGTTCCCCATCTTCACCATGGCGTTGGCGAAGTCCCTCGCGAAGGCGCCGCCATCCCTACTGTACAGCTCCACCAGGCCGTCCAAGGGCCCGCCGCCGTAGAGCGCCTGGTCGGAGGCGAGGAGGCCGCGCTGCGCCACCAGGTCCTGGAAGTAAGCGTTGTCGAACCTCATCGGCGTCCTCTCGTCGAACGGCGCCTTGGTGCCAACCTGTCGCCGGCGGCGCCAGGCTGGGGGCACCTCTGCGCCATGGCATCCGCGAAGGAGGGATCGATGCTGCCGTAGCCGTCGCTGGCGACGCGCTCCCAGTAGTTCTCGCACTTGGCCGTCCCGACGGTGTGCGCGCCGGAGAGCGCGGCGAGGTCGCGGGCGTCGAGGCCGCGCTCCCTGAACGCGGCGGCGAGCGCGGTGAGGTTCTCCCTTGGGCTAGGGAGGCCGTCCTTGGCGGCGTCCTTTCCGGCGCCGGCGCGCGCGTCCATGCGGCCGAGCGGCACGTTCCAGGAGGGGCCGCCGAGGAGAGCGACGGCGTCGAGGGAGGCGAGGGCGAGTACGTCGGCGCAGGACACGGTGGCCGGGCAGTCGTGCTCCAGCAGGGACTTGATCTCGTCGATCACCTCGAAGCCGCGCAGGGATTCGTTCGCCTAGGCTTTGCCTCTCGCTCTCTGGATCATCCAGGAGTACGGAGGCATCGCAACCCTGTCAGGTTATCAAGTATGAGATCAAAACACTATGGCATGAGCTGGTAGCTAGCTAGCTAGTGCAGGAGATTGCGAAGAACAATTGCTTACGTTGATGAAGCAGTCGTGGAAGAAGAGGCGGAGGATGGCCGGCGCCAAGCTCCGGTCGCCGGCGACCCGGTGCGCCAGCACCGCCTGCACGACGCGATGCACGTTGGGGCACCTCTTGTCGTAGTACCAGGCGGAGAGCCGGCCGCCGTGGACGGTGGACGCAAGAGCGGCACACATGAGCAGGGCGAGTAGTGCAAGCCAGGAGCTTATCTTGCAGGCCGCCGCCATGGCTAGCTAGCTAGGACTAGGACGGAACGTTGTGTTTCATGGTGAGATCGCCAGTCACGAGAAGAGAAAGTGAGCGAGAGTTGCTTATGCTAGGCTGGGAGTATATATATGGAGCATGGGGATATATAGGGTTTGGTTATCCTTCCTGCGCGTGCGCACTGCTTCTATCCGCTTGCGTACGTGCGCACTGCTTTGTCTGCTTCTTAAAGCTTCTATCCGCGTGCACGTGCGAAACTGCGAAATCTACACTGACAAGGTCTATGGTCTGCATGCATGCTGGCTCGTGCTTGCTTGGCGCTGGGAGCTCTGACCCGGCCGGAAGAAGAAGAAGAAGAAAACGGTGGAAGTGTGTTGTTTTCTTTTAGTTTCGAAACACGTAACGATGAATTGAAATGGACAGACTAACGACACATACGTACATACTCGATGGTGGCGTTTGTATCTTCTGTTCTCCGCCCATGCGATTGCAGGTCTAAGGATCCATCGTCACTAGCTGGGCATGTTGAAAAATTAGATGGACGGAGAAACTTTTTTTTAAAAAAGAGGGTAAGAAAAAGTGTCTCCCTATTTCATTAGGAAAAAGTCTATTTTAAGTACACAAACTATTATGAAGATTCAAAAAACCACCTAAACTATGATTTAATCTACTTTTTCCCCTGAACTTTTAAAACCGGATCAAAACACATCACAATTCGGTTTTTCTCGGTGGTTTTGCTGATGTGACGCCACGTAAAGGTGGTTTTTCTGATTTGGCGGCCATGTATTTCTTTTAATTTATTTCCTTTTCCGTCCTCTTTTATCTCCCCTCTCTCTCTCTCCATTGTCTCTCTCTTTCCTCCACGCGCCACACAGCGATCTCTGCCTCCACCGCCGGGAGAGCGCGCCCCCGGGCCCTTCTCTATGCCGCCCTCCTCCTCCACCACGCACGCCGGCGGGGCGCGTCCCCCTTCTCTGCTCCCCAAAAAAACTTATTTTTGCCCTCGATGGAAATGAACACAGTTCAACCCAACAAGGTGTTGAAAAAAAAAGAGTGAAACAAGAATCCATCCTAGTGCTACTGCTTACAACAAGTTAACAACTGAACTGATTACTGAATCTTAGGAAGAAGCCTTTCTGCTCTTCCCTCCTGTCATAGACAGGGGTGGTCACTACTCACAGGTCACACCTGCGCCTGCTCCTTTCTCCCTCACGGGAAGAAGCTCGCCGGTGCGTCGTCGTCGAAGCTCGGGTCGAAGTCGAAGCAGTACTGCATGAACTCGGCGTCGATGGCGGGCATGGCCGCCGGCGCCACCGACACGGCCGCGAGCGCGGACATCACCTCCTGGAGGTCGCCGTCCGACGTGTGCCACACTCGCCGTACCAGAGCACGGGGCATGGCGACACGGCCAGGCCGCCGTTGGAGTTCTATGCCACTGGCCAGCAATGGCGACACCAGCGGCGCTCTAGAGTAGGCTCTGCGCATGCGGGTTGTGCGGCGGCGGCGGCGCCGCCGCGGGCTGCCTGGCAGAGTCAGAGGCGGCGCACCCTCCCGGCGGTGGAGGCGGAGATCGCTGTGCGGCGCGTGGAGGAAAGAGAGAGACAATGGAGAGAGAGGAGAGATAAAAGAGAACGAAAAAGGAAATAAATTAAAAGAAATACGTGACCACCAAATCAGCAAAACCATCCTTACGTGACGCCACGTCAGCAAAACTACCGAGCAAAACAGGATTCTGATGTGTTTTAAGCCGGTTTTAAAAATTCAGGGAGAAAAATAGACCAAATCATAGTTTAGGTGGTTTTTTTTGTACCTTTGTGATAGTTTGGTTACCTAAAATGGACCTTTTCCATTTCATTAAGAAGGAAAAAATAAACGAAAAACCATGCAAGCTTGGGGTACATACAACCACAATACACCGCTGCACCTTGGCCAAAGCTAGACACACCACCGGCCAAGGCCAGATTAGAAAACCTATAGAGGGGAATGCTGCGCAACCGCTGCCACCTGAGAGAGAGAGAGAGAGGAGGAGGAGGAGGAGGGAGGGAGGAGGGGGAAACACCGGCCACCACCAAGTAGCGACAAATTAATGGCTAACAAAGAATGGCGAGCCAGGGACCACCCAAAGAGACTACGACGCCTTCAACAAGGTAACGGCGAAGGAACTGCCGCCGCTGCAGGCTACACAGGGCTCTCGCCGCCCAATAGGGGAACATCTTAACATGGGCATAATTTGAAAACACTGAGTTTGTGAGATTATGTGATGAGCATTTGACAACTTTCATGTTGGTTTGCAAGTTTTTCTTTGATTTGAATTTGGAAATTGTCATATGGGAGAAATTGGGACAGACTGCTAGACCATTCGGCTTGGGTTGAGACAGACTGGAGCTCCGTTCTAGCGCATGTGCTTCTCTTTCCAGCATATCCAGTGGGTTTTGGCCCGAGATGTTGCGGTTGGACGGTCCCCATGACCATCCAGTGCACAATTAGCACATGCAGTTTCAAACAGGGTTTTTTTTTTTCTGGTTCTATGGTCGGGCCGGACCGTCCAGTCATAGGAATCCAAAAATGGGCATTCATTGTTTCTCCTCGGATGATTGGGCTGACCGTCTAGCCCACTTAAACCTTTTAGTGTAGTGTTCAGTTCTTCATAGTTTTGTATGTTTCCCGTGTGTTCCAACAATTAAGTGTTGTACATGAAAATTATAGATAATTTTGAGAACATGTTTTTTTGTGTTGAAAACCTTTTCATCCGAGCTACAAAAAAAGTCTTAAAAAAATGTTATTTTTGTGTTGGGAAGTGAATTTAAGTGAGCATTTTTTGTTAGGTTTTGCAAACGCATTGGTTTGGCATGTACACGATAGGTAATTCACGATGAAAGTGTACTAAATTGTAGGAATCAAGGTAAGTGTTAAGTTTTGGAATGACCAATATTTATGGTACAGGTCTAGGTGGACCATAGTCGTCAACGTGTTGGAACGCCGTCTGGAGGATGGGGGTCTAGAATGACAATGAGATCATGCGAGCAGGTCATACTCGGACTTGGGACCACAAGAGTGGCGTGGACGAAGCTCTTGAACCGGCGTGATGATCCGAGGCTCGACAGGCTGTCGAGGGCAACAAAAACTTCGTTGTTAAGTCAAATCGGCTGCATCCGATGTGGAGGCTGTGTGTCCATGTGTGTAAAAGAGAATATGTGGAGTATATGCCCAGGGTTGTTGGGCAGAGTGTGTGGACAAATCTCAACCATCTAGATGTGAACCAAGGGTGGAGAGGAGTTGGCCTGCAAGCCACTCCACCGCTTGGGCTATTATACTAAGGGGGGCCTGAACGAGGATAAAAAATGACGCATCCCCCAGGCCACTAGAGGACATGAAAAGGGTCATTTAAGCATCCCCATGAATCTCTTTCCCCAGTATATAAATTATGTTGTCCAGGGTTTGGAGACGGTTTCCCAGTCTCCAATAGTGCCATAACTGTGGCTTGCCACACTTTCTTAGCCATCTGATCCGCACGCCATAGATCAAACTTCTTGCCTAACTTTGCCAAGAGTGTGGCTTGCTACATTTGTCTAAACTTAGATTTGACAAAGGTAGTGACCAACTAAATAAGCTCTATGTTAAGATAAGACAAAAAGGACACCTAGGCTGAACCTTTCCGTACTTTTTTTTGGCATTTTGAATTTTCAATTTCCTAGGTTTTCCAGAATTTTTAAAAGCCGAGCCAGCGTGTACCAACTAAACAAACTGTGTCCTACGTCTTAGGCCTTGTTTTTTTTGACTTAAAAGCCAATTAAAAGTTATAGCTTCAAATTTATCATTTTCATATGAACAATACGTTTTGTTTTAATACATTGTAACCAATATTTTGAATTTGCAGGGTTTTAAATATTTTAATACCTTTTAGTTTTTTTATGATAGGTCTCAACATTTTAAGTTATAGGCCCTGTTCTTTTTAGCGTTGAGTAAAGTTAAGTTTTACTGTATCGAAAATGGTCCAAAGAGTCTGAAAAAATAACTTAAAAAAGTTTAAAGATCTTTCATATAAACACTAAAAGTCTTAAAAAAGTTGTTACACAATATTACAACATATAGTTTATATAAAAATAATAAATTTTGATACAGTAAAACTCAACTCAACTTTACACCGAAAATAACAAGGTCATCTCAAGCGTTTCAGCCCAATCGATCTTCTCAGTCCAATCAATCAGGGCCTTAAAAACGGGCTTGAGCTCGGACATTGGCCCGGCTGGCTCAGTACGCGAACTGGCCTGGCCTCCCCGTTGGCTACCTCCCCCTCCTCGTCTCTTCTTCTCCAGCCGCCTCGCTCTCTCCGCTCCTCTCCGTCTCTCCGGCGCCCCGAGCCCTCAACCCCGAGGAGAGGAGGTAGTCGCACGCATCGGCCATGGGCGACAGCCAGTACTCCTTCTCCCTCACCACCTTCAGGTTCGTCCCCTCCACACCCCTCTCTCTCTCTCTCCTCTCCTCGCTCGAGATCGCCGCATGATTTTGGTGCGATTCCGGCGTCGTGACCCGGCCTTCTCCCCGTCCATCTCCTTGCAGCCCGTCGGGGAAGCTGGTGCAGATCGAGCACGCGCTCACGGCGGTCGGATCCGGCCAGACCTCGCTTGGGATCAAAGGTGAGATCGATGCGTGGGGCATTCACTTACCCCCTGCGGATGCTGTGCTTTCCGTGAGACCTAGTGGTCTCGCGTCTCGAGTGTCAGAGTGGCTGCGCGGGATTGCTAGATTTCGCGTAATAACTTCGTATAGCATACATTATACGAAGTTATACGAACCGTATCCGTATCCGATATCCGTATTTTGAAAAATGTTTAAGGCAGGGCGGGAGGTTCTGCAGATGTTGGTCTTCGAGTGTGGAACCTTGGAAATTGCTAGCGTTTGGGTTCGTTCGTGAGGCTGTGGCCCGTGTTGATATCTGTACTATTATTACTATGTATACATGCATAATGTTGGTTCCAGAGGTTCTCCAATGTACGCTGCTAGCCGTGTTGTCCTTTTAAAACTGTTAAGAAATTATTACAATCATTATGATTGCTTGATTCCTTTAGTAATGATCATTCTAGGCTACCGTGGGTTTTAAGACACCAGGATAAGTTGCTTATCTAGTGCACGTCACAGAATTGCTGGTGTGCATACTAATTTTAGGAGTATGTCGATGTCTTTGAAAACAAAAGCTACTAAAGCTAATACATCTGCTAAATTTCAGTCTTGTTAATTTCATGGCCCCAATTGGGTTTTCAGGTGATTAGGTGGTATGCATTTTATAGTTTTCTTCTTCTACATCCAATGATTACAACTATTGTAAAAGTTGTTTGATGTCGTTCTTTTCAGCTTAGATTAAAATTAAAAGTTAACTCTGGAAATTTATCATTTTTGTACAAGCCAAACGATGTCGTATTTTGTAGTTATTTTGTGGGGTTTTAAATGGTTCTTCTCAGGGTTTCTAAGATAATTTTTTTATAATTTTTTGGATTCTCCAAGACCTCTCTCGAGGGGATACAACCTTTTCAAATTAAACTTTTCAGCTGATTTCAACCGAAAAGTTTGTTTATATTCGTTGGATGTTCTTTAAACTGTTCAGTTATGTTCCTAGCACCATGTCCACTGGAATGTTCGATTGCTATCTACCTTAGCCTTCTGAATGTTCAATGAGGATTTTTGGAGCATGTTCACTGCAAAGTTAGATTTCTTTCTCCCTAGGGGTTGTTCAGTTTTTTCCCCTTCCAGGTGGCCATATGATATCTACTCACCAAGGCCTTCTCTGGTACTTTGGAAGTGTGATTCCTTTGTTAGTGCATAACTCTGCCTATTTGATTAGTTTCATTCGTTTAAAATTAGCTAATATTACCACGCAGCAGAATTTTTGACAGGCTAAAGTAATATCTCAATATTTGGCTGCCAATTATGTATCGGCGTAATGCAACTGAATAATACAAATATATGACATGCATTCTTCGCGTAGTTAGCACTGATATGTGTAGTTCTATTTCAGTAAATATTGAGTTGTAGGTAGTCTAGTTCGTACTATGTTTGTTTCTATTCTATTTAATGGTGTCTGTGGTAACTGTTTTTTCGGTTTATTGATTTTGAGTTATCTGTTATGTTCACAGCTGCTAATGGTGTAGTTATCGCTACTGAGAAGAAATTGCCTTCTATTTTAGTGGACGAAACATCTGTAAGTATCACAGCATTCATAGTTCTTAGCTATATCACTATATGCTATAATTTATTTTCTAGATTTTCTACTAAATACCAATATGGAAATCTCTAGGTACAAAAGATTCAGGCATTGACTCCAAATATTGGTGTTGTCTACAGGTAGGGAGTTTTCTAATGTCTTGGTCAATTTTGTTATCCATTTTTTTTTTCTATTTTAGATTTTGGATATGTTCTCAATCTCTTGTGATTAGCTGCTGTTGTACTTTGTTCACTGATTTGCTTGTTTTCGAACAAATAGAATACTGTGAAAGTTAGACCTGTTTGTGGACATAAGGAATATTATTGCTGACCTTTAGAACTATCGTTAAAGATCTTGACAAATTGTGCAAGAGCATAATCTGATCAGTGGACCAATCTACTTATATGCACATAATAGTTTTGGTGCCTTTGGAAGTCTATTGTTCTTGAAACAAAAACAGAACATTTAGTCATTTACCCATTTTAATCAATTCACTTGTAAAAGTATTCTACATTGTGCAAATACTTTCTTTTGATTTTATTGAGCATGCAAAAATAAATTACTTAAATTCACCTTAATGACTATTTGGTAAAGGTTGTTCAACTATAGAGATATACATTGGAGATAAAGAGTTAGGTGTTAGCTTTGCAACATTAAGCAATAAAAGAGCTACATTTTCTTGTCAATTGTTTGTTACTTTTATTGACTTTCTGCTATCAATATTGGTTACATTTTAATGATATAAGTGTCGATTTATTGACATTTGGTGTGTCTTATGAAGTGCCATTTCTTTCTGTGTGTGCATGCGTGTGTAACTGCATACATGTACTTACATGCACATTGTGTTCAGTGGCATGGGTCCAGATTTTCGTGTCCTGAGAAAAAGTCGGAAGCAAGCACAACAATATTATCGGTTGTACAAGGTATATTTTTTAATAGTTCATTTGGACCGCACTTCCAATTTTTTGTATATACGGTACACCTTAAAAAACTAGTTCAAAAAATGTGTGCTTTTATGACCACCTGGGGCCCTATTGTATTTATTTCCGAAGTAAATACTTCAGTTTGTGATCATTTTTTCTTTGTGAAATGCAGGAAACTATACCTGTTACACAACTTGTCCGAGAGACTGCTGCTGTCATGCAGGAGTTCACACAATCTGGGTTTGTTACTGGTTTTTTGCCATTTTTAACCATTATCAATGAGATTATTAAGCGATGCAGAGCTCCTCCTAATTGATTCAAAATAAATCCCTGAATTATTCATTATTCTCAGATATTCATATTACTATTCAATTAACTAGCATTTAATTTTTTCAGTAACCAAACTGTCATTATATAGTAATATAGTATAGCATTGTTCTGTGTTGATCATTTAATTGTACGGTCAACGATTCATTGCAAATTTGTAATATGTTAGGAAGAATATGAATGACCTGAGTGAAGCATGTGTTCTTTTGCTTGCTCGATTTTCACAGAATGGCTTAGATTGACTGTGGGGGAGAATGTTAAGCAATTCAGCAGTTTTATACATACAATAGATAATATTTCATAATTTTCATACATACAATAGATAATATTTCATAATCATTGGCTTTTTTAATTCATTTTACGTCATGCTAACCAAAAGTTTAGTGCAAACAAATGATTAAGACCTACATCATGTTGGAAACCACTTACTAGCCTCTGGTTTATGGTGACTGTTGGTGAAGCCGGAAAAACTCTTTTACTGCTTATCAAATATAATTCTATAGTAAATCGTGGCCTGCTTGTTTGTTTGTTGCAGTGGTGTAAGACCATTTGGTGTGTCATTGTTGATTGCTGGGTATGATGACAATGGCCCACAGTTATATCAGGTATGGAAATTGACCTATTTTTCTTAAATCATTATTTTGGACTCAATTGACCTCTATCACAATAAAAGGCGCCAAGTGTTATTGCTTGCACCACATATCTTGTGATAACTGATCACCACTATTTTTTGTATGAAATCTTTTACGTTTTGGACTATGTTTGGCCTGTGATATGGTATAATATGGTTTAGTTAATGTACAATATTGGATTGCTCATCGTTGATTGTTTCTTTAGGTCGATCCCTCGGGATCATACTTCTCCTGGAAAGCATCAGCTATGGGGAAAAATGTTTCCAATGCAAAAACGTTTCTTGAGAAGAGGTACAGTTAATCTATCTTCCTCCGAATTTTCTATGGAGACTGTTAAGGCTTACTAGTGCTAATATTTGTCTTCTGTCTTAATATAAATAAATTGCCTGTGCATTTATTGCCTATATCTTCTTTCATTAATATAAACAGCGTGGATGCTAGAATGGTTCACCCTGTTTGCAGTGTTATATGACTTCACTCATGAAGCCTTTATTTGTGATTTCCCTGTAGATACACAGAAGACATGGAACTAGATGATGCCATACATACTGCAATTCTGACTCTGAAAGAAGGGTATCTTGTCTTTCTTGTTGATGCTTGTTACAACCTCGTTAACATCCATACTGAGTCACTGAATAAATCTGGTCTTACAGATATGAAGGACAAATCTCTTCCAACAATATTGAAATTGGAATTATTCGATCTGACCGTGAATTCAAGTATGTTGTACATACTCAGTCAAGCTGTATTTACTGCATGGTTATGAGATGCAATGTTCGTTTTACAATTTTACCCCATGAGCCAAATTTTCATTCTCCCCAAATTTGTGAACATTGAGTCATTGACGTAGCAATTCTTATTTGTTAGCTCTTAATCCTTACTATGACACTCATGAAAGAAATAGATTCTCTTGCTCAGCAGTAATCAAATTAT
This sequence comes from Raddia distichophylla, assembly GCA_005191435.1. Lineage (NCBI taxonomy): Eukaryota > Viridiplantae > Streptophyta > Magnoliopsida > Poales > Poaceae > Raddia > Raddia distichophylla. Next base: position 937,405 of record SPJY01006728.1, read on the forward strand.
TACACTCATGAAAGAAATAGATTCTCTTGTGCCAGCTATCCTAATTTATATTAGTATATTTGGATCTGATATATCTGGTATTTGTGCTTCTATGCCCATTTGTTTTTTTGTGGCTGTCATATGAAAGAGGCAAAATTCGTTCCATACCATCAAACAAACGCCACTTTGGGTATATACCATTAAAAGACATCGGTACTATTAAACTCCATCCAAAGACCAAACCGTTCCATTAGCTAGCAATCCGTTACACTCCGGTACCAATGAGGGCAGAGTAGAGAGGACTCCGGCGCCGGTGATGGCAGAGCAGAAAGGGCGGAGAGGAGGGTGGCCGCGGTGAACCCTTGCCCATGGGCACATGCAGATGGGGATGTGGCTGCGACTGTTGCAGCAGAGAGGGTGGCGGCGGTGAACCCTAGCCCATGGGCGCATGCAGATGGGGATGGCGGCGGCGACCCCGTTGGAGCAGAGGGGGGAGAGGAGGGTACGCGGTGGCGCGGCGGTGGAGCTGTCGATGGCCGGTGGAGACGGGTGCGGGTGAGGGCAGATGGGGATGGCGGCGGCGATGGGTGCGGGTGAACCCTAGCCCATGGTCGTAGATGGGGATGGCGGCGTTGACTTCACCGGAGCAGAGGGGGCGAAGAGGGTGGTGGCAGTGGGAATTCCGACGAGGATGGTGGAGCCAGCACGTCGCCCTCCTTCCTATATTAAGACGAGAGAGAGAGAGAACAAGAGACGGGATGAGAGATTTCAACTGAAGCGGTGAGGGCATAATGGAACGGCTGACTGTGAAAATGGCTTGAAATGGAACGGACCTATTTTTTGGTGGTGTTTAACGGTACTCATATCTTCTAGTTGTATTTTCCGAAAGTGATGTTCTTTCAATGGTACGAAACAAATTTTTCCTATGAAAGATGTTTGATGAGGGTACAAATTCCTTGCTACACTCGAGCCTGTTACTTATATATTGTACTTTCTATACAAAACAGAGTTCTAAGCCCAGCTGAGATCAAGGATTTCTTGGAAGAGGTGGAGTAAGTCGGCTGTTGACGAAGTGTTATTTCAGAAGTCCTGCGTAGTGGCACAGAAGCTTGTTTCATCTTCTTTTAATTGCCAGTTTAACTTCCGGTAAACTGATTTGTTCCAGTGACACGGACTTGCATTTGAATTATTATGAATGCGCACTGGTAGAGAAGGGAAGATAATTGATGTTAGCTGGATGTTGTATTTGGCTGCTATCTGTGCAAAAGTTATTAGGCCATCATATCTTGAGATGCATATCCTTTCACCCTTTCGCTTTGTTGATTGCCCCTGCTGAATTTTGTTTCTTTTGTGGTTCTTTTAATCCGTGTTGCTGGATTGCAACTTTCCTGTTCATTAGCAAGTAGGGATGAAAACGGGTTGGACAGGGGTTCAACCCATATCCGTATCAATATTTTTTACCGGATACGGATTTGATTACTCGAATGTGGTTCATGATCAAACATGGATGAAGTATGAATACAAAATATGTTTTTAGCGTAATACCTTAATAGGAAAAAAATGATATAGCCTACCTTATTGTTCATCCACATAGCAATTTGAAGGCATATAATGCAAGTACGTGGTGTGGGGGTAGAGCAGCAGCCAGCATGTCTGTAAAGATACCCACACACAAGCCACACATTAGCACTAGCTTATGATTTGAATCACCGCAAAGCGAATCAGACTAAAATCAAGCCCTTTCAATGATCATGAAGTGGTTTAGAATAAAATCAATCTCTTTTCGTATATGGATAATATTTGGATAACAAGTTTCCGAAATATGTATAATATATGTTGAATAATCAATAACACTCAGATCCGGATCCGGACTAATAATATTCGACTGTTTTCACTTCTGCCTTCAAGGAGTGATCAATAAATCCTGTTGAATCTAGTTATGCTGCTCTTCAGTAGTCAAATGTCCCAACTATAAAGCAGCTTCATTGAGATTTGAGACAATTACAAGACTATCTCGTGGACTTTACATTGGAGAATCGCTAATGCAATACAACACAACAAATATGGTAGATCTGGATGGGAACAGACTTTCTCTACTGCAAAACATCTATCAGATCGCTCACTTAAATCTCCTGGTCGACTGCAATGAAGTGATGAAAGGGATATGACAAATTGAATGTCCTACTTTTCATCCGAAAACCTTACAAGATGAATCTATACATAGCAGCAAGGAACTTATATGTGCCCGTTCATGTTTAGAATCAGCACAGATGTATTTGTAACGGTTCTAGCCATGAACTGATGCAGATAAGTTAGCATCTATGCTAGTTCATTACTAGAATCGGAACAAATACGCTCGTCCCAAATCTTAAGAGCCAACACAAATAATCTCATTAGTGTCGATCCATAAAGAACAAACACAGATGAACCACAATATATGAGGTTTTTTGGCGTAGTGTCTAATTGTCAACAAAGTCATATCAAGCTCGATTGAGTTGATTGATCTTAATAACTTGCAAAAATAACAAACTGAAAGTGAAGAATTCGAAACAACAATTGACATGTAGAGCGACATATAACATCATGTGAAGTTTTGATCATATAATTTGTCAAACTGTAAAGTTAATTTTTAAAAATAGAAAATTCATCAATCTTTCAAATGTAAAACGATGAATCGAGGAAAAAAAAAATGTAAACTTATACTCAACATCATATATTCCGACAATGCATAGAGCTTTACAAACCAAAGTGTCAAGAAAAAGTATGAGATGTAGAACAATCCTTGAGATACAAAGCGTATCTTAACTTGTAACTCAAGCTCATGTATCCCACAAATACATATAACTTTGCAAGCCAAAGTTTCACAAGAAAGTACAAGGTGCAAAACAATACTTGACATGTAAAGCGTATGTTGACATGTAAAGTGAATTTTTAATGTCATGCACAATCTTCTTTTATCCGATCTATCTTAACAACGCACACAACAGTACAAACTTAGCTTGGAAATAGTATCGAACCCGGATCAATGCATGACATGTAAAAGTGAATTGATAAAATCAAGTCAAGCTTTCTCAACCATCACAATGTGTTGTAAAGTAGCTTTGATGGTCATAAAACTCCATTGTAGTTCCGCCTAACACAACACTCCAAATTGCATTAGTTGAGAACACAACCAAATGCCATGACACTTCGCGCTAATATCTCTCAAAGTGGAAGCAACCCAAATTCTTTAAGCTACCCCAATCTTAAAGCTATAAATAGCCCTACACCCTGAATGCTTCATTCACCACACATACAACACAGACAAACATTAAAAACACCAAGCATTAGCATCAACGCACTACACTCACCACAACAACAACATGAAGGCCTTCTTCATCCTCGGACTCCTCGCACTTGTTGCAAGCAGCGCATCTGCGCAGTACGACACATACGGCCAGGGTTATGGTGAGCAGACGCAGTGGCAGGCCAATGAACCGTGCAGGCAATTCCTGCTCCAGCAATGCGGCACGGTGGCCGGGGTGCCCTTCCTACGCTCACGCCTGTGGGAGCTGAGCAGTTGCCAGGTGATGCAACAGCAATGCTGCCGGCAACTCGCCCAGCTAACGCCACCATACCGGTGCCAAGCCGTTTGCGCCACGATCAATCAAGTGACAATGCAGCAACAGCAGCAACGAGGGCTCTTCAGTTACATGCAGCCGCTGGCTGAAGGCCAGCAGATTCTGAGGACTCTGCAAGTGGGCAAGAGCCTCCCGGCCATGTGTGGCCTGTACCCAAGCCACTGCAACTGCGCCACTCCGTTTGGAGCTTGTGCGGCTACCGGTGACTGCTAGATAATATGTTTTTTCCTTGTATCAAATCATGCTTTGTGTTTACTTTATTAATGTTGAATAAAATGCCACACATCATCATGTATGGTTGATGGCTGCAGATTGCAGTTATGGGAATAAAGTTTTCAGTTACACAAATTATATTTTGGCGAATTTGTAGCTGGCATTGCCATATGTGTTTTTTTTTTGGTTGCATTTTTTCTTAATAGTATGCTAGCTAGTTAGTCTACACCGTTGAAATGGTCAGGCGGCGATCAACAATGTAACAATTCAGTTTAGTTATTGTGGTGATGATATTATGTTAGTTTGGCACAAGGACCATGAACAGAAAAAAATTCAACACCTATGAAACATTACTCCGCAATTGATACATTGTGATTGCATTTAGAGCAACCAACTTATGAATAGCATGAGTGTTTTCTTTAGCTTATCTTCTTATGATCTTATCTACTTATTTTCAAACCAAGGCGCGTCCTAGAGCTATAAAAGACAAGTCAAACCATATAGATGTTGGGCTTTTGCCCTTTTTTTGGGCCGTGTCTTTGGCCCACCACGAGGGGAAAAAGGGGGCAGCGAAGCTGCCCCTGGCTGGCAGCTCGTGCAGAGCGAGGGTTCATCGAACCCTTGCTGTACAGGGGGGCGGCGGCGGCCGTTCTCTCGTCTCCGCCTTGCGCGGGCGCATGGTGCCGTGGAGAGGTGGCCGGGGCTTCGGGGAGTTCGTTCTCCTCGCCTATATGGAGAAGTCCCGTGCTCCTCTTTGGCTGGCTCTCTGGTTTTTCTCTCGTTTTTCCCCTCTCACTGCTCGCTGCGCATCGCTGCTGCTCTTGCCGGTGACTCGGCGCCGATGTCGGCCGGTGGGTGCTGTCTTGGTGGTGCTCCTCTTCGACTCTGGTTCCCGAGGCCACGGGGTGGTCGCCGTGATCTTGCCACTGTGTTTCTCTGCATCTCGGGCTCCTTCCGTGGCTTCTTGCCGTGGGGGAGTGACGGCTTCGTATCTCCGAATCACTTCGTCGGTGGTGCTTAATAGCACGGCGAATTGTTTTCTGGGACAGTGCTTGTGCACGCTTTGCCTCGACTTGTTGGTTCGATCCCAACGCTTCGTAAGTATTTGCTTAATCCTTCTCTGTACAGTGGACCGATTTGATTATTTCTGGGGGACTAGCCTTCGAGCTAGAGGCCGTTTGATCAAATCTGGATGCACTGTTCTTGTGGGCTACTAGTGCTGCTCGATGATGATGCGCTTGTGCGGCTACCGATGACTGCTAAATAATGTGTTTTTTCCTTGTACCAAATCATGCTCTGTGTTTACTTTATTAATGTTTAATAAAATGCCACACATCATCATGTGTGGTTGATGGCTACAGTTTGCAGTTATGAGAATAAAGTTTTCAGTTATACAAATTACATCTTGGCAAATTTGTAGCTGGCATTGCCATATGTGTGTTTTTTTTTGTTGCATTTTTCTTAATAGTACACTAGCTAGTTAGTCTACGCAAATGAGAATATAGTCTACCTTATTGTTGTTCATCCACGTAGCAATTTGAAGGCATATCTATCTATAATCTATAATACAACGCGCTAGCAGCGCGTTGCTCTGGCTGACACGTTGGCCGAAAAACGCCGGCCGTCCGATCGCGCCCGCTCGCGCCCTCCAACCGTTCACCCAAGCTGTATATATAAAAGAATTTTTGCCGTCGAAAGGAAAGCAAGGCGCGGCGGCTGCTCAGTTGGTTTCGGGCGCCAGTTCTCGCGTGGGAGCCCAGCGTTCGAATCCCACCTCCTCTCCATTTTTCATTTTTTTTGGACCGTCCGATCGACTTCATACGCTCGATTAGGCCACCTCTCGCGCGTCCCACAACCCTAGCCGCCGCCTCCCCTCGCCCTCACGGCCTCCCCCACATCTCCCTCGGTCTCTCCTCCACGCCCTACCCGCCGCCTCCCCTCTCGCTGTCGTTTCTTCCCCAGGCCGTCCTGCCCTCCTTCTATTATCGCCATCCTCTCCCCGTGCCTCGTCGGCCGCCGTCCTCTCCCGCTGCGGCTTTGCTCTTTTCTGGCCGCCGCCGCCATGGTCTTACTCCGCCGTCTCCTTTGTGCAGGCTGGATCTGGGCTCGCCTCGCTCCGACGAGCTTGGATCCATTGACGGTTCGCCCCTGGGAGCCCGGATCCGGCGATGGGGAATGGAGCATGCTGCCGTCTCCCCGGCCAACGCGCCGCTCCGCGCTGTGCCACTTCTTCGCCACCCCACCGGTATAGTGATGCTCCTCTACCTTGCCCTCCTGCCGTGCTCTCCTTGTAGTGACGACTCTAATGTCTCCATGAAGGTCACGCCGTAGTCTTTCCAAGTTCTAAAGATCTACGCCATTGTTTGTATTTGTCGATTGTGGTACAGATGTTTCAGTTCATTTGAATGTTATCAGCAGTGTTGTACCATAAAAAAATCAAGTTTTTTTTGGCTGCAAGAAAGACCTAACCTTTCTTGCTCCATTAAAAAAAAAGGCATTGCTGCAGGATGTGCAAGGTGATATGGGTTATCTAAGGCTAAGCACCATGTTCTTTTATGTGCACAACCATATCTAATTATATGGTGATTATATTGACAACTAGGCATTCATACTTGATACTCTCATTTGTTTTTCCTTTGTTCAGTTTTTTCAAGGGATATTTCTTTCCTCAGTTTAGAATAAAAGCCTTTGCATTGATTGCAGGGTTAATGTATTGTTATTGTAATGTAATGATACGAAGATACAAGAGAGAAATAAACATGGCAGAATGCAATCCTTTATTGATTTTCTGTATAGTTGCAATGGACCAATACAGCTATATTTTCTAATTCAGATTCTTTGTGAGGTATCAGCATCTCCATAATTCAAGAAACATCGTTTTTTTCATTCTAAACCCTATGGAACTAGAATTGACTATTTGCCATTCAAGTTTATCGTGTATTCAATGCTCTTGGGCACATGGTTAATTAATGAATTGTTGCTTCTCAGTTGCTTCACTATTCATGACCGATTGTTCTGCCACAAAAAAAGAACCTTTGCCATCGGATCGGAAACAATTGTGTTCTTTGCTCGGTTTTCGTTATTTAATAGGTGCTTGCTTAGTTGGGTTTTCCATTCTGAACCCTATGGAACTAGATTTCAGTATTTTCCATTCAAGTTTATTACGTCTTTAGTGTTCTTGGGCACATGGTGAATTAATGAAGTGCTGGTTCTGGACAATGGACTCCATTATTGGCCTTTTACTTCTATCTTCCTCCAAGCAGAAATAGCCAAGCTGATATTATTCTATCTTACATGCATAGTTTATTTTGTCGCTCAATTTGCATTCCACAAATTAGAAATAAATGATTATCCTTCCCCCACACTATTTTTCAGCAAGAATCTCTTTGTTTGGAACTAGCTAAAGTTTCCATATGGTTGATCAGGTTTTTCCCCCTCTCTTCTTTCTATAAATTCACCCACAGAACAACCGTGCATGTTCATGTTTTGCCTTTAAAATTGAAGATAAATCCTTTTATCTAAGCTTGTTGAATTCAGAGAGAGAAATTCACTAGAATGACATGGGTGCATGGTGTTGTGCGATCTTTTCTGAGAACGCAGGTGCATAAGATTTCAATTTACTCCCTCCATATCAGATGATTGGTGATTGTAACCCTCCAGGCAGTAACGAAAATTATTGACGCTCTAAAGACACTAGCTTAGCTGCTGACCACCGATCAGCAGGCAGCTGGGTTGCAACGCTCTAGAGACACTAGCTTAGTTGCTTGTTAGTTCAGTTTTTACATTTTTACAACTGACAAACACTGAACAAAGGAATGCTAATGAAATACTTAAGTGACCATATAGAGTCATTTTTTCCCTAAAACATACCCAAGCTGATCAATGGCAATCACCTAGCTCGCAGCATGAAGTGGATTGACATTACAGATTTCACTTTTGCTTTTATAGAGCCAAATATTGTTTATAAGTTCATACTTTGCATGATTGGTACATAACATGGTGATTTGTGTACATATCCTCTGATCTAATAGTCATGTTCAACCAATTTATAAGACACAACTTGATTTTATACTATCACATAAACTTTAATCACAGTAATTACACAACATAATAGTTAATCTAAGCTTAATTACCTATGGCGCGCCGCGGGCGCGCAGATCGTCCTAGTAATGCAAGTAGGTGTTGTGGGGGTAGAGCAGCAGCCAGCATGTCTGTAAAGAAACCCACACACAAGCACATTAGCACTAGCTTATGCTTTGAATCAGCGTAAAGTGAAGCAGACTAAAATCAGGCCCTTTGAATGATGAAGTGGGTTAGAATAAAATCAATCTTTTTTCGTATATGGATAATATTTGGATAACAAGTCACTGAAATATGTATAATATATGTTGAATAATCCATAACATGTGTGTGTTTAAAAATCTGGATAATTATTCGTTTCCGTTTGTTTGGATAGAAAAATGTATTTCAAATCAATAACAATCATATCCGGATCCGGACTAATAATATTCGACTGTTTTTACTTCTGCCTTCAAGGAGTGATCAATAAATCCTGTTGAATCTAGTTATGCTGCTCTTCAGTAGTCAAATGTCCCAACTATAAAGTAGCTTCATTGAGATAACTACAAGACTATCTCGTGGACTTTACATTGGAGAATCGCTAATGCAATACATCACACAACAAATATGGTAGATCTGGATGGGAACAGACTGCAGATATAACATAACACACAACAAGGGCTTCAGCTAAATCTAAACTTTCTCTACTGCGAAACATCTATAAGATCACTCACTTAAATCTCTTGGTTTACTGCAATGAAGTGATGAAAGGGATATGACAAATTGAATGTCCTACTTTCATCTGAAAACCTTACAAGATGAATCTATACATAGCAGCAAGGAACTTATATGTGCCAGTTTGTAACATCCCAAATTTTAAAATCAATTTGGCACATTAATAATTTCTTAAACTGCATAATTTAAAATTTTCAAAATATTTATTTTATAGTGCATCTTGGCATCATCATCGCATGTATCATTCTTGAAATAAATTTGTGTATTAAAAATTTCCAAGGTGAAAACCTTTTTCCAAAGTATAGTAATTTGTTAATATAAAACTTCATAAAGCCAAATCCTAAAATTATTAATTTAATCTGGGATAGCTAGTTCTAAAAGGGAAGGTATTTCACCAAGATATTGCTTATTTAAAAACATTATTCAAAAGTAAATTCCGGGGGAAACAAAAAATTCAAAATGTTTATATTCTTTCTCGGCCCAAGCCGGCCCACCTCTTCTCTTTGTCCTTCTTTTCTAAAATGTAGAAATAATGTTAGAATTAAAACTTAAGGTTAAGATAATAACTTGCTTATATTACCTTATTACGGTAGGATAAAGTGCTTAAAATTCTCTTACTCAAAATATTACCATCATTTGTGTGAAAATATTGTGATGTTGAGAATTGTTTGGGAAAATTATGATTTAAAGGTAGTGCATCAAGGGTGATGCCCGGTAGGAAAATGATTTTTCTCTTACCCCAAAAATCTTCCAACTAGGGGGACATATTTTTGTCGGTTGGTGCAGTGTGACACCGTTTTGATAAAACCGGGCTAAATAACGTCTCTCCCCTAGTCTAAGGACTGTTCGTCCTATGATCCTACGAACTAAGCCATAATAGTACGACCTCGAGCCCCGTTATGGGACTGGCCCGGTCGTTAGCCCTGGTGGTTAGCGGTCTTGTGGCGAAACACTTCTGGTGCGTAGCCTCTCGAGGGTAAAGCGTACCCACTCTACAGAGTTAAAACTATCATGATAGCCGTGCTCGCGGTTACGAGCTTGCGAAGGGACTGTTCATATGGTAGTTCTTCATTTTTAAACCAGTTTTAGAAAAGGGTTTTAATCGAAGGATTTGAGATGAGTAAAGAATTTAAGAAAGTTTTCGTTTGAGTTAGGTGCCACCGGCTACATTCCGGATTGGGGGTCGGCCTACCGGGAATTGTTCGCGCGGAATGGACCTAGCCGTTTTAAGAAAAGAAATGAGAAAAGATTTTGATCTCGCTATAGCACTGAGGCCAAATGACGAGAGGAATTTGAGAAGAGCCCAAAAGAAAATATTATGGTTTAATGTTTTCAAAATGCTTTGCCAAAATTAGGCCAATAAATGCTTTTTCGCAAAATATCCTAAGCTCTCCTTGTACTAAACCACATCTGCATCGCTTCAGACTTGCGAGTACAATTTGTACTCACCCTCATATTTCCCCCTCTCCCTTTTCAAAATTTCAACAGCTATTCAGTCCGATTTCGGCCCGCCGTCCGAGGATGAGGACCCTGACTACGATGAGGAGGCGTTCTCCGATGAAGACTATGAAGAGTAGGGTTGCGTGTTCCTACAGCCCTTGTGCCTGTGGAATAAATAAATCGAGTAGATGTTGTAATAGGCTTGTATCGTTGTGTACTCTGTATTGCGGCCTGCAAGTCGTTGTTTGTGTAATGTAATGGACTAAGTTCCTCTCTATGTAATAATCAGAACGTTGGTAATATACCGTTTCTGTATAATTGTGTGTACTTGCCATGATCCTTGGGACTAGTACGTCTTTACGCGGGGGGAATCCGATCTTGTAAATCGGGTCCCGACACAGTTCATGTATAGAATTAGCACAGATGTATTTGTAACGGTTCTAGCCATGAACTGATGCAGATAAGTTAGCATATATGCTAGTTCATTACTAGAATCGGAACAAATACGCTCGCCCCAAATCTTAAGAGCCAACACAAATAATCTCATTTGCGTCGATTCATAAAAAACAAACACGGATGAACCGCAATATATGAGGTTTTGTGGCGTAGTGTCTAATTGTCAACAAAGTCATATCAAGCTCGATTGAGTTGATTGATCTTAATAACTTGCAAAATTAACAAACTGAAAGTGAAGAATTCGAAACAACAATTGACATGTACGATAATTTTTTAAAATAGAAAATTCAGTAATCTCTCAAATGTAAAACGATGAATCGAGGAAAAAAATGTAAACTTATACTCAACATCATATATTTCGACAATGCGTAGAACTTTACAAACCAAAGTGTCAAGAAAAAATATGAGATGTAGAACAATCCTTGAGATACAAAGTGTATCTTAACTTGTAACTCAAGCTCATGTATCCCACAAATACATATAACTTTGCAAGCCAAAGTTTAACAAAAAAAGTACAAGGTGCAAAACAATACTTGACATGTAAAGCGTACGTTGACATGTAAAGTGAATTTTTAATGTCATGCACATTCTTCTTTTATCCGATCTATCTTAACAACCCACACAACAGTACAAACTTAGCTTGGAAAAAGTATCGGGCCCGGATCAATGCATGACATGTAAAAGTGAATTGATAAAATCAAGTCAAGCTTTCTCAACCATCACAACGTGTTGTAAAGTAGCTTTGATGGTCATAAAACTCCATTGTAGTTCCGCCTAACACAACACTACAAATTACATTAGTTGAGAACACAACCAAATGCCACGACACTTCGGGCTAATATCTCTCAAAGTGAAAGCAACCCAAATTCTTTAAGCTACCCCAATCATAAAGCTATAAATAGCTCTACACTCTGAATGCCTCCTTCATCACACATACAACACAAACAAACATTAAAAACACCAAGCATTAGCATCGACGCACTACACTCACCACAACAACAACATGAAGGCCTTCTTCATCCTCGGACTCCTCGCACTTGTTGCAAGCAGCGCATCTGCGCAGTACGACACATACAGCCAGGGTTATGGCGAGCAGACGCAGTGGCAGGCCATTGAACCGTGCAGGCAATTCCTGCTCCAGCAATGCGGCACGGTGGCCGGGGTGCCCTTCCTACGCTCACGCCTATGGGAGCTGAGCAGTTGCCAGGTGATGCAACAGCAATGCTGCCGGCAACTCGCCCAGCTAACGCCACCATACCGGTGCCAAGCCGTTTGCGCCACGATCAATCAAGTGACAATGCTGCAGCAGCAGCAGCGTGGGCTCTTCAGTTACATGCAGCCGCTGGCTGAAGGCCAGCAGATTCTGAGGACTCTGCAAGTGGGCAGGAGCCTCCCGGCCATGTGTGGCCTGTACCCAAGCCACTGCAACTGCGCCACTCCGTTTGGCGCTTGTGCGGCTACCGGTGACTGCTAGATAATGTGTTTTTCCTTGTACCAAATCGTGCTCTGTGTTTACTTTATTAATGTTGAATAAAATGCCACACATCATCATGTGTGGTTGATGGCTGCGGTTTGCAGTTATGGGAATAAAGTTTTCAGTTATACAAATTATATCTTGGTGAATTTATAGTTGGCATTGCCATATGTGTGTTTTTTTTGTTGCATTTTTCTTAATAGTATGCTAGCTAGTTAGTCTACACCGTTGAAATGGTCAGGCGGCGATCAACAATGTAACAATTCAGTTGAGTTATTGTGGTGATGATATTATGTTAGTTTGGCACAAGGACTATGAACAGAAAAAACTCAACCCCTATGAAACATTACTCCGCAATTGATACATTGTGATTGCATTTAGAGCAACCAACTTATGAATAGCCTGAGTGTTTTCTTTAGCTTATCTTCTTATGATCTTATCTACTTATTTTCAAACCAAGGTGCATCCTAAAGCTATAAAAGACAAGTCAAACCATATAGATCGGACTTACCAAGTTACTCCCTCTGTTCTAAAATATAAGGCATATTTTGACTCCACAAAAGTCTTTAAAAGTAGAGTTTGACTATTAGATTTCTCTATTATTTATTATGAATTGTCACAATATAATATTGTATCAAAAAACACTTGGAAATATGAACAATTGGGTATAACTTTGGTATACTAACGATGCATATTATTTGATTTATTTATGGTCAAAATTTACTAAGTTTGACTTTTCGCCGGTCAAAATACGCCTTATATTTTGGAACGGAGGGAGTACCTTAGAATGCTCTAGAAATTCACTTTATAAACAAATATGAATATAAGTAAATAAGTGGAAGAGGACAGCTCACGCATGCCTATTTCCCTCCATCAATAGATCATATAGGGATGCCAATGGGTTGATCATAGGGCCACCTTTGACCCTCCCTAGTTCATTTATTTGTACTAAATAGATTAGGAATCAAATTTTTAGTACAAACAAATGAACTAGAGAGGGCCAAAGATGATCCTAGGGTCGGCCCATTTGCATCCTTATGATCATAGATCTGACTTGGAGCAAGCGGAGCAGTTTGTGCTTCACTGCTCCCTACTCTGGTGCTAGCATTGTATGGGAAATCAATAACGAGGGACGGTGTGATGATCACCTGGAGACTCCTCTCAACTCATATTTATCTGGTTGTCGAAGAAACATCCAAAACTGGTGCTTCTATCACATATAGCACACCAATATATACGATTGATGATCTAGCGGACCTCTAGGTCGTACCAAGTGGCACAAACCCCACACGTATATAGTAGCCTAGCAGATTCCACCCTTTAGCTCCAGTTACAAATGGGTTGAACTGAGCCATGGCCCCATTTTGGATGAGTTTGTCCCAAGCTCTTTTATCTGACTATCACGTGTGCATACAAACTTCTGCACAAACCGACTTGACCTAAACACGCACTTAGCTAATGTTTTACAAGGTTAATCCTCATAGGTCACTCCATACCCCAATGCAACAGCGTGTGTCTGAACACGCTACTCAGCTGCTAGTTCTCTTTTAATTCGCATATCACTCATTAAAATTAAATTAAAATTAAAAATAAAATAAATAAAAAGAATATTATAGCGCTAGCTAAAAACGCGTCCTCCGGAGGCCACGTCACCCGCAAAATAATTGCGACGCGCGTCCAGCTCCTGGACAGCACGATGCTGCCCTTCCCGTGGGGGTATGCTTTGCTAAAAACCCCTCCTGCTTTCCATTTTTGCGTTCGGATCTTTATGTAATCGCGGAAGAGCCCTTCCTCAGTGCAACCCCCACCGTTGCTAATTCCTCTCAGACCCTTCGACTTTTCCGTCGCTCGCAGATCGGCCCTTTTAGCCTTCGTAGGTACACCTGGGGTTGTGGGAAAATTACCCGTCTTTGCCATCGGCGGTGCCCCCTCGCGCGGACTCCATCCCCGTGCCCTAGCCCTAGCCACAGCGTGATGCTCGCCGGAGGCACATCCCCTGCATGGGCGTGCCTCCTCTCCGCCTCCATGTCGCCGCCGCCTCTGCCTCTGCATCAGTGGTTCATCTCTGGCGTCGTCTCCTCTCTAAGGAGACCGTATTCCGTGCTCCCAGCCTAGGTAGCCGCAGTCGGCAGTACAGGCTGAAGCTCAAGTGGATATTGCTCAAAGGCGCCTTCAAGGAAAAGCTAGCTCACCGTGTTCGACAACGTCTTATGGTTCGAGCTCCTCGAGGGGAAGCAGGGCAAGTCGGCGCTAGCCATCGAGCTGAGCTCATGGGACTTGGCAGGCTCATGAACGAGAAGGTGGAGGATGCTCTTCATGGGCCAGAGGAAGAGGCTGCAGATGGCCAGGCTTCTTGCAGTCGATTGCCCGATCTGGCTGCTGGATGAGCTATCGGTCGTTCTGAATTCCAAGGGCGTTAAACTGTTGAAGCACCACATCGAGATCGAGCATCGAGGAGCACCGCAAGAAGGGAGCGACTGTGTTTGTCGCCACGCATTTGCTGATTATAGCCTGTTCATGGTTGATAGGTTGGTGAAGATTTCATCTGTTTCTGCCTTTGCTTTCCTGCCTGCACAGTATTTGATGAAATTCCTCTGAAGAAGCATTCTAATTTGGCTGTCTACTTGTGCTGCTTGCTGTGGTTTTTTCACAGGTATGTCATTGTTGATTTTGGTTTGCTTTCTTGCCGTGGACTCTTTTTTTTTTTTTTAACGATGGCAGTATAGTTTCCTCTCTACATGACAGTGCCAATATAGTTTCCCCTTTAGCGGGCTTGGTTGTTTCCTGTTGCTTCTCGGGACACAGGTTGGTTTTATGCATTCGCTCACAAGCCAAATTTTCTGGAACAATAATGTCGATGCATTCAGATCTTAGGCATGAAATCATCTGAAGGTGTATGCGCTCTGATCTCAAAGTGACAGTATAATTTCGGCTTCTTTAAACTCCTTAATTTTCAGCTTTTTCTAACTTAAGTTTTCTTGAAACAATGATATAATTTCAATAATGGAGAACACTATTCTTAATTTATTTATTCTACATGTAGAAGGAACGGTATGCAATCTAGCATTATGGAGGCACTCAACATTTTGCATATCCTCAATGGTCTCTCAAATATGGGACAAATTATCAACAACTTTCTCTTTTGATTGATGAACTTACTCAGAGTCTCCAATCCATGGGCGTATGAATCATTTAACTAGCTTTACTACTAATTTAAGCCATGAACCAGTAGCCTTACTCACCAACATCTATTGCCTGTTGGATTGTGCTCAGTTATTGGCCTGCTCAGTAGCACACCCATTGAAAACCAATGGTGGCATTGTTGAATCAGATTGTTAATTAGCACTTCATAGTTTCTTTTTTTAGAATAAAATGAACAATACACACCTTTAATTGAGATTTCTTATGTTATACTACATTTTGACATATCAATTTAGTCTACTTTTTTTGTTCGGACCTTGATTATTTTTTCCTTTTCAATGCATCCATCCTAGCATGAAAGAAAGGAGCACCACATATGAACCGAAGGAGCAGCACACAAAGGTTTTTGGCAGGTTTTGCAGCTTCACATGATTGTACGGTAGTGATGTGATGGTGCATGTTATTCAGCAGTTTGTGCCACCCCAGCATAAAGATGGTTCATGTTCTTCATTTCACTGCCGGAAAAGGTGTGTTTAATACATACTAATATTTTCTATGCCGCCACTGCTTGCCAAAACTTTTTTTCTTCCCAAGTTGTTTCTCTTTAGTGAAGGACAACGACGCCGTCCTCGCCTTCTCTACGTCCTTCTATCCGCTGAAATCGGCCACCCTTTCCCTACCCAGTTCAGTGGTTCTCCTATTTCTTCTCTTCTTGCTCCAGTACAGTTCTCTTCTTTTTGGTCATATACAAGCTTCAGCAGAGTGGATTTGGCCACATCCACAACAACTGGAGCTAAATAGTTTTTAGGATGACCATATGCTGCCCCTGATTATGTGGCGACAAACCTCTTTTGTCACAACCCAAGGTAAGAGTCCATCTATAATCTGTTTGAAATTGCCTTCATGTTGTGCTAGAGAAGGCATGTTTCCTATTTTGGTGTTGTGCTTCAATACAGTTTAGAATTTCGTAGTGTATTAGCCTGCTGAACTATGGAAGCTCATGGTTTGATTGTGTTTTTGTACAGATGGGTACTACATGGATTTACTTGTATGCTTGGTGTGAATGTCACATTTTGTCCATGTGTAAACTGATTATGGTATAGGATACTACTGCTCTTATAGTCATATGCAAGTTCTGTCATGGCAGTACAAATATTTTCTATTCCCCTTTAGTAAGCCTTGGTATGGAGTGGTTTGAAGGGTATCCTGGTAGGTTGCTGCACAATGCATTTCAGTTCTTGCCTTTTGGGAATCCCTTTTCTTCGCATTTTCAACTGGCCAGTTAGGATGGACTCTCAAGTATTCTCAGTTTCATTAGCTGTAGCATACCCTAAAAAACAAGAAGTTTTGGCCTAGAATTTTTGCCCGTATGAAATACAGATATGAGAAGAATACTTTTTTTTTTCAAAGAAATTGACAGATAGAACATGGATTAACTTTTAGGATGGAAGCTTTTAGTTGCATTGGTTGCTTACTTTTTGATATGCAACCCACTTTGTAGTTAGTAGCTATCGCTGTACATATAGGTTTATACAGATTCATCAGGACCATTGATGAAGCAGGCCAACATACTTGATTGATGTGCTCATTTCCTCTCTGTTTATGCATATTAGTACGTTTGTTATTTTGTACAGCATGGTTATAACCTGATACAAAAGATAGATACAAAATATTTGTAGTTTTCATATATTTTTTGGGTTTTTATGCAGGTGTAGGAAATGTATCTGTAACAACTGTCCCATGTGCCTAGAATCTGACCAAGAGCAATTGGTGCAATGGTCATTGTTGTTGTCAACACTGATGTGCCTTTTCCCTGTTAGATTACTCCATGCCCTGTGATGTTGATATATATGTTAATTCATACCGTGGTATTGCAGCTATATAACATATATTTCGCTGTCAAGCGACCTATTCAACAAATGCACTTATCTAACATAATCAGGGTCTTTCTATTTGGGGTCTATTTGTTATATGTGCTCCTCTACATTATTATATGAAAAAAGATAATATGCGACCATAGTGATGCTTTCATCTCTTTTTGGAGTGGAATCATCGTGTCAGCTCTACCTTTGTGGAGGTCCATGCTGCATAATTCCCTATTTATAGTTTTAGCAAGAAGCTTTTGTTTTCAAAATCTATTGCCACCTAATGACATCGTTGTTGTCTGATGTATACCTTGGTAATGAAATTGCTGACACCAATTTGTGTTGCATTTTACCAAAACAACCATACCCTCCTGAGGAATTTAGAATGTTTGAGTGGTTGTATCAGCAGGTTATATGATATCAGTGCATTTCAATTTATGGCTATTTTGCATATATGATTATTCAAAATATATTATTATCATGTCCCTTATGAAAGATAAGTACAGGACTATCTACGGCTATGTGTATAGGAAAGATGTGTCTCCGTTTATTCGTAGACATTTGAAAACTTAAATAGACATTATTTAATGATGCTAAAGGTTATCTGTGCTCTATTTATCGTGGTGGCCTGATTGGTGGAAGCAAATCCTCTGACTTTAAGTCACCTGACTTTGAGTCACTGACATGTGGGCCCATGTGGTACTGTGGCCCACATGTCAGTGGGTAAACAAAGTCAGAGGATCTCAATCCCTGATTGGTGGTAGTAAAAATAGTCTAACAAACTTCATGTTATAACACGATGAACTATGAAGACACTTATATTGTCCTATTTGTTGAGATATCATATATATCTTCCAATTGACCATCTCCTCCATGGAAGGAAAAAATGAGGTGATTCAGCCGGAACTCTTTTACTACCATTTCTAAAAGAGGCCTTATGTCATGCCATTTGGAATGGTACATGGTCGTGGAGAAAGCCAGTTGACAAGGTATCTACCATTGAGTTGAGCGTATACACCATAAGACTAGTTTTCCATGTCTAATAGATTCAATTATGTTAACCATCTATGGCAGTGTAAGTGCGTATTGGAAGGCACATGCGGAGCCTAAATGTAAATTCTTCGCATGGACACTCAGCCATGGTGATCTCAACACGGCAGATGTCCTCACCCGGAAGGGGTGGCCAAGCCAGCAACTTTGTTGTTTGTGCAACCAGACGCTGGAAAAGCAAGAGCATCTCTTCAAGGACTATGTCTATGCAGTGGCAGTCATGAACCTCATCCTCGCGCCGCCCCCCATCCCATCGGTCTCGCTTTGTGACTGGTGGGAGCACCTGCAGTCTGGGCTCAACACCTCGTCTCGTAAGAAACTTAATGGAAAGATGATCTACACCCTCTGGAACATCTGAAAGGAACGTAATCGCCGGATCTTCCACCACACCACCCAACCGCCGACTATCACAGCAAGGGATGCGGATGTCCAATACCAGTTGTGGCGCTCTGCTCCAGTAGATCCAATCTAGTTTAGGCCAGCCACTCTCTTCCCCCCTTGGGGCGCTTTTGTAATTACGACTCTGTTTTTTCCTCTCTATTAATGGATCAGCGGAACTCTAGCGGAACTCTCACCATTTTTCGTCAAAAAAAAGTGCGTATTGGAGTATCTGGAGGTGGCTTAATTAGTTTTTCATCCAGTTTAGTAGCTCAAATTTTAAAGGAAATGCTAAATTTTAGGTATCCTTGCGTTATGATTTATTCAGAATTTTCAGTTTATTAAATATAGATGTTGTCTGTTTGCACTGAATTCATTAGTTTTGGTTGTACGACTCTTCTCACCAATATTCTGGGATAGCATTTCCTTGCAAGAACGCAAAACCAAAAACATTAACAAAAAACATTAACCAAAAAATGTAAAAAGTTAGGGTAATCACGCTACATATGCAACAAACATAACAGACCTTACTCGCACATGCATACTACACCTGTTATATTTCTCAATAGAACCTCCTCCTCAAAATAAACATGACAGGTTTCAAGCGCTCGGCAGTGTGCTATCACCACTAGTGATGTTTATGCTTGTCATTGGAAATTTTAGGATGTGACAAACCTTCCCTACCCGATAGTTTTCAACGTCCGAAAATGACAAGGAAAATTATTTGATCTCAAAGAAATGAAGATTGTCGCTGTATAGCACTATAGCCACAGCACGGGATGTTCCCTTCATACTTACTGACAGTTACGTGGTACTGTCAGTAATTTTTTTTTTACTGACACTTAAGTAGAAGACAACTTAGTGTCTATTGACAATAGGGTTAGGAATTGGGTGTCACGAAAAAAATTGAGTAAAATGCATCGGAGGTCCATTAACTTCCAAACTGCAATTTTGGATCCATTAACTCTTTAAATTGTTTATAGCAGGCCCGTATCCTTTCGTTTTGTGTTTAGATCCGATGTGTCGTGGACAACCTAAAGAGTTAATAGACCTGCAGTAAACAACTTAAAGCGTGGTGTCCATGCCACGTCGAATCTAAACATAAAACGAAGGGTACGGGTCTGCGGTAAACTTAAAGAGTTAATGGACCTAAAACTACAGTTTAAAAGTTTTTTTTTTTTTATAAAGGGGGCACACCCCTATTTCCATTGCAAGAGAACAATAGAAACAATGTCTACAGTTTAAAAGTTGATGAACCTAAATAACACCACACTACATGTTAACGGACCTTCGATGCATTTTACTCAAAAAAAAATCTCCCCATTCACCCACGAGCAGGAGCACCGCAAACCATGTGGACAAACCTGCGGAAGTTGTGGGTGGATCCCCCGTCGGTCTGGAACGCGTCGGCCACCATGGCCTGCAGGCCCCGTGCCCTGGCCCTCATCCGGGCCCCTTCCTCCCCGGCGAGCAGCGACGCCACCGCGGCTGCCACGCCGCCGCGCGCCATCGGCCCGCCGCCGTCGACGAGCGACGTGCCGAAGCCCCACAGGCGCTCCACGGCGCGGGCGTTCATGTGCTGGTCCCCGAAGAAGGGGCGGCACGCGATCGGCACGCCGCCGGACATCGCCTCGACGACGGCTCCCCAGCCGGAGTGCGTGACGAAGGCGCCCACCGCGGGGTGCCGCAGCACGGTGGCCTGCGGCGCCCACGGCACGAGGAGCCCAGACCCGGAGTTGAGGAAGCCCCGCGGGAGCTCCGGCCACGAGCTCTCCCGGAGAGACCAGAGGAATGGCGCGCCGGTGGCCTCGAGCCCCAGGGCCAGCTCGCGCAGCTCGTCCGGCGGCAGCGTGGCGACCGTGCCGAAGCTGACGTACGCGACGGTGCCCGCGGGGTGGCCCGCTAGCCAGGAGAGGCAGCCGTGGGGGTCGTCGGCAGCCACGACGGCGGCGGCGCCGGGGAGGAGGTGGTACGGCCCGATGGGGAGGGAGCAGGGGACCGCGCCGGCGATGGCGTCGGAGATGTCCGGAGGGAGGAGGCCCGGGAACGCGTTGAGCGCGACGGCCGTGGCGGCGCGGGGCAGGCGCCGCGCCACGCGGCCGAGGAGGAGGCTCATGACGCGGTGCATGTCGCCGCCGGCGCCGGCGCCGCCGAAGGGGAGGTCCCGGACGCGGAAGCTCCCGAGGCCCGTGTCGGAGGCCAGTGGCTCGTCGCCGCGGCGGCCCGCCGCTGCAAGTCCATGCACGCTCGTGGTCAGAAGCTCTACATTTTCTCAACGGAAAGGAATCGATCGTGCTCGTATACGTACCGTGGTCACTCTTGTCTTTGCTGAGCTTGTCGGCGAGGAGGTGTGCCAGGAGAGCCCACGGGCCGCCGGTCCAGACGGCGACCCAGGGGACGCCGGCGTCCGCGGCCATGGACACGAAGGCGTCACCGACCACGCTGCTCACCGCCATGCCGCCAGCGGCGGCGCGGGCCGCTTCCAGGGCCTGCTTGAGAGAGCCAGCCTCCATGGCCGCCGCAAACAGCTCCATCTTGCGCCACTCCGGTGCCTCCTGGTCCCATCCTCCGGCGGCCTGGACCTCCACGAAGCGCAGGTTCTCCGGGGCCAGGTGGACGTGGAGCCGCGCGAGGGAGTCGGCGGTCGAGAGGAAGGAGAAGGTCGTGGACGGCGCCGCGGTGGCGAGGGCGCGCGCGAGGGCGAGGAGCTTTGGTGCGTGCGAGCTGAACGGGAAAGCCAACACGGCGACGTGCATCAACGACTCCATGGTAGCACGTGTAACGTATTGGCCAAATCGATGGATTTGAGAGGACGAGTATTTAATGGTTGCATTGTGGAAACAAGAATACAAGATGCATTAATGACATAACCATAGAATAACTGTGCCCATGTGCATATGCTTCTTATGAGATTTCCCACTGCTCAGAGAGTTGATGAACTTGTTGGTTTTAATGAGATGAATATGCGTTTGGTAGACGCGGCTATCAAGGTGTCTCACTGGAAAGATAATCTGGGTGCAAAAGGAGAACTGAAGGAGACATGGGTTTGTATAAGGAACATCCCTCTCAGTAGAAGATCTGAGGAAGTTGTGGCTGGTGTAGGTGGTTTGGTGGGATCAGTGATTGATATTGACAAGAACAGCCTGAGCAAACTTGAGTTTGTCAGAGTTAAGATTCTTGTGTAGGGATGTGGATAATGTTCCAAAATGTGTGAAAAGCTCTGTGGGCAAATCTCTGTATGATTTTTTCTTTGAAGTAGAAAGACCAGGTAATGATATTGGGGTGCCTAAAGACAGAGGGGGTATCAGAATACAAGAATCAGAAGATAAAAGAAGCTTGCAGAAGAGGCGGAAAATTGATGAAGGGAACTCAGGGGGGACATGTACTAAAACCTCTGTGTTTCATAGAATCTCAGGTTCTGCACCACCTAAAGATGGCTATCCAAGATTTCATGATGGATAGAGAGAATCCTGGGCAGGTTCTTCATGACAAGAGAGATAATTATGAGGGCTTGACGTTGGGCAGGTGCCTTACAAAATTTATCCAAGACAAGCCAGATCCAGTTCTTGTTGGTGAATATGGTTCATTCATTGTCCCTGGAAACAGGGTAGTCATTGAGGAAATGGAGAAATCTAACGCTGGAAAGATGGCACCTCAAGTGAATTCTCAGGTGTATAAGGATAAAGAATCAGAGATGGAAAAGATAGTGAAGAAGTCAGAGGATTGTAAGGGAATGGAGATTAATGAAGGAAAGAAGGCAAAGGAAAATTAGAAGCAAGATGTTGAGGGGATCAAGATACAGAGGCTGGATGTTCCAATCAGGAGAAGCTCTAGGCTCCAAAATTGTATCCTGCCTATTGCTGAAAAAGCTGCTGCTCTTCAGAAAAAAAAAAGGGACTTAGAAGGTACTGAATTTTCAATCCCATCTTCTAATGTTTTCTCTATCCTTGATAATGCAAACATTAGTGCTTTAGCTTCTGATATGGGTATTATTATAAATGAAAATAAAATGAAAAGAATGGATCTGATTAGAACTTTAGAAAAGGCTAGAGATGCTATTCACAAGAAAAAGAAAGAGGATAGTGAGAACAATAGGGAGGGTTTTTCTGATGTGGAAGGATCCTGTCAGAATGGGGATCTAATGCAGTTACTGGATTGGGAGAATGATGAAAGGAAAGGTCAGAATGTTTCTGACTATGATGAAACAACATCTCCTTCAAGTAATGATTTTTCAGTTGGTGGAAAACAGCATAGAGGCCTTGCTGGAGTTCATTCTAAGGGATTTGTTCAGAGGTCTGGCAAATTTCTTAGGAAAAATAATAAGAAAAAAATAGTAAATGAAAGGGATTATATGGAATTGTAGGGGGCTGGGAAAAAAGGGTTGGGGATCCTGTTAAGAGATAAGATTAAAGAATTTGGCTTTGATTTTGTGGGACTGTGTGAAACACAGAAGGGTGATTTCTCTAATGCTTTGTTGAGAAAATTTGATGGAGAAGAGGATTTTATGTGGAGATGGGCTCCTTCTAATGGTAAATCAGGGGGCATTCTGGTGGGTCTGCGTAAAGGGATTTTTGAGGTTCAGGGAGTCCATGTGGGCAAATTCTCTTTAACCACTCAAGTTTGGGATATTGCTAAAAAGTGTAGATGGTGCCTAGTGGTGGTCTATGGTCCTGCACAAAATAAGTTAAAAGAAGAATTTCTTCATGAAATCAGTGATATTTGTGCTTCTATTGGTTGCCCCATGTTGATGGGTGGAGATTTTAACATCATTTTAAGGGCCAGTGAAAAGAATAAATACTGGAGACCTAATAAGTCTTCTAGGTTGCTGAATCAAATAATTTACAAGTTTTCTCTGAAAGAAGTAATGATGTGTGGTGGCGGTTACACTTGGTCCAATAATCAGAATGATCCTACTTTGGAAAAATTAGATAGGATTCTGATGTGTACTGCTTGGGAAAAAATGTGGCCCATGACCTTTGTGCAAAAACTTCCTAGAGTTATGTCTGACCACAATCCCTTGGTGATCATGGACGAGTGTGTGGGGAATGCAAAAAGAAGGGCAGATTTTAGATTTTATAACTCTTGGATCAAAGAGCCTGATTTCCTGGAAAGAGTAGAACATACTTGGGATTTACCTGTCCATGGTAAAGGTATTTTTGATGTTTTCTTGATTAAACTTAAAAGAGTTAAGAAAATGCTGCATGGATGGGGAGCTCATAAGGCTGGGATTAACAAAAAAGATCGAGATTCCTTGATTTCAAATCTGGATACTCTTGAAAGAAAAGAGAACTCATATGGTTTAAGTTTGGAAGAAGGGAAAACCAAAATAGAAATGATGAGAAAGTTTGAGATCTCCTGTGAAAAGGAAGAGGAAAATGGAATCAATTATCCCAGAGTAATTTGCTGTTAAAAGGGGATAGGAATACAAGATTCTTTCATATGATTACTAATGGGAAAAAGAAAAAAAATACAATGCTTAAAGATGGGAAAAATCTTATTCAGGGAGATACTGAGTTGGTGCATCATGCAACTGCATATTATAAAACTTTGTTTGGTCAAGATGAGCCTAGTGCTTTTAACCTAAAAGAGAATTTCTTGGATAACCTAAAAATGGTTAATGAGGAGGATAATAATATTCTGTCTCAAATGTTCTCAGAGGAGGAGATTAGGAAAGCCCTATTTTTTATGAAAGGTAACAAGGCTCCTGGCCCTGATCATTTGCCGGTTGAATTCTTTCAAACTTGTTGGCATATTATAAAGAAGGAGGTCGTAGAGATTTTTCAGCTGTTTTATGACAATAAACTTGAGATTGATAGAGTAAACTATGGAATGATTTTGCTGCTTCCCAAAAAAGAAGAGGTGGACGAGATAACTCAATTTAGACATATATGTCTCTTGAATGTTTTTTATAAATGGATCACAAAAACTCTCACTGCTCGGCTAGAACTGGTCATTGACAAGATCATTAGCCCGGTCCAGAATGCGTTTATCTCGGGCAGAAATATTATGGATGGAGTTCTAGCTTTACATGAGGTTGTGAACTACACAAAAACTAAGAAAGAGAAAGGAGTCTTGTTAAACTGGAATTTGAAAAGGGCTTCAATGTTAAATGGTGTGAATGGATTGACAAGGTGGTGTCTAATGGGACTCTCCATGTGTGTCTGAATGACAAGACTGGACCTTACTTTTGTAGTAAGAGGGGTGTGAGGCAGGGGGGTCCTCTATCACTCTTACTCTTCAATATTGCAGTTGATGCCCTTGCTAAAATGTTCCATAGAGCCTAGAGTAATGGACTGATTAATGGCCTAACTAGAGATTTAATTGATAGGGGGATTATGATTATGCAGTATGCTGATGATACTATTGTGTGCTTGCCTGATGATCTGGAGGTGGCTAAAAATGTTAAGATTCTGCTTTACATATTTGAACAAATGTCTGGTCTCAAAATAAATTTCCTTCAGAGTGAGATTTTTCTGATTAATGGTAATGAAGAGAATGGAAGGATTTACTCTGACATGTTTACATGCCAGCTTGGTGATTTACCTATGAAATATTTGGGAGTTCCAGTGGGATATAAAAGACTCCTATGTAAAGATTGGGATGTTTTGGTTAATAAAGTGCAAAAGAGACTTGCCTCCTGGAAAGGAAAATATCTTTCTTTGGGTGGAAGATTGATTCTTGTGAATTCTTGCCTTTCCAGCATTCCTATTTACACCATGTCAATGTTTTTAATTCCTAAGTCTGTGAATAAGAGAATTGATATGATTAGGAGGAGATTCCTTTGGAGTGGTGGTGTCGATAAAAGGAAAATTTGTTTAGCCAAATGGGGTATAGTTACCAAACCAAAAGAAAAAGGGGGTTTGGGGGTCCAAAACCTTCAGCTTCTAAATGTGAGTTTACTTTGTAAATGGTGGTGGAAATTGGAATGCCAAAGTGGGGTCTGGCAGCAAATTGTGAAAATAAGATATATGAAAAATGTTTCTGTCTCTCTAGTTAAAGCTAAAACCAATGATTCTCCTGTTTGGAGTGCTTTGATGAAAGTGAGAGATGTTTATGTAACTAATAGAAGGGTTAAAGTGGGGGATGGTGAAAGTACAAGCTTCTGGTTGGATATATGGCATGGGGATATTCCTTTTAAGGATATCTGGCCTGAAATCTTTAACTGTTGTACACACAAAGGCCTGACAGTTGGTCAATGGAAGAGGGCGGGTTACACAATGGATTTCAGAAGATGGAATAACCCTGATGAGATGGTTGAATGGGAGGATAAAATCAAAGACCTAACGTCTAATAATATCTCTAGTGGGGAGGACACTAGCTGGTGGGGGAGAAACTCTAAAAAGATTTTTACTGTTAATTCTCTGTATAAACATCTTTGTGATGGTTGTAGGGATCCTTTTCTAGGAAACCTGTGGAAAACTAAGATTCCTCTGAAAATCAAGGTGTTTTTATGGCTGACTTGGAAAAATAAGATCCTTACTAAAAAGACTCTTAGCAAGAGAGGTTGGTCAGGGGATCTTACTTGTGAATTTTGTGATGCAGTTGAAACCTGCGACCATCTTTTCTTTCGTTGCCCTTTGGTAAAATTTGTGTGGTGCATTCTGGCAACGTGCCTCAGGGTGCAGTATATTCCTGGTGATTTTAATCAGTTTGTAGGATGGATTAAGAAGGCGATGCCCATGAATAGCTCGCTTCATATTTTTGTCCTGGCTGCCATTTGTTGGTCAATCTGGACTATTTTTGTCCTGGCTGCCATTTGTTGGTCAATCTGGACTAAGCGTAATGACTCAGTTTTTAACAAAAAAACGCCCTCATGATCATTCATCTGTTGTTTTTGTCGTTTGCGCTTTTCTCATTAACTGGGCAGGTCTCTTGAAGGCAAATGACAAAGAGCTAGTGCAAATGGGGGTCTCTATGATTTTCCAGGTGCTGAAGAAGGCTCAGGAAGATGGGGCGCTGAAGGACGATCCTGCGACGGGCCCACCTAAGTATGTCTATCAGCTTTTAGATTCAGTGTTGGTGTCTTGTTAGTCCTTTTCGGTGAACTTTTTGGTCCCAGGGAATTGTTGGTTCTGTTTCTAGTCTTTTGTTTAGCATGGAGGTTCCTGCTGCCTGCTTGTATTTCTGGTACTGGTGTGTAATAACTACTTGTTGTTTCCGTTCTGGCAATGGAAATGGGAGATGGGCTCCTTTTGCAACAAAAAAAAAATGTGCATACGCTTCTCTCTTATTATCTGCAAACTATGTCCTTTCTTTTAACTAAAAGTTTTGTTTGTAGCTTGTTTTCACCAACGTTGGTGCTTTGTCTTCATGCTCTTTTTGCAGCAAAATTCCATGCAATGTCTGAAGACAGTCCTTAGTTATTCAGCTAGTACTGACTGCGGAGCACAAAGAAACAATTACCTGTGTCCCACTATGAAGGTACTTGGTGCAAAACAGATGTTTACTGCTTTTCCTTTATCATTTCAATAATGTGGATTAAACTGTATGTATTTTGCCGTCTACTGTATTTACGTTCAACTTCTACAGTTTACCATAGGAATATTTGATAAATATACATTGTAATGGTATTAATGTTCTTGCCTGGCTCACTGAAGTGCATTATGCAGCATTATGTTGTCTATGGCATGCCTAATTTTGGTCCATACTTTTGAATGATATTTGTATATTCTTCTTGGAATTTTTTTTCCTTTGGTACAACCAAATACTAAAGTCACGTATGCTATATAGTTTTCTTTGTTTTTAGGCAAAATTGGCTGAGAGACACTGCGAAGATTGTTATGTGAGCTTTGTTTTTCTGCCAAAATGATGGTAACACATTTTCTCTCACTCTTCTGAGCTCTTGAGCACCCTGTACTTGTCGAGTAACACGCGAAATCAGGGCCATCTATTTTCCTGCCTTCTACAGCTGGCCCTAAATGTTGCTCAAAAGATGGAAAAGCCAAACAACATGCTGCAATAGCCCGTGCGTGGGAAGAGGGAAGCCCCATGGATGCAAACCAAACCAAACCACTGCCACTGTCTGTGTTCAAGAACCCATGAGGGCTCCTTTTCCCACATTATAATACCTCAATAGGAAAAAATTGATATAGCCTACCCTATTGTTGTTCATCCACATAGCAATTTGAAGGCATATAATGCAAGTAGGTGGTGTGGGGGTAGAGCAGCAGCCAGCATGTCTATAAAGATACCCCACACACAAGCCACACATTAGCACTAGCTTATGCTTTGAATCACCGTAGAGCGAATCAGACTGAAATCAAGCCCTTTGAATGATCATGAAGTGGGTTAGAATAAAATCAATCTCTTTTTGTATATGGATAATATTTGGATAACAAGTCACTGAAATATGTATAATATATGTTGAATAATCCATAACATGTGTGTGTTTAAAAATCTGGATAATTATTCGTTTCCGTTTGTTTGGATAGAAAAATGTATTTCAAATCAATAACAATCAGATCCGGATCCGGACTAATAATATTCGACTGTTTTCACTTCTGCCTTCAAGGAGTGATCAATAAATCATGTTGAATCTAGTTAAGCTGCTCTTCAGTAGTCAAATGTCCCAACTATAAAGCAGCTTCATTGAGACAACTACAAGACTATCTCGTGGACTTAACATTGGAGAATCGCTAATGCAATACATCACACAACAAATATGGTAGATCTGGATGGGAACAGACTGCAGATATATCACACAACAAGGGCTTCAGCTAAATCTAAACTTTCTCTACTGCGAAACATCTATCAGATCGCTCACTTAAGTCTCCTGGTCGACTGCAATGAAGTGATGAAAGGGATATGACAAATTGAATGTCCTACTTTCATCCGAAAACCTTACAAGATGAATCTATACATAGCAGCAAGGAACTTATATGTGCCAGTTCATGTCTAGAATCAGCACAGATGTATTTGTAACGGTACTAGCCATGAACTGATGCAGATAAGTTAGCATCTATGCTAGTTTATTACTAGAATCGGAACAAATATGCTCGCCCCAAATCTTAAGAGTCAACGGTCCATAGAGAACAAACACGGATGAACCGCAATATATGAGGTTTTTTGGCGTAGTGTCTAATTGTCAACAAAGTCATATCAAGCTCGATTGAGTTGATTAATAACTTGCAAAAATAACAAACTGAAAGTGAAGAATTCGAAACAATAATTGACATGTACGAGCGACATATAACATCATGTGAAGTTTTGATCATATATTTGTCAAATTGTAAAGTAAATTTTTTAAAATAGAAAATTCAGCAATCTCTCAAATGTAAAACGATGAATCAAGGAAAAAAAAATGTAAACTTATACTCAACATCATATATTCCGACGCTGCATAGAACTTTACAAACCAAAGTGTCAAGAAAAAGTATGAGATGTTGAACAATCCTTGAGATACAAAGTGCATCTTAACTTGTAACTCAAGCTCATGTATCCCACAAATACATATAACTTTGCAAGCCAAAGTTTCACAAAAAAGTACAAGGTGCAAAACAATACTTGACATGTAAAGCGTATGTTGACATGTAAAGTGAATTTTTAATGTCACGCACAATCTTCTTTTATTCGATCTATCTTAACAACCCACACAACAGTACAAACTTAGCTTGGAAAAAGTATCGGACCCGGATCAATGCATGACATGTAAATGTGAATTGATAAAATCAAGTCAAGCTTTCTCAACCATCGCAACATGTTGTAAAGTAGCTTTGATGGTCATAAAACTCCATTGTAGTTCCGCCTAACACAACACTCCAAATTACATTAGTTGAGAACACAACCAAATGCCACAACACTTCGCGCTAATATCTCTCAAAGTGGAAGCAACCCAAATTCTTTAAGCTGCCCCAATCTTAAAGCTATAAATAGCTCTACACTCTGAATGCCTCCATCACACATACAACACAAACAAACATTAAAAACACCAAGCATTAGCATCGACGCACTACACTCACCACAACAACAACATGAAGGCCTTCTTCATCCTCGGACTCCTCGCACTTGTTGCAAGCAGCGCATCTGCGCAGTACGACACATACGGCCAGGGTTATGGCGAGCAAACGCAGTGGCAGGCCATTGAACCGTGCAGGCAATTCCTGCTCCAGCAATGCGGCACGGTGGCCGGGGTGCCCTTCCTACGCTCACGCCTGTGGGAGCTGAGCAGTTGCCAGGTGATGCAACAGCAATGCTGCCGGCAACTCGCCCAGCTAACGCCACCATACCGGTGCCAAGCCGTTTGCGCCACGATCAATCAAGTGACAATGCTGCAGCAGCAGCAGCGAGGGCTCTTCAGTTACGTGCAGCCGCTGGCTGAAGGCCAACATATTCTGAGGACTCTGCAAGTGGGCAGGAGCCTCCCGGCCATGTGTGGCCTGTACCCAAGCCACTGCAACTGTGCTACTCCGTTTGGCGCTTGTGCGGCTACCGGTGACTGCTAGATAATTTGTTTTTTCCTTGTACCAAATCGTGCTCTATCTTTACTTTATTAATGATGAATAAAATGCCACACATCATCATGTGTGGTTGATGGCTGCAGTTTGCAGTTATGGGAATAAAGTTTTCAGTTATACAAATTATATCGTGGCGAATTTGTAGCTGGCATTGCCATATGTGTGTTTTTTTGTTGCGTTTTTCTTAATAGTATGCTAGCTAGTTAGTCTACACCGTTGAAATGGTTAGGCGGCGATCAACAATGCAACAATTCAATTGAGTTATTGTGGTGATGATATTATGTTAGTTTGGCACAAGGACCATGAACAAAAAAAACTCAACACCTATGAAACATTACTCCGCAATTGATACAGTGTGATTGCATTTAGAGCAACCAACTTATGAATAGCCTAAGTGTTTTCTTTAGCTTATCTTCTTATGATCTTATCTACTTATTTTTAAACCAAGGTGCATCCTAGAGCTATAAAAGACAAGTCAAACCATATAGATCGGACTTACCAAGTTACCTTAGAATGCTCTGGAAATTCACTTTAAAAACAAATATGAATATAAGTAAATAAGTGGAAGAGGACAGCTCACGCATGCCTATTTCCCTCCATCAATAGATCATAGATCTGACTTGGAGCAGCAGAGCTGTTTGTGCTCCACTGCTCCCTACTCTGGTGCTAGCATTGTGTGGGAAATCAATAACGAGGGACGGTGTGATGAACACTTGCAGACTCCTCTCAACTCATATTTCTATGGTTGTGGACGAAACATCCAAAGCTGGCGCTTCTATCACATATAGCACACCAATATATACGTTTGATGATCTATCAGACCTCTAGGTCGTACCAAGTGGCACAAACCCCACACGTATATAGTAGCCTAGCAGATTCCACCCTTTAGCTCCATTTACAAATGAGTTGAACCGAGCTCTTATCTGACTATCACGTGTGTCCCAAGCTCTTATCTGACTATCACGTGTGCATACAAACTTCTACACAAACCGACTTGACCTAAACAAGCACTTAGCTAATGTTTTACAAGATTAATCCTCATAGGTCACTCCATACCCGAATGCAACAGTGTGTGTCTGAACACGCTACTCAGCTGC
The DNA here is from genome assembly GCA_005191435.1 of Raddia distichophylla. Classification (NCBI taxonomy): domain Eukaryota; kingdom Viridiplantae; phylum Streptophyta; class Magnoliopsida; order Poales; family Poaceae; genus Raddia; species Raddia distichophylla. The sequence goes on from SPJY01006728.1 coordinate 968,365, forward strand.
TAGTTCTCTTTTAGTTCACATATCACTCATGTACAAATGACACATATCTATTCCTATAACTGTGGGTTAGAATGATGAATGTTAAAAGTGAATTTTAAAGAGTGAATTATGATTATTTTTTTTTACTGCGGACGATCCATCCGGTGGCTACAAAAACACTGCAAACTCTGCTCTAGCTACTCTCACACACGCCGCACTTTCTGTGCTCAACCCTCTCCTGTACACAGCTCTATTGTTTTCGGCCCTCAAAACTCAAAAGGATCACTGTTTGGGGCTCAGGAAACCCACCCCTAACCTTAAGCAAATGGGAGAGGGCAGGCTCCCCGGTACGGGCATACGCAACAAAGTTTGCTCGAGCGCGAGTGCTAGGTTTTCCTTCCCTGCCGGCGGTGGCGGCGCCTCTGCCTCCGGCGGGACCCTCGGGCGTCCCCTCGTCGGCGCCCTCCCCACACAGGTGGGCAGGCTAGACGTGGCTCCTCCTCCTTCTTCCTCTTCCTTTCTCCACTCCGGCCTTAGATCTGGAGCTCCGGCGGGTCGCCGGCGAGGCTCGGGGAGGAGGCGGCGCGTCGTTTGTGGGGGAGGGAGGCTACGGCGGATGGGGGACGGTATTCCCCCTTCGTCCTCTCCGTTTCCCGGGTTCCGGGGGGCCTCCGGCGCCACCGCTGAGTGGCAAGGCGGGCTTCTGCCGGGGATGGCCGCGATGGAACGACGGCCAGCTGGTTGCCGCTGGGTGGTCGTCATCTTCTTCTCTTCGGCTTCGACGGTTCCGACTGATCTTCCTTGTTGATGGTTGGCTGTGTTGGGGAAGATGAAGTTGGATGTATCTTTGTTTTTGCTTTCTTCTCCTACAGCCCGTAATAAGGCCCGGGCTCTCCGACGGCGGCCATCGTTGGCGGCGGCTGGTGGTGGTGGGCGCGGCAAGAGTGGGGAGGCGACCTGCGGTGTCGTTGCTTGGCGTGACGGCGACAAAGGTTGTCGACTTGTCCTTCTTCACCGGTGTCGGCGTTTTCTTCCGGTTCGGCGTTTGTACTCGACCTGCAAGGTGCAGCGGCTGTACGACGGCCGGATCGGGTTCCGTCGTTTCCCCGGCGTCGTGGTGGCGTAGGTGGAGTGGCAAGGTTCCTGACGTCGGCACCGACGTCGAGGGGGTTCCGGGGTGTTCTTCGCCGGGTTGTGGTTTTCTGTTTTTGTTAGTTTTGTGTTGGTCCGTAGATGGTTGGTGGTTGATGCGGCCGCATTCTTAGCAGGATCTTCGCAATGTCACTTGCTGAGTGCTTAATGCTTCCTGGTGAGCCGAGCTAGTCCTACCATGGTGGTTCATGGGTGCGCCACATCTCCGATAATTCAGGATTGACGCCTGTTGCAGCTTGTGTGTTCTTAGAGTGAGTTTGGAGTGGTCTTTACTCTCGCTCCTTTGATTCGCACTTTGTATTTACTGTGAGTCACTTTGTACTTACTGTGAGTCTGGGGTCTTCTACACCAGTCCTCCCCCTGATTGTTTTTCAGAGTCTGTACCTCAGGGACCCCAGTCCTCCCCCTGGTTGTTTTTCAGAGTCTGTACCTCAGGCTTCTTCTGCAGTGTGTCTTTTAAGTGATTGTAAGAGTCTGCTTGTAACTTATTCTTTGATGAAATGAAATTTCGACCTTCCTCAAAAAAAAAAATCACTGTTCCATTTCGTTGAGCAAAGGGGCGGCGGAGAAGAGGTTGAAGAGAAACCCTCGCTGCCGGATGCAGATTGGTTGCCGGATGCCTGACATGTGGGCCCTGCCATGCCCATTGCCCCCAAATCTTGTCGTCCATCTCATCTTGGTCCATGTGATTGTGTAACACCCCAGCCCAACCGGCTCGGAGTATTACTAACTTTACTCAAAATTACAAATTTTGACAGCATCTCCTTTGTTTACATGGACATTCACGACAGGCAATTTAACATATAATCACATATAATCAGCTCCCAACATCAATACGTAATCAACAATAAACTCAAACAAACTCACGGTCCTTCTCAACCAAGACCATTATCGACAACCATCCACTTTTACCTTTAACAACGACGATGATGACATTAAGCGATAAACAAATCCATTGTCCAACAATTGGAATAAATATGAAGTTGCACACAAAGCAGGAATATTAAACGGTTCTCTAATTAGCTTAGGTATAGATAACTAAATTTATTAAGTCCTGCAAGTATTTCAAGGTATGAGTGTGTTTGTGCCAAAAGGAACTGTGCTACAATCCCCCATGCATGTCGTCTTCAAAGATCACCTAAAAACCAAATAAAGCAAGAGTGAGTATCGAAGAATACTCAGCAAAGTATATGTATAAACATAAAGGGCATCAAGATCTCTTTGACAATCTCATTAAAAAAACAATTGTTATAACAACCACTCCATCAAACTCACTCTCCAAGTATTCGATGCAATGCAATGCACATGCGTCTGTACTATGAGCTCATACCGGTATAGCTAGGTGCGTACCCGTCGATGCCACACCTTGCCCGTCCTTTTCAGGCGGGGACCAATTACTCCACTCCCGTGGAGTGCCTACCAAGTAGGACTTTAGAACACTCCGGACTAGTCACTTTTGACTTTCTCACCGATCGAACCGGACTAGTCAAAAGTGACTTTCTCACCGATCTGGCTCATATGCACATGATGCAAAATGCTCCTCTTTTATAAATCATCACATACTTCCATCGTATGGCAATAAACATCACAATACTCAATTTAATCAACGACTAGCCACTAAACTACTCATCGGCCAATCAAGCTCAGGAACAATATACAACCTCAACAAAGCTCAATGCAAACAATAGCTATCTGTTTAACATATACTTGCCTTTAACCGTGAGAATTGAAATGCGTAGACGGTACCGATCCCGCACCAACGCCTACAGAAGATAATGAATCTCAATGTAGTGCTTCCATTATCAACATTAGAAATAACCGAGGTTGACCCCACCCACATCTCGTACTCCTCGCCTCTCAAACTACCTCCATAACTCCATCCAAACCTAGAAAACCCACAATCTTCAATTTCTGAACAGCAAGCACTAAAACAGCAATATCTCCAAAACCGCTTACCCGTTTTCTACGTTCTTGTACTCGAAACGAAGATAAAACATAGACGCACAAATTATTTCATAGGACCAACCCTTGAATCGAATCCTAAAAAGATCAAAACCCCACCCGAAACTGCTGCATAACACTGATCTACTACGACCGCATCCCTCCAACCTAATCCTCCATTACCCACGGTGATTATCATCTAGGACAGGGTAATGACAAGAGAAACTTGTCTAATTATACTTGCTAATCTTGCAATAATCAAAACCTTAAATTCTTTACCATCTCTAACAATTGTAGCCTACGCTGCCCACGCCTCATCTCCTCTTCCTCCTCTCCCTTCCCTCACCTTAATCCCACAGCCCCCACCCTCCTCTTGAAGGCAGCACTAGGATACCTCGGGTAATCGATGGCGCTACGACGAGGGCGGCGGCGACGACGTACTCCGGCTGTGGCTCCTCCCTCTGGCAGCAGCTCCCTCAGGCGACGGCGATGGGGAAGGCGGCGCGCCGGCGGGGACAACGACGGCAGGGCCACGGGATGGGGGACGGCGACGGGCGCGGCCACGGGGACGGCGCAGCGGCGCGGCACGGCACGGCGCGGCCACTGGGCGGCAACGCGGCTCCTGGACGGTGGCGGCGCGGTGGAGAGGCGACAGCGCGGCGGCTGCACGGGGACGGTGACGGGAGTGAGGGTTAGGGCCCTGGCAAACCGTCGGTTTGCCTCACTCCCCCACTGCCTTTATCTCATTTGGGTGTTGGGCCTGTCCGATGGCCCAACGGGCCAACGGGCTATTACAGATTGGGAGTTTGGCGCTGCTGGGACGGAAAGAATAGCTGGTATCCACTTCGATTCGCCACTCTTGATCTGTCAAGCAGGATTTCTCTTTGGTTTTTTGGGGGCGAAACCTTGGTGGTTTCTTGGGAAGCCCTGTCCGGCTGATTTTCTAGATTCAGAGGAGGAGGCATCTTTTCATGGGTTTAGGTTGGTTGAATGGTTGGGCTGGTGGTTTTTGGAGGTGAATTAGGAGGAGAGCGCACTCTTTGGGGAAAATTGCATTCTTCGTAGCTTTGTGCATTGCTGTCTGTATGCTCTTCATGCTCTGCTCAATGTGTCCCCTTCTGTTGTGATTGATGCTCGGTAATAAAAAAACGGAAAGGCTTTAGGCCGGACTGCCGGCGCGTCCGGACGCGCGCGAGCGACCGCGCGTCTTGTGCCTAGCGAGCGTTTCCACACGCCTTCACGGCCTTGTACGTCGGCCTGCATGCCGCATGTGCATGGCCACGCACGCACAGCATGCAAACACAGCACTGCATGCAAACGCACAGCATAGTGCACTCTTTTTTCCTTTCAATGGTCATAAATTTTGACTGGGTGCTCTAATTCACAAACCATTTACACCAACGTGTTCCTTGTATTTTTACCAACAAAACAAAATGTTTGTTGCCATATAAATCTTCAAACTTATTTGATGAAACTTGAGTTTCGCCTACTGAAACTTGGGTTTCATACTCGTTAAACTTTGCCAAACTGTCAAGTTTCATCAGGTTTAATCCAAGTTTCATCAAGTTTCAACAGGTTTCATCCAAGTTTCTTCAAGTTTCATCAGGTCAATTCAAGTTTCATCAAGTTTCAACAGGTTTCATCCAAGTTTCATTAGGTTACATCGAAGTTTCATCCAAGTTCATCAAATTTCATCAGCACACAGCCAAGTTTCATCAGTACATGGCTAAGTTTTGCTAGTATACATGTAAGTTTCATAAATGCCTTCTCCTAGGTTCACATAAAAAAAAAAAGTGAAAAAATCAAAAAATTAAAAAATTAAAAAGTATTTAAAATGGGTTGCTCTCGATTTTAGAAGAATTATGAAATTTATTCCACACATTTTAAACACTGTTTGAATTTTATACAAAAATCAGAAGTTTAATTGAAAAATCAATCAATTGCACGGCTAACAACTCGCCTGGCACGCGGGCGCACGGTAGCTCTCCGATGCGCGTGGTGCTGGTGATCCAACGGCCCAGGCTGGTCCAGCCCGCGCGTGTCCGTCGGACGTCCGACCCCCGGCGCTCGCCAAAAAAAACAACGAATTCAGTTAGATATGTTTTTTTTTCTGCACAAATGGAGCTCATTCATGTCATGTATGTTGAGTGGTGCTACATTGGAATGTGCTGCACCATTCATTTGTGGCTATCATATCCATTCCAGGCATCTGTAATTGTGCCGGCTTCCAATGGAGTATGAGGAGAGGGAGCTGTATCCATATTCTTGCGTTGATGCTGAGGTCATGGAATATGCTCCTATTCCTGAAGACAGCAATGATCAAGAGGGAGATTTGGTGGTTTAGCTGGATGCCATTCTCCCTGATGATCTCTTGGAGAAGATTCTGTCCTTCTTACCTGTTGTGAGTTTCATAAGATCCGGGTCAGTTTGCAAGAGATGGCATGAGGTCGTCCATGCCCTGCGGTGCACATGGAGTAAAATGGTGCCTCAGAGGCCATGGTACTTCAACATGCAGCGAGGTTGCGGTCTCTGGGTTTGCCTATGATCCGGCCTATAATCCGGGCTTTGATCCTAGCCTGCGCAAGTGGTATGACTTCGACTTTCCTTGCATTGAGAAGAGCAACTGGTCTGTTTCATCGTCTGCTGGATTGGTGTGCTTGATGGACAGCGAGAATAGAAGCCGCATCTTTGTGTGCAACCCCATCACTAAGGATTGGAAGAGGCTCGTGGATGCTCCTGGTGGGAGGTGCGCAGACTACAGTGCTCATGCCATTTCTGTAAGTAGGAAGGCACAGTGTTACACCGTAGTTGTTGCAAGGTGTAATCAGGTCTTAGGGGAGTATTATCAGTGGGAGCTGGCCATCCATCTGTATGAATCAGAGACACTCTGTTAGGTGACTCCCTTCGTCGAGGTGTTACACAGATGGAGAGGAGGTGATGAGTGTGTCATCTGCGATGGAGTGCTGTACTATCTTGTCTGCTCTACTGGACTCTTGGTGAACAATGAGTATCGACATCGTGCACTCATGTATGATCTCGCTGCTAAACCTACGGACGCTTCTCTAATGAGCACGGCTATAGCAGTGCCATGTTCTCTTACCTGTGGCCGGTTGATGAATCTGAGAGAGAGACTCGTTATGGTCGGTGGCATTGGCAAGCAAGATAGGCCTGGTATCATCAAGGGAATTGGTATTTTTGGGAGTTATGTAATAAGGAGTGGCATGAGGTTGCTCGGATGCCACACAAGTTGTTCCAAGGATTTGGAGAGTTTGATGAAGTCTTTGCAAGCAGTGGAGCAGATGATCTGATCTACATCCAGAGCTACGGATCACCATCTCTACTTACCTTCCACATGAGCCAGAAGCTCTGGAGATGGTCATTGAAAAGCCCCGTGACCAAGAGATTTCCATTGCTGCTGTTTACAGGTTTTTCTTTTGAGCCAAGGCTGGATATCATTCCCTGATTTTAATTTTAGTCTCGTGGAACATTTCATGGCATATTCTTTATTTCTCAAGTTGCTGTGGTGAAGGAAATGATGTTAATGGATAAGATGGACCGTAGGAACTGTCCAACTTTTATAAAGATGTTTTTTTTTTAAAGAGGGGCAGGAGAACTGCCTTCCTATTCTATTGATCAGAAGAAGAAAATAAAACAAAGCCGATGCGCACACGGGATACAACCACAGCGCTCCGCTGCAAACCTGGCCAAAGCCAGACACACCACCGGCCACCGCCGGGAACACCAACTACAGAGGAGAAGGAAAGCAGCCCCCCGCTGTCGCCTAGAACAAAAGCTAAACAAGAGAAAGAGAGAGACAGGAGAGAAAAGGAAAAGGACAACACTGGCCATCGTCGGACACCCAACCAACACTCACACAGCAGCGAGCGACTCCTGCAACAGCAGACCCAACGGAAACCTACAACGCTAGAATGGCAATCACGACGCCTTCAACAAGGTAGTGACGGGGAAGACCCGCCGTCGTCACTAAACCGCTAGGGTTTTCACTCAAAGCAGGACGAGGTCCAAATGGTGATGCCTCCAACGAGGGAAACGACACAAGGGTGACGTCATCACCAGCCGAAAAGACGGAGCTTTCACCCAAGACCTGGCCCGCTAGCGTCCAAGGCAAAGGCCTCCGAGGGTGGACAACAGCAAAAGACCGAGCCTCCGGCCGTAGACGTAGAGCCGGAGAGCGTCGACGAGCGCCACCGCCCGACGCGGAAGACGCCGCCCACGCCATCCGACACCTCGAAGAAAGGGAGGGTCTAGACGGCGAGGGTGGGACCGAGCCAAGAGGCAGAGAACGGGGACACCGCCCATAGAGATGTTTTTTGTTGTTGGGTGTAGCATCTGCTGAAAGCCTGAAACTGTGGAATTGATTTTACAGTGGTATTTAATGGTTGCATTATGGAAACAAGAATACAAGATGCATTAATGACATTACCATAGAATAACTGTGCCCATGTGCATATGCTTCTCTCTTATTATCTGCAAACTATGCCCTTTCTTTTATCTAAAAGTTTTGTTTGTAGCTTGTTTTCACCAACGTTGGTGCTTTGTTTTCTGTCTTCATGCTCTTTTTGGGTGCTACTATGCTGGGTCATTCTCTTTTTATTTTCCCCAGCAAAATTCCATGCAATGTCTGAAGACAGTCCTTAGTTATTCAGCTAGTACTGACTACGGAGCACAAAGAAACAATTACCTGGGTCCCACTATGAAGGTACTTGGTGCAAAACAGATGTTTACTTCTTTTCCTTTTTCATTTCAATAATGTGGATTAAACTGTATGTATTTTTCCCTCTACTGGATTTACGTTCAACTTCTACAGTTTACCATAGGAATATTGGATAAATATACATTATAACGAAAATGCTTCTGTGCGGACGTCCGACCCGCGTCGGACGCCCGCACGGCCCAACGCAGCGGGGCTTCTTCTTCCCTCTCTCTCATTTTCTCCATGTCTCGCTCACAGCTATTCTCAGCCACACAGACTTTTTATCCTCTCTCTCTCTCTCTCTCTCTCTCTCTCTCTGCGCGCTGAAGCTAGCTTGCCGGCTGCCCCTCGCCGCCGCCTCCTCAAGCTAGTTCGCCGGCTGCCCCTCGCCGCCTCCTCCTCCTCTTTCTCCTCATGTTCCTCTCTCTCTCTCTCTATCTATCCCTCCCTCTATATCTCTCTCACTCTCTGTACGCAGAAATGGAGGAGCTCATGTTGGAGCTCCTCTCTCTCTCTGTGCGTGGAAGATTTGATGATGGAGCTCCTCCTTCTCCCCATCTCTCTCTCTCTCCCCCTCTCTCTCTACCCCTCCCTCCCTCTCCAATCTCTATACCTCTTCTCTCTCTCAGATCTATCATGGAAGTGATGGTTCATAGATAAAAGTGTACAATGGTGGCTCATGAGGAAGATGTACAGTAGCAGGGGGATTGAAGTGGTTCCCTTTTTGTTCCTGGTAAGATTTTTTTTGCGTTTTGTTGGTGTTTTTGTTTCTAAAATTGTTTCAATAGGTGTGGGTAGTTATTGCAGTACCCTTTTTGTTCGGTTTTCTAGTAAGATTTGGGATTGTTTCAATAGGAAAGGACAGTTGTTGCAGCGTTGTTCTACCAAGATTGACATTGTTGCACTAGGCTGCAAGAATTGTTCTATCACGCAAGGATGATTGTTTCATTAGGCATTTATAATTGTTTCAGTTGGCATTTGTTTCATTAGTGCGCCACCGCCCTGCCTTCCGCCCAGCCGTGCTCCCCAGGCCGAGCCGCCGCCGCCGCCCCATCCCTGGAACGCCGGAGCCGAGCCGCCTTGCTGTCCCCACTGGAGCGCCGTCTCATGCCACTGCCCTGCTGCCGGGGAACCTCGTCGGAGCTCCGCCCTCTTCCCTAGCCCGTGGCTCCCTCTCCCTCACAGGTCTCCCTTCCTCCATTACTCTCTCTCTCTCTCCATCTCTCTCCTGTGTATGGATGTGTGAAGAGCCGTCCTGCCCTGCCACCGGGGGAACCTCGCCGGAGCTCCGCCCTCTTCCCTAGACCGTGGCTCCCTCTCCCTCACCGGTCTCCCTTCCTCCATTACTCTCTCTCTCTCTCTATCTCTCTCTCTCCTGTGTATGGATGTGTGAAGAAAGAGGAGGAAAGAGGAGGAAGAAGAAAGGGCGAGAGGCTGACAAGTGGGTCCCACATGTCAGATACATATTTCTTCGTATTTGTTTGCGTATTTGTCTCGAAAAGGCTGAGAAATCACCAAAATGTCACTAAAGTGAAGAAAAGACAAATTGGATGCTTGGGAGGAATTAGATGACAATTTAATGTCTTTTGAAAACTAGGGTATCAATTGGGTGTCATATAAAAAAATTCCCCCCCTCTCTCTACCTCTCATGTGGCCTCCTCTAGCCGATCAGCACCTCCTTGGAGCACCACCGTCCTTCTCTCCTCCAGCCTCCTCCTTTATTGCTGCTCTACTCCTTTTCTCTAGCCGCCTCCTTCCCCGCGGCCCTTGTCCTTAGCGTCGGCCGCTATCGCAACCCTTGTCCCTAGATCCGTGCGCCACCTCCACCTTCTTCCCTGGATCTGCGCGGGCGCGGGCGCGGGCGCCAAGTAGAGGAGGAGGGCGGTGCGAGCACAGCGGTCGCTTCCCTCATGGCACTGGGCATGATAGTCACATGACGTTCGATGCGATGAACGCGGCGTCCAACACCATCGGCTTTGACCAAGCCGTGGGCTCGACTACGCTAAGCAGGTCCTCACCGACGCAAACCCATCGTCGTCACGCTCGTTGTTGAGGGCATTGGTGGTGTCGCATTCACCAGTGGCGACGCCATCCACCTCAGCGCCCAATACGTCGGTGGCTACTATGGCGACATCAAGATGGAGGTCACCAGCATGTTGTACCATGATGCAACACATGTTGCGGTGGGATGGGCAGGGCGGCGCAGGAGACGGTAGCTCACTAGCTCAGTCACCGGAGTGGATGAGGTGGGCAGGGCGGCGATGGTGAGCCCGTGAGAGAGAGAGAGAGAGAGAGAGAGAGAGAGAGAGAGAGGGAGAGAGAGGAAGAGGCCGTAGAGAGAGGGAGAGAACACAAACAACACGTTTGACATGGCATGGAGACAATGAGATGATGGAGCAAAGCATAAGTGATGTGGTTTCCCTTTTATAGTGGTGATCGAAGACTTGCCGGTCTCCCTTAATTCACATTGATGCCAAGTCCCTTGCAAGGACCGGCTCATCCACCCGCCTCCAATCCACTGGTGGTTGCTAGTTCCACCCTTCTAGAGATGACAAGCACCGACGCCACTTCACACAAAACACCCTGGCTTTCTCACAAGCTTCCTTGGGAGATCACTAGAGCAAGACTCTTTCCATGTTTTAAAGATGCAGACAAGCACCAAGAGTAACAAGTATGAAGCGGCTTGATTGCACCGGATCAAACCTGAAATTGATGTACACAAGTCAAAACTCACCTGGTCCTTCGCTCTTCTCTCTACAGGTATTCACTAATCACACTAGGCCTAGGGAATAACATAATCTCACAGGAAGATGCTGATCTCTCTCTCTAATCCTCCTCATGAATACACCGAACACATCGGAGATATTCCAAGCCAATTCCCCGTCTCAAAAAGACCTAGATCCAAGGTTTAAACAGGACTCCGTTCTGAAACTAGTCGTCGAGCACAAAACAGGGCACTCTCTCCTTGTTTGTTTAGCGTAGTTCTCCTCAGCCAATACCATGGCTTAAGTTGCTCATGCAGCATCAGCTTCAGCAGCAATAGCTATTGCGCGGCAGCGTGCTTCTCGCAAAGTACAATCGTACACTACGACAGGCTTGAATGCATAGCATGGTGCTCCAACTACTGTTACCGACGGAGTATTAAATCCACGAATAAATGGAGTGCAACCACTGCGTTTTAATGCCCTACGGACACCTTGCGCAGGGGCAAATTTATTAAAAGGAAGCTTCTTAAACACCACTGTTCACAAATTTGTGTCTTGCAGAGCAGACAAATACGAGAGCCCGTTTCGAGGATGACATGGATGTTTTTCGTTTTTTTACCACCGAAATATGAGAGATTAAATTATATGTGTTTTTCCGTTATTGCGTTATTAATTCAATATGTGAGATTTGTGTGCTTGATCTCAGCGGGTGGTCATTTCCTCGTAGTCGTAGCTTGAGAGACCATACCAACCTTGCCGATCTTGGTGGCGGGCCAGCACGGGCGTCTCCCTCACGGCCCCCTCCAGGCGAACCCCCTCCAAACCCTAGCCGCCCCCGGTGGCGACGGCGCCCGCCGCCGGCGGGCCACACGACGCCCTCTCCCCCGCCGGTGTCAACTCCCCAGTGGGAGAACGAGGCCGGGGCCTCCCTCTTCTCCTCCCTCGTATGCTCGCTTCTGTGTCGGTGGCTGGCTGCAGATGGCGGGCTGCGTCGGGGCCGGCGACGGATGGCCGATGGCGAGCGGCGGCCGTGCCCTCCCAGATCTGGGCTCGCCCCTGCCTCACCCGCGACTCCGACGTGTTCTTGACAGCCAGCGGCACGGGCGCCATCACCGCTGTGCTGGGCGGTGCTTTGGGCGCGAGCATCCTGCTGCCGCGGCCGGGCTTCGCGCCGTTCGAGGCGGCCTGCGAGCTCGCTGGCGCCGAGCCTAGCTTCTACGACCTCCTGCTGCAGTGCGGTTGGGAGGCCAACCTCGCCGGCGTGCGCGCCCTAGCCGACGGTGCCACGGCGGCCATCGTCGTCATCAGCCCGAACAACCCTTGCGGCGTGGTCTACTCTGCACAGCATCTGTTCCAGATCCGACGGCGCCCGGTGCTCCTCGCCCTCCAGATCTGGCCGGGGTGGCACCTCCTCCCCTCCTCGACAATGGGGCCCGATGCTCCTCCTCCCTAGCGTGGCGCAGGCGGCAGAGGAGGCGGCGCCGTCCCCCCTGATCGACCGCGGGCGGTGGCTCCTCTCCTATCCTCGGCGGCGGTGCGACAGGCTGTCGGGATTGGCCTGGTCTACGCCGTGCGGCGGCTGTCGGCGAGGGGGTGTGGGGTGACGGTTTGCCGTAGACGGCGAGGAGCTCACGCCATCCGCCTCCTTCGTGCTTGGTCCCGACTTTGCTGCCTTGTCCCTCCCCCCTTGTAAGGGACCCAGTGGCCTTGCCGGCCTCTTCCGAGCCCGTTGGCTTGGTTGGTTGTGCTCCTTCGGTCGCGACTTTGGTCGTCCGTCGGGGCGACGTTTGCTTCCCTCCTTCTTCATGACCACCTTCATGTACAATGATGGAGCTCGGCGCCGGCTTTCCCTCTTCCTTCCTTCTTCTTCCCCTCCTTCTAGGCCCCGTCTTGGCGGACACCGCCCGGGGGGACCGCTCTGCGAGAGGCCGGGTCCACGGGCAGGAGGCCCGGTTTGGGCGGTGTGTTGGCCGGAACGGTTGGAGTGGGTGTGCTCCAGGGGTGTGTGTCTGGCGGCCTCATAGCTCGGCGTAGCTCGGCATCGGCTTCTTCTGCTTCTTCCCCCTCCCCCTGAGCCCGTCTCGGTGGAGGCCGCTTGGGGGGTCCGCTTCGGTGACTGGCCGAAGTGGTCGGAGCAGGTGACTCCAGGGGTGTGTGTCCGGCGGCCCCTCAGCTCCTCCTGTGGTGGCGTGGTGGACCATTGCCCGTCCTCGGCGACACGGTGACCCCTGTTAGTGACGGGGCTCGTCTCAGACCGTCTAGGTGGCGTGGCGTCTGGTCTCCTTCGCTTCCCGTGCGCTGGCCACTTGGCGTGGTGGCCCCTCTCCGGCGGCATTGGCTGACGACCTTTCTCCGACAGCGTCCCCGTTCTCTGCCTCTTGACTTGGTCCCGTCCCCGTCGTCTTGCCCTCCCTTTCTTCGAGGGGTCGAGTGGTGTGGGCGGCCTCTTCCGCGTCGAGGAGCGGCGTTCGTCTGCGCTTTTCGGCTCTTCGTCTTTGGCCAGCGGCTCGGTTCTTCTGATGCTTTCAACCTTCGACGGCCTCTGCCTTATGCGCTAGTAGGCCTGGTCTTGGGTGAAAGCCCTGCCCTTTTGGGCTGGTGTTGGTGTCACCTTTGGTGTCGTTCCCTCCTTGGAGGCATCATTTTCAGACCTTGCTGTGCTCTGGGTGAAAACTCTATCGGTCTTACGACGGCGGCAGGTTCTCCCCGTCGTTTACCTTGTTGGAGGTGTCGTGGTCGCCGTCTCGCGCTATGGGCTTCTGCTGGGTCTGCTGTTTTAGGAGTCGTTCGTCGCTGCGTGAGTGTTGGTGGTGTTTTCCCTTCTCTCTCTCCTGTATCTCTCCTTGTTTGACCGTTGGCCTAGTGGGCTTCGGTGGTGTTCCCGGTGGTGACCGGAGGTGTGTCTGGCTTTGGCCAGGGTTGCAGCGGAGCGCTACGGTTGTACCCCGTGTTTGCACGGGTTTTTTATTTTATTTTCTCCTGCTTATTAATGAAATAGGTCGGCGGTTCTCCTGCCCCTCTTTTTTTTAAAAAAATCTTGCCGATCTTGACAGGTCTGTAGGCAGTTCGTTGGAAAACATGAAGATTGACAGATTGTTATTAGTCCTCTGTGGACAGATTAGTTCCCTATATTTATTGTTCCATGAACTAGTAGTAGTCGGGTGTTTTGTCATGTTATATGATTTTTTTGGTTTAAAAGGCAACTGAGCGGCAAAATTTATTTTTTAAGGTTATACCACCATAACATTTTATAATTATTTCTTCAAGCCTTAGTTTTGTTTTGCTTAAAAATTGTGAAAGTAGTTTCAATATACAGTTTTTTGAGTTTTTTTCCCGAAAAACTCAACTCCGCAGTTTTTAAGTTAACTAAAAAATCGAACTAGTGAATTAAATCATGTTTTTCCGTACATGATTCTATCTACGGCTTGGCGACGACTCCATTGGCAAAAGCTCCCTGATTCTCTCAACCCCTAACTCTAGCAAGCTCATCAGAGTTAGAAAGATGATGGGGACCCTCTTTCTGTTTTATTTTTTTGGCAGACCTGGTTTTCAGGGTTAGGGCTTGTTGTGTGTCCCATTCTCCTTGATGGTGTTCATGGCAGAGCAGGTTATTTTGTTATAAGCTCTCTTCTAAGATTCCCTCGACATAATGTTTGCCTTCGGTGACCTCTCTGATGGGGTCTTTGGTAGATTATCATTATGTTCCTACTCCCTCCAGTTTGATAATTCCCGTCGCTGGAGTGTTTTGTGTTTAGTTGGAAAATTCCTGTTGTTGTAGGATGCATTGATTGTAAGTAGAACTTTACGTGGCCCTAGAACCATTTGTTGGGTGTGCATGTAAATAAAGTGTAGCATCAAAATTCGAACCTAGGCATGCAACTTATGGGAAAGTGGAAGCAACCACTAAGCTACAAGCAATCATTTGACCATATTACTACTACGAAATATTTAATACTTCCTTGGTATGTGAGATCATGTTTAAAACGACAGGAATTATCAAACTGAAGGGAGTATTTCTTTTGCATATGTTCCTTTATTAGCTATGACAAAGTAGCAACATCAGTTATATCAAGCATTTTATTGAATAAAACAGTTCATGTTTATTTCTTGACCCGGCAAACTAGCTAAGTTATTCCATTACAGAATTTCATTTAGGGTCGATAAACAAGAAAACTTATCTTGCATGTTCCTGAGTACTAAATAATGCAGTATGTAGTTCTATCAACATATGTTTTTGTTTCTTAAGGCACTGCTTTTCTTTCACATTGTTGATCTAGCTCCAGCATGCCCTCTCAATATTCTCTAATGTGAAGGCCGTCATGCGTTTCCCCACCAACTAGCAAGGTGGTACTAAACTTTTATATGTTTTGGTATTTTTCATGAATGGGCCTATTGGCCATGGGCCAAATTCCAACACAATCCACTAGTGGCTGCTAGTTCCACCCTTTTAGAGATGACAAGCACCGACGCCACTTCACACAAAACACCCTGGCTTTCTCACAAGCTTCCTTGGGAGATCACTAGAGCAAGACTCTTTCCATGTTTTAAAGATGCAGACAAGCACCAAGAGTAACAAGTATGAAGCGGCTTGATTGCACCGGATCAAACCTGAAATTGATGTACACAAGTCAAAACTCACCTGGTCCTTCGCTCTTCTCTCTACAGGTATTCACTAATCACACTAGGCCTAGGGAATAACATAATCTCACAGGAAGATGCTGATCTCTCTCTCTAATCCTCCTCATGAATACACCGAACACATCGGAGATATTCCAAGCCAATTCCCCGTCTCAAAAAGACCTAGATCCAAGGTTTAAACAGGACTCCGTTCTGAAACTAGTCGTCGAGCACAAAACAGGGCACCCTCTCCTTGTTTGTTTAGCGTAGTAACTTATTATCCCGGTCTCGCTAATCCGGGCAACCAAATAAAACCCAAGATGGAGATGTCCTATCAGTTGTTCATGCGGCATCAGCAGCAATAGGTAGGACATCTCCATGCAGCGTGCTTCTCGCAATCGCCAACTACACACGGCAGGCTTGAATGCATAGCGTGGTGCTCCAACTTATTAACGGAGTATTAAACCCACGAATAAATGAAGTGCAACCACTGCGTTTTAATGCCCTACGGACACCGTGCGCAGGTGCAAATTTATTAAAGGGAAGCTTCTTAAACGTCACTGTTCACGATCTGTGCCACGCAGAGCAGACAAGTATGAGAGCCAGTTTCGAGGATGGCATGGATGTTTTTCGTTTTTTTACCACCGAAATATGAGAGATTAAATTATAGGTGTTTTTTCGTAATTGCATTATTAATTCAATATGTGAGATTTGTGTGCTTGATGCCTTGATCTCAGCGGCCAGCAGGTGGTCATTTCCTCGTAGTCGTAGCTTGAGAGACCATACCAAACTTGCCGATCTTGACGGGTCTGTGGGCAGTTCGTTGGAAAACATGGAGATTGATGTATTAGTCCTTTGTGGACAGATTAGTCCCCTGAATTTATTGTTCCATGAACTAGTAGTAGTCGGTGTTTTGTCATGTTATATGATTTTTTTGGTTTAAAAGGCAACTGAACGGCAACATTTATTTTTTGGGACTGTTTATTGCACAGTCGCCTGTTTTTTTTTTAACTTTCAGTCCACTTTCTCTCTCTTCCTTTCCCCTTCTCCCCTCACCGCCCCCGACCCCGACCCCGACTCCTCCTCTGCTCCGCGCTCCTCCTCCTCCTCCCCCGCCGCCTCCGCCACCGCCCGCGGCCGACGCCGCCGCCGGCGCCTAGCCGCCCCGCCACCCAACCTCCCGCCGCCGACGCCTCCCCGCCCACCCTAACCCGGCCGTCGCCTCCACCCCCCGCCACCGCCGCCCCAACCGCCTTCGCCCCCGTCCTCGGCTCCGGCGGCGCCGCCGCCGCCCTCACTCCACCCCCCACCAACCGCCGGGCCACCGCCTCCCCCGGCCATCCCTCTAAGCCCGGCCACACCCCGAACCTGAACCCGAACCCAAATCCTAACCCTAAGCCCGGCGGCGCGGCGGCGGGAGAGGAGGAGCTCGCCGGCGGGGAGGAAGACGGCCGGCGGCGCGCGGGTAAGTCACGAATCGACTGAAATCCCCCCCGGATTTCAGTCGACCGTTGGTTAGCAATTCCCTTATTTTCCCTTATTTTTTACAGGTTATACCACCATAACATTTTGTAATTATTTCTTCAAGCCTTTAGTTTTGTTTTGCTTAAAAATTGTGAAAGTAATTTCATTATACAATTTTTTGAGTATTTTTTTCCCGAAAAACTCAACTCCGTATCTTTTAAGTTAACCCAACTAAAAAATCGAACTAGTGAATTAAATCATGTTTTTTCGTACATGATTCCATCTATGGCTTGGCAACGGCTCCACTGGCAAAAGCTCCCTGATTCTCTCAACCCCTAACTCCAGCAAGCTCATCGGAGTTACAAAGATGATGGGGACCCTCTTTCTGTTTCAATTTTTTGGCAGACCTGGTTTTCAGGGTCAGGGTTTGTTGTGTGTCCCATAGGTTATTTTGTTATAAGCTCTCTTCTAAGATTCCCTCAACATAATGTTTGTCTTCGGTGACCTCTCCGATGGGGTCTTTGGTAGATTATCATTATGTTCCTATTTCTTTTGCATATGTTCCTTTATTAGCTATGACAAAGTAGCAACATCAGTTATATCAAGCATTTTATTGAATAAAACAGTTCATGTTTATTTCTTGACCCGGCAAACTAGCTAAGTTATTCCATTACAGAATTTCATTTAGGGTCGATAAACAAGAAAACTTATCTTGCATGTTCCTGAGTACTAAATAATGCAGTATGTAGTTCTATCAACATATGTTTTTGTTTCTTAAGGCACTGCTTTTCTTTCACATTGTTGATCTAGCTCCAGCATGCCCTCTCAATATTCTCTAATGTGAAGGCCGTCATGCGGCCTTGTGGTTCCAATTCGCTGTACTTTCACGCTTTCAGTATGTCAGTACATCCTCAACGAAGTTTTTTAATTAGTTGTTAGTTCACGCTCAGGGTCATTGAGAGTATATTGTGCATGTTGTTTATATAATCTAGCTTTATTGATTTTTTGCAATTTCAGCGAGTGCCATGTCTGCACTTTGCAAAAAACTAAAATTCTCGCTTTCGCTGATTTGTGTGTGCCTCTCTCAGTTAGTTATACAGCCATGACCTAGGGGTCATTTTCAGTTTATGCAATTTCAGCAGGTGCTAATTTCTACACTTTGGTAGACATGACATAAGGGCCTTTCTTAATTTTTGCAATTTCAATAGACGACATGTATAGCACTTTGGAATGCAATGTACAATGATATAGTTGGTTCTATCAAAGATGTGGTCCTATCAAGCCTGCCCTCACCTACTAATTCATTTTCTATACATCAGTGACCTCCGACCAGGTGTAATAAGGGTATTATGCATTTAACATTTTGCTTTAGGCCTCATTGCCTTTTAAATTGAAATGGCTTAACTTGGCACGATGTAATAAGGGGCTAGACGTTGAGCATAGGGTGATTTGATATTTTGTCATACACAAGATAGGCATGTTACTTATTTGCTACTCATTCTTTATCACGTGTGAGCCTATATGTATCTATCACAATAATGGACCATAGTATCAATATAGTAATGTCCACTCTAAAGAATGACAAAAACAATTTCTATCCGACGCCACTCAGAACTTCCTCTGGTTTTGATGTCAATAGTTGCTTTATATACTTCCATTAGAATTTGGGTTGTTAAATAGATTTCTCTCGTTTCTATGTACGTCCTTGCAATTGGAGACCCATAAAGTTAACGGTAAAAAAATTTAATTAAAAAAGGTTGTGATATTTCGAATGATATTTTGGAAAGTCCATAAAATTACAAAATGTATTTTAAAAACTAAAATAAGAACCATTTAAAACCTCACAAAATGACTATAGACTACTGGATTAGTCAAAAATAATAGATTCTTATTTTATTTAATGTAATTTAAGCCGGAAAAAAAAACAGAGGCCAAGATTTCGCAGCCGGAGGAAAAGAAAGGGCAAGTGATGGGTCGCGTCGCCTGTCGCGCTGCGCCGCCTGCACCGCACTGCGCTGCATGGCAAATTGGCAATGGCGTCCTGCCTTTGTATTACCTCACCGTTCTCACGCCTGCCCTGCCATCGATCGGACGTTTCGTCGTGCGCCTTTCGGCAAAGCGCTCCCGTCTTGTTGACCGTTGCACGAACCAGCATTCGATCGTTGTGCGGCTAGCTACAAACCTAGCTGAGTATTGCCGGCGTCTCTGTATTTCGTTTTGTTTTCTATATGATTTCTTTAAATCATTATCCGTTCTTCATATTTTCATCATTTCCAACAGAATCTCTGCCTCCGAAAAGATATAGAGATTCTAGAGGAAATCTCTAAATTTAGACTCTACTGAATGGAAAGAGGCTTAGACATCCGCAATAGTATTTTAGAGAATAATTTAGAGAATCTGATAGAGATGCTCTAACCATTCTGGCTTATGCGTCCTCCTCTCTCTCAAATCTCATACCATTGTTAATATCCATTACACCATCTGCAACTATTTTCTCTTTTTTTTATCCCCTTTTCTATTTTTATTTCCACATTCTTTTCTTTCATTTCCAGCAATCTACAACAACATCCCTTGAAAGAAAACTTCAAAAATAGTTTTTTAATAAATTACTTCTGATAATTTATTTTTTTTTTAGGATTTTTAGGTTTTTGGAAAATATTACTATATTTTAAAGCATTTTCTCATATAGAAAAGTGAATAAGGATATTTATTTAAAAGTTTATATTTTATTAGATAAGCTATTTAAGAAATTTCAAATAGGCCATTTCCTTATAGGATTAATAGGAAATTGGCTTGGAATAATCTAGAAAATTATAGAATTATTATAGGGGCTTTAAAATAGATTTTTTAAAAAATTCTCTTGTTAAAATTGGTATATTTTTGGGTATGTCACAATTGGGTGTTGTGCGATCCCTTCCTAACGAGCTTAGCGGTCGAATTCGGTGAGAATGATATAGGAGCTCATTAGATTCAAAGAAAAAGAGAGCAAGAAGAAAGTGAATCCCTCATTTTTTCTATGGAACTTCATCCATCTACGTACAAAACTTTAGGTTTGTCATGTCAAACTTTGGTTTTGTTCTTGTGGTGATTTGTGAAACTTCTTATTTTTTAGAGTAAAATGCACGAACAGTCCCTAAACTATTAGTCGATTCTCATCCAGTTCTCCAATATATGAAATTGCAGTTTTGGGTCCCTAATCTTTTTAAGTGGGTTCGTCCCGGACTCCCGGTCCAAAACTGCCATGTGACATCACTAGAGCTGGCGTGGCGCTGACATGGGCATCCATGTCACATAAATTACTTAAAAATTCAGAAAAATCCTAAAAAACAGAAATCATAAAAAATTATGGGAAATAGTAAAATAATTAGGAAAATTTATAAAAAGTAGAAAAAGTAGCACTTGAGGGCTCTCATACGTCACATTCAACTATAGAGAGATTAAAGGCGACCACACTGTCTTTATGTTTATTTTTAATATGTTTATGATTTTTTCATATGTTTATGCTCTTTTCATGATTTTCCATTATTTTTTTATTGATTTTATGATTATTTTGATATTTTATATATGTTTTTAATGATTTTCCTATTTTCTTTTTCCTTTTTATGATTTTTAAAATAACTTTCCCACATTTTAAATTTTTTTAAATTTTAATAAATTTTTAAATGATTTTCATTTTTTTAATGATTTCCCCCTTTTAAAACTATTTTACGTGACATGTCAACGCCACGTCAGCTATAGAGTTGTCACGTGGCAAGTTTGGACCGGGTGGACTCAGTTAAAAAGATTAGGGACCCAAAACTGCAGTTTCATAGATTTGGAACCTAGATGAGAATTGACTGTAGTTTAGGGACTGCCCGTGTATTTTACTCTATTTTTTCTATGGGTGATTTTTTTTAAACGATCATAGAATACGAGGTTTCACAATACTTTAGCCTTGTTTCATCAATTTTGTTTTTCAAGTTTCATCGGTAATTTAGCAAATTTCATTTATCCTCATTTAAATTTCACCGATAGTTTGGACAAGTTTCATGCTTACTCCAATTAAGTTTTATTATGTTATCTAAGGCCTTGTTTGTTCTAGCTTAAATAAATTAAATTAAATGAAAACTTCTTTTTATAAACCAAATGATATAATACTTTATAGTCATTTTTGTAGAGTTTTAAATAGTTTTTTAGAGTTTATAAAAAAATTATATAATTTTTTAAATTTTTAGGACGTCTTTCGAAGATCACATTTTTTTTTCTGATTAAAGATTTAAGTAAGCTTAAACAAACAAGCACTGAGCCTAACTATTATTATTTAAGTTTTCACGATTAGACGTCTTGGCGTCCGCCGTAGAAAAAAAAAAAATCTCTTTCTTCCTCTCAGCAGTCAACAGTTCCAACACACCACTCCCACGCACCGTCGCCAGTTTCGCACGGGCACGATACCACTTACACTGTGCGTCGAGAGACAGCAGAACTGCAGAAGGGAAGGAAGCTGAGGAAGCAGAGGATGGCTGCTCCTGCTGCTGCCGCTCCATAGTCAGAAAAGGCAGGGGGGGAAGGGTGCACCACAAAAGATCGCAATTTGCAACCATGGATGTGGAGCCACCGGTTGCAGCTCCGCCAATTTGCGGTGGCGGTGGTGGCGGGGCGCCAAAAGCCGCGGCCGGCGCGGTGACCGCGAATCCGCCGCAAGAACCGGGCGCCGCCACTCCGGCGAGCGCGGGGAAGGAGGAGGAGCCGCCGGCCCCGCTGCGGCGGGGGCTCGCGGCGGCCAGCGCGCGGCGGAGGGCGGGGCCCGCCACGCCGTCGCCGTCGTGGAAGCTGGAGGCCTCGCCGCGGCGGACGGAGGAGGAGGCGGCTACGGGCGCGGATGCGGCGGCGGCGGCGGGGAGGAGGAGCTCGTCGGCGGCGTCGGCACGGCAGCTGGGCGCCACACTATGGGAGATCCAAGACGTCAACGGGGCAGCCGGTGCTGGGCGCCGGATCCGGCGGCACGCCCGGAGGGGGCTCGCCGCCGCCAGGGACGACGACGTGGATCGGGTAAGAACTAAGAACTCGGTGGCATGCGCCGTGGCGCTTTTCCGGGTCAACCTGCTTACATGAGCAGTCGGTTTGTGTTTCTCCTTTTGTTTTTAACGGACGTCTTTGCATCGCCTGGTTTAAGCTTGCCACAAATCATGCAAAGAACGCCATTGCTTGGTCACTAGATATTTAGTGAATCAGTGTTCTCCCATGTTGAAATTTGCTCTCTTTTTATACTTGTCAGTGTTGCAAAAATCAACTGGGTACTTTCTTGTGACAACGACAGAGAATAATCTCTTGAGTTTCATATGTTCTTCTTGGGATTTAGCAATTTGGGTGCTAGATCCTAGGCTGGAGGCACAATGTACGTCTTTTCCTGGTTCTTTGTGAGCCACATATCAAATCCAGAAATCTAGCACCAAGCACATTGTTCCTCAGTTAACTTTGCGCTGAGATGAGATCTGCGTTCGTTTAACCTATGTACAGTGCACACTATCGTTTTGTTCTCCGCTTGTGTTTGTTGAACTATCAAAGTCAGGAAGTAATGCACAATTAAGGCTGCATCCTAAATTTCTAATGTAAAGACAGTAAGGTTTGTACCCTCCTTTCCATTGAGGGTTTGATCGTACCTTTTCCTTTTTTTGTCTTTCCATTGAGCAATAAACTCCCGATAAAATTTCTGTTGAGCAGTTGCTTCATTGAATTTTCTTTATGCAGTGGAAACTTTTGGAGTGTGCTTTGCTCATAGAAGCTTTCTATTATTACTTGCATCTAAATGCTAGACGCACTGTTTGCTGGAAACTAAATTTATGGTGTTTTACATGCATACAGGGCGCGAAATGTTATTCACTTATAGGAATTCACAGACAGACTTTCAGTACAAAACCAATGCTCATATTCCAGTTCAGATGTGTACACATATTAGCTCTTTGCCAGTGTCATGCTGGTAATTATACATCTCTTTCTGATCTTAACCTCAATACTGCCAAATTGCTACACCAGATAATGATCCTGGAATGCATAGGCAGCATATCTGCCCTTGGTATTCTTCTTTTGTTTTTTCCCAAAAGGAAGAACTCCCAGACGCCCAGCTTCTATTAGGTGAAGCAGAAAATTGCAAAGTTTCAATAAGCATATAAAGAACAGATGCAGTATAAGGTGGGTGGTATGTGTTCGACTTCTCAAGTAGTAGTTGCGTTCCTTGAGATGCTCCTGAACAGCAGTACGCATAATTGCCACCTCCAGTAGTCCCTTGTGTTCCTCATGTATATCACTGACAGCTCTTGATCAACGTGGCATCAACCACACTAAAGCCTCTACGTGATCCACACATCCACAGGGGTAGAACACCATGCACTGGCCTGCTAGCACTAGCTTGCACGGCAGGGCCTTCTTATTTTGGAAGCAGTGAAGCATGCTGCATTCTTCCTTCCTGTTTTTCTGATGCCTATTGCATTGCTGGCACAGCTAGACATGCATATATGTTCTATTTGGATGACATTTATGATGCACATAGAAGTGTAGCCATTCAAGGCAGTGTATTAGGTCATGATCCGTTTTCAGAGTACCTTGCACTTCTTGGTGCATAACCATCTGAAGAGGAAGCATAATTTTGGCCAGCAGGCTAAAATTCAAATTTCCAGACCTATAAATTTCATGCATTCTGACTTTCTTACTGCCTTCTTTAGAATACCTTCAATTTTAACTTTGTCTGATGTCTTTTGAATTTGATTTAGTTAATAATAATGCTTCCTAGAGGCGCCAATTTTTTTTTTTTTTTGCAGAAGCTATTGATTTGAATTGCACTTTCCTTATGAGATTTAGTGGAAGAGAATCTTGGTGTTATTTCAGAATGAATGACAAATTCAACAAATCTCTTCATTTGTCTTGCATTTCAGCCACAGGATTCAGGTGGTTGTGGTGGGCATCTTTCAACAACAATGATGGAACATGACAGGTTACATGAAAATAGATGCTACACAAGGCAGCCCCTTTCTCCCGCAAGTTATACTAGCTCAATTGGGGTATGCGCTTACATTCCCTTCTCTTAACCTCTTGTAGTTTGGCTTTTACCAGTTATATCATTATGGAATTAAGCCTGGGATTTTGTCTGTATTAGAAGAGTGATGGTCATGCTACTATTTATGTTTATGCATTTTGTGGTATCATCTGTAGAAGTGACAAGTGCACCAGTATGTTTGTGCGTTGTGTCAACCTTGTCTTATTGTCTATATGGGCATCAATGATGCCAAGGCATGCTATTTATTAGTAGTTTGCAGCTCTACGCAATGCTTGAAGAAAGCATATTTCTCACAATTGTATTTTGTTTGTTTATTCTTTTAACAGGCTGCTAAGGTAAACCATGTCAGCCCAGCTCGGTCATTGGATTTCAGAGGTAGATCTAGGGAGACAGCTTGCAAAATTAAGACGTCAACGGAGCTATTGAAAGTTTTAAATCGGATTTGGAGTTTGGAAGAACAGCATGCAGCTGATGTGTCAGCAGTTAAGGGATTGAAATTGGAGTTGCAACGTTCCCAGGCATGCGTTCAAGAGCTTATGCAAGAGAGGCAGAGATATCACTATGAAATCGATTCTCTGGTCAGGCAAGTTACTGAAGATAAAGTGACTCGGAAAAATAAGGACCATGATAAGGTTAGAGCTGCGCTTCATTCACTGAACGGGGAGCTTGAAGATGAGAGAGATCTCAGGAAACATGCAGAGAGTCTCCACAGAAAGCTAGGCAAAGAGCTATCTGAGAAGAAATCAGCATTTCTCAAGGCTGTAAAGGACCTGGAGAAAGAGAAGAAATCAACTCGCCTTTTAGAAGATCTTTGCGATGAGTTTGCACTAGGAATAAGAAACTATGAAGAGGAAGTCAGGATCTTAAAGCAAAGGCATGTAAAGGAGTACAAACACAGGTTTGATATTTCGATAGTTCATATTTCAGAAGCATGGCTCGATGAGCGAATGCAAATGCAAAATGCTGATCCCAGGGAAGAAGATTCAGCTGGGAAAAACACAATAACAGAGAGGTTGAGTGCTGAAATACAGAGTTTTCTTCATGCTAGAAGATCAAGTAACCCTAATAATGCTAACATACATACTGGTAATGAAAAGCAAGATGCAAGCATGTGTCGGCAGTCCCTTGAATCTGTCCATTTGAATGGAGCCACTAGCGCTCCTCGTTTAGCTGAAGATGATGAAAATTCTGTTTCAAGTGACTTGCATTGCTTTGAATTGAACATGCATGGAGGTGCTGTACAGAATCATGACCTTCTAGCAACTCGACGGAGGGTTGCAGGCTGCATGTATTCACCGATGAGAAGATTGGAATATTCCAATGGTGTATCTGTTGAGGGTTCAAGGGCAACGAACGCACTACCTTGCACAAAAAAAGGCAACGCAAAGTCTACCAGCAGCAGAGAACAGATCAATGCTTCAACACCAGAAATTAGCTCTCGCCATGTTGACAAAATTACTCCAATAAATGAGCAGAATGAAACTGTTATGACTCAAGTTTCTCGACAATTGCATGATGACCTGTTGAAGATCAAATCAGAGGCTCCTCAACATGCATTTCTGGGGCAAAAATCACATGATACTCACTACCGATTAAGTCAATTCCGTGAATGTTCTGTTTCAGGGAATCTACACAATCTGAGAAGTCCAGTTCGGCAACTGAATAATCAATGCACAGTTTTGGATTATGAAATATCTGAATCCTCACCATTGCATTCCCTAGGCACCAAGGAAAATACCCTCAAGGCAAAATTGCTGCAAGCAAGGTTAGAGGGACAACATGCTCGAATTAGGGTATCAGGATATCCCTTAACCAGCACAAGAAGGAAATGAGAACACGACTGACCCACTCGAACTTCCATGATATTTTTCCCTGCAACATGGAGTTGCATTTGTAAGATATCTGACCTAATATCTAATAGCTATGGCGCTTCACTTGATGCTACATGTTTCGGTTTTCGTGTACATCTGAGGTCGCAGAATATGTGAACAAAAGATCTATGGATTTTCGGTTATCACCCGTTGTATTTTCTGTATAGTTTCAAGCTCTAGATATTTCTCCATTTTTTTCATGGTCACGTTTTTGTGTTTCATTTTCTGATGCCATATTCAGTTCTTAATTCTCTATTCATTTATGCTACTGGAGTAAAATTCTATACACGATATTCATCTTAATAAATACTGGAATTCTTTGTATAATTGCATGGCATGCACCTTCCCCTCTTTCTTGCGGATTATTTAAGATGACAGTGATACAGGTTCAGCATTCAGCTCAGCATGCAAGTACAACATGACAGATGTGAGAATATACACTGATGTGATTGCGCTCCTTCCTCTGCACGTCTTTCAGGAAAAACTAGTACGCAAGACATTCCTACAATCCTACCGACATGTGGCCAGCAACAAAGCTTCAGCTATGACCAGAAATGCTACAAATATATCAAAAAGAGAACATTAACCTTGCCCTCAGCTTGCTGTGAAGTTTTACTTTAGCCTCTAAACTTAAAATTAACCTTTTAATTTTAGCTCGGGAGAGGCCCTAAACCGGGGGCGACATACTCGGGACTGGAAGCATATCCTCTACCGTAAGGCAGAGAAATACGCCCACTGATATGTGGATCCATAGAGAGGTGGGCCCACATGTCAGTGGCGGTAATTTCTCTCTATCGTACGGAAGAGGATTCGTGTTCGTTGGGAGCACCTCTGGACATTGGAGACCCAGTAGATCGGCGTTGGGAAGGTATTCTTGGGGTTGGCTTATATGTAGTCCCTTGCCATGGGAAAGAGAGTGTGGGGGGGAGGGATGTCTAACCTTATTTGTGTGGGATGAAAGTTGCTGAAAGTTCTAATCTAAAATCCTTGTGATCTCTCTAGAGACGTTTTAAGAGTCTAAAAAAAAAGAGAATATTATTTTAGAAACTCTAAACAGAACTATTTAAAACCACAGAAAAAATAACTACAAAACACTGCATCATTTGATTTGTAAAAATTGAAAAATTTTAATTTAGTTTAATTTAATTTAATTTAAACTGAAAAAACAAAGTTAGAGAGAAGATGCCATGGAGGCCACACCATTGCTACTTGCGTAGGTGTGTAACTAAATTAACATCCGACAACAATGTGGATTGTACGTTAACATTTAACATTTAACGAACACATAGACAAACACCTCATCGTTTAATGGCGGGAGCCCCGACAGATTGAGGTTAGGGTTCAAACAGATATATGTTGTGTTGAAAAGGTAAATTTTAAGTTGTTACCCAAAAATAGATCTGCTCATGGGCAGCCCGCTCCGAAGTACCCGATCCAAAAAAAACCTGACCCGATTCAACCCGACTAGTGCACTAGGTCCGGTCGAGCCTTGGTTTGAAGCCCGATCGTCGGGTCGGGCTCGGACCGACCGATTTTTTGTCGACAGGTTTTGAAAAACCCGACCCAAACCCGAGGCATGATCAGATCTGCCCGAAATGAAACGCCATATAGTTAGCATGCAGCATTCCAGGGTCGGAGCTCATTTCTCTGCTACCGCCCACCGGTTGCTTGCTTTCCTTTTGCCAATTTGTTGAGAGACTGGTACAATTGGTTGATGGAAAGCCACGGCCTGGGCCATGCTAATTAGATCGGAGCCGATTCAAGGGCCAATCGTATCGTGCTACTAGGAACGTTCGGCCGCAGGAAAGACAAGACGAAAATGCCGTGCAAGCTGAAAGAGTCGAACCTGCTACCAAAGTATGAGTTTAGCTTGCTTGCAAAGTAGCACTTTGTGCGAAATAGTCCACCGGTGATTCCACACGAAGCAATTGGCAGCCGGTTCTACGTAAACTTTTATACCAGACTTTTAGGCCGAGAAAACAGGCCAAAATCCAGAGAAAGGTAAGAATTACTTCCAAACAAAAGACGATCGTGCATCCCGTGAGGCAGTACATTTGGGTCAGTAGGGGATGGCTGGCTTATTGACCGAGCACCGAGCACCGAGCACCCTTTTCGGTGTTTGAGCTGGTGTCATAGTCTAGCTTCGGTAGAGTTCTATCTTTGTGATAGAGCTGTGGTGTAATTTTCCTCCTGCTCATTCATCCTTTTTTTCTAGGATCCAACCCCATTCTGTTATACACTTTTTTCTTTTTTTTAATGAAATAGCAGAGCGTCTGTCTCATTCGTTAAAAAATATAGAATGCTATACCTCATATAACGTCATACGATAAATCGTCGACTTTTCAAGGGATTCTAGCTATGCCACCACATTTATAGAGTGATAGGGATTAAAAGAAAAAAGAAAAAAATGTTCAGAAAAATAAGATACTACCTCCGGTCATAAAAAGAAGTCGCCGTTGACTTTTGGATACGACTTTAACCATTCGTCTTATTCGAAAAATTATGTAAATTTTTATTTATTTTACTGTTATATGTTTTATCATTAATGGTACTTTGAGCATGAATTATATTTATACATTTTTGCACTAAATTTTTGAATAAGACGAAAGGTCAAAGTTGTGTCAAAAAGTCAACGGCGACTTCTTTTTATGACCGGAGGTAGTAGTATCGAACCCCATTCCGTTATACACTTTTTTCTTCTTGATGAAATAACAGAGCGTCTGTCTCATTCGTTAAAAAAATATAGAATGCTATACCTCATATAACGACATACAATAAATCATCGACTTTTCAAGGGATTCTAGCTATGCCACCACATTTACAGAGCTCTGGTGCCAAAGTTTTCCAAATTAATAGTAATGTTGAGACCATGCATGCTTAAACAAAAAGTAATTTAGAGATGCGCTCAGCCAGGATGATTTCTCTGTTATTTTGGCGATGCGATTGTCGCCTCGTCGGTCTCAAAAAAATAAAATTCGGATACGACCTAACAGTGCAGCCTCCATGCCTCTTCTTGGACCGAGCCAGAGCTAGAAATCCAGCAAGAAAGGATCTGAATTAGTTCTTGATAGACCACTTTTTTTATTCAAGAGATGCATGGCTTTATCTTGATCAGACACCTGATTTATCTTTTGAAACAAAAGCTCGTCAATACTCTTAAAAAACAAAAGCTGTTTCTTTTTTACTTGCTCTTTTTAACTTGGATACACTTTGGTTAAGGTCAAATAACGTGGACGTTATTCTCCCATCTGTATGTTGAAATATTGACCTGAAGTCAATGAAATCTAATCTTGTGAACGCGTCCACTAGCACGTATCATTGCTGAATAGTTCGTACCGCTAAGTCTTAATTATTTTTCCTTATAATTTAAGTTTAGTAAATTACACCAGAAGTTCTTAATCTTGGCTCGTGCTGCGGACTAAAAACCAACTCGTAGATCAAAAAACTTCCAAGACCGGATATTAGAAAACACCTTCTATTAGGTCAACGTGTTGAAGAGTGTACTTTGGATCAGGAACAAATCAACGGGCTCCGTTGGATTTTCATAACCGGACCAGTACGGTAGTTAGGGTGGCATAGGGCCTTGTTCTTTTCAGTGTATTGTTGCGTTTACGTATTGCCGTAGCAAATTTGAGAGCCCTCAGAAAGGGAAAAATTGGTTTAATAATATATATATATATATATATATATATATATAAACAACAACATTAGTAAAAAAAATACATTTTTTATATATATATATATATATATATATATATATATATATATATATATATATATATATATATATATATATATATATATATATATATATATATATATATATATATATATATATATATATATATATATATATATATATATATATATATATATATATATATATATATATATATATATATATATATATATATATATATATATATATATATATATATATATATATATATATATATATATATATATATATATATATATATATATATATATATATATATATATATATATATATATATATATATATATATATATATATATATATATATATATATATATATATATATATATATATATATATATATATATATATATATATATATATATATATATATTGCAAAAATATGACGCAGTGGGTTGGATTGCCTATTTTGAGCTCGTTTCCGCCATGGGGGACGGCTTTCGCCACTGGGGAAGGAGGAAACCCCGCTTCCGCCACTGCCCACGGCGGAATCAATGGCCATAAAAAAATAGTTTTAAGATGTTTGGAAGGACTACTAAAAGACATAAAAAATCATTACAAATTATCACAACATATAGGCTATATAAAAATAACAAAATTTGTTACGGTAATATGTAACAGTACGTAACGCTAAAAAGAACAAGGCTTAGTCATCGATGGAGTGTCAGATCAGAAAGGAATTGCTCTGAGCCTTAGACGATCACTTAAAATGCCCTACAAAGCCGTGTTGTGGGCAAGATGGGTTAGATAGGTCGCGGAGTGGGAAATCTTGTGTCCACATCAAAGCCATAACCCAGAAAAGGGAAAACATAATATGTCGAGTTTTCAATAAGGGAAAGTTTTGGAAAAACCAGGAAACTTTTTTAGAAAATGGTTTAAAGCTTCAAAAATTCATATAAAATTATCGGATGCTCAAAAAATTAGATAAGATTATAAAAATTCAGAAAAGTAACAAATATGAAATAATAGTTGATATTTTGTGGAATTTGGTTCCCTAGAAAATTAGAGGGAGGCATTACCTTTATGGGATAAATTAGGAAATGGGTTTAGAAAATATAGGATGACTTTAGGGACTTAAATTTTTTTTTGAAAATTTTTTATGCTCAAATTTAAGAAAAAATTGAGCTTTTACATACCACTCTTTAATATCTAGTTTTGAAAAATGTCATTCATGTGTTTCCACATGTTATAGACACATGAGTGGCATTTTTCAAAACGTGGCATTGTACAGTCGTATATATCTAAAAAAAATAATGTCAATCACATTCTCACGATAAGTTTGGACCCTGTTTAATCCAACTTAAATCAGATTAAATTTCACTAGTTAAAAAAATTGATGCCACCCAAAAACAATGACTAGGACCTTGTTCTTTTCAGCGGTGAGTAAAGTTGAGTTTTACCGTAGAAAAAATTGAGAGTCCTAAAAAATAGGTCTAAAGAGGCGGAAAATTAATTAAAAAATAGTTTTAAGATCTTTGATATGAATACTAAAGGTTTTGAAAAAATAGTTACAAATTATTGCAGCATATAGACTATAGAAAAATAACAAATTTTGATACAGTAAAACTCAACTCAACTTTACGCCAAAAAGAACACGGCCTAGACGGCATTAAGCAGGACTTATTTACAGATAGGAGATTGTGCAGTATAATAATCAGACTTAGGCGTAAGCAGGAGTATAAGTAGAAGTAACTAGTAGTCGAGACACTAATCACCATGCAGGCATGCATCCATTACATATTTACATGCCCAAAGAGCCGAGGCAAAGCATGGAAAGAACGAGATTATTGCTGCCGAGCGTTTCAAAGATTCATGCGTGGTCAATTATTTAGGCTACAAGAACAAGATATCAGGGTAATAATGATCCGTGTACATAGTAGAAATTAAAAGAGATCAGGGTAAAAGTAGATTAGCTCGCTAAACATGGTGTTGGAGATTGGGCTTCTTAAGAAGGGCTGGGATTAAATATCTAGAGCTGATTAATCGTTGAACATACATTAGACGTGGTCCCTCAATTATTTGGTCGTTTCTTGTCTAACAAAAAATATTTGGTCTTTTTTTATTTTTCTTTTTAACTTTGATATGGACATTGGGCGTGTTCATTAACTCCCTTTTTGATAAGGTCAAATTATGAGGGCGTTGAATTCTACCATCCGTATGTTGAAATATTGACCCAAAGTCACTGAAAGCTAATCTTATGAACTCGTCCACAAGTACACGTATACATTACTCAATAATTAGATGCAATTCCACTACAGCAGACAGGAGGAAGGGGGGAGGGGGTTAGCCTTTCATGATATCTCCGTTCCACTGATGTCATTCCATCTCCTCTGCAATTGCAACATCATCTCCTTTCCATTTAAACCCTGATATTAGATGTGCATCGAACTCGACAGAGGTCTCCACGGCCGTTCCTCTCGGACCAACGGCAACCTTGGCCTCAACTCCTCCCGCAAGGTCCTGGACTCCACCTATGGTCCATCTCTCCAACGGTCGTGGGAGCCGCCATCACCTATGGGACGAGATATAGGGAGCCATTGTCATCCATGGGGAGCTAGGCTGCATCGTGAAAAGACAGCGCAGGTATGGATGTTCAGACGGTAGGCGTAGGCGTGCAGGCGGCTATGGCACAGGTGCCGCGGCTAGTACACGCCTCGAGCATGGTTGTGTCGCGGTAGGAGCGACTAGGTAGCTAGCGATGCATATAGCATGCCTCCTAAGCATGGACGTCGCATGATGGATGACATGTCGCATGGTGGATGTCCATGGCATGGCCAAATGGAAGCAACAATGTCTAGCACCAAGCCATGACACGTTCAAGGCGTAGCCATTGGCGTCCATTGTATGGCCAGTGGGAGTGGCGTTGTTGACAAAATATGCTACCATAATTCTAGCCACGCCCACAATGTTGATAAGCTAGGCTAAAGAAATGCACCGTGAACAACCAAATACATGCCCGCTTGGTCTGCCGTCCCGTCCCTAGTACAGGGGCCTGGTCCGAAGGGCGACAACCAAGCACGTCCTAATTGGGTTCCCAAGCCCCTGTACTAGGCAGGCACGGACAGCTTACGGGAAGGTAGGTAGGTCACCCCTGTCCAAATGGAGCAATGACCATGTTTACTCCACGTAAGCCAAACCCCGTGACCCCGGAACCTACCCCAATCAAGCCCATCATTTACCCCAATCCGCCAACTCCTCATCCAACAAAGTCGCGGGCGCAAGTGCAACGCAAGCTAAGCAAGGGGCAAGGCACAGAAGAATCCCATCGCCGACCGGCCCCCGCTCCCCGCCACGTGGGCCCCGCTCAGACCTAACCGACCCACGGACACGTCGGACCCACCGCCTCGCCCCCAGCGTACGGGTTCCCGCCGTGTCCCGTCTCCCCGTTAAAGTTTCTTTCGCGCTCGCCCCCCCGGTGTTTCCTGCTAATTACGACCGCGTCCCTCCAGTTTGTTTCATTTCTCTCCTCTCCGTTTGCTTCGTTCCCCTTCTTCGTCGTCTCTCTCCTCGTCCTCGTCCTCGTCCTCCTCCTCCTCACACTCCCCTCGCCTCGCGGCACCTCGTCCCCCGCGTCGTCGCGCCGCGCAGCCTCCGTTGGGGCTAGGGTTCCGGCTCCCGCGGCGGCTACGGCGATGTGTTCCGCCTCGGAGGCGGAGAGGTGAGGCGCGGGAGGGGGGTTGGAGGAGAGGGGAGAGGTTGGTGCAGGGGAGGGGAGGAGGGGATGGACCCCGACTTCTCGCGGGCGAGCGGCGGCCCGAGCTTTGAGTTCGCGTTCAACTCGGTCAACTTCTCCGACCGGGTGCTGCGGATCGAGATCGTCGCCGGGGACGACGCGCCGGGGGCCAAGGGCGCCGCCGGCGACGGCTGCTCCTCGCTCGCCGACTGGGCGCGCCACCGCAAGCGGCGCCGGGAAGAGCCACATTCCCATTGTTTATTCATGCTAAACTTCCTTCACCACCAACAACACTCCAACCTTAACACGACCAAAACCTCAACAACTCAAAAACTCAACCTTTTCCAACTCAACCAAAAGTCAGATAAAAAATGCAGCAATCATGATCCTACATGCTTATATGAGACCTTGCCATTATTATGGCTAAAATATTCTAGGGTTTTCCTATGACTTAATAGGGAAGCTATACTCTAAATGGGATTATGACTATATGCAAACAAAAATAATTTGAAATCATTTGGACAAAAATTAATTAACTAGAAAATAAATGCATAATATAATATTAGGGAGTAGGAAACCTGCCTGATTCGGCTAAATCTTCTATATCTGCACTATTGCCCTGATAATCCTGCTCGGCTGATCCGGGGGAAATGAATTCGTTTTCTATACGTTGGAAAAGGGGAAATAGAAAGAAAGTTTAATAAAAAGAAGAAAAAGGGAAATGCAAGATGCTTGAATTCATTTTTAAAAGGTATTTTTAGGAAAAAAAATTTAGGGTTAACTAGGATGGTGATGGTTTGTATGATTTGGGAAATTTCCGGAACATTTTATAAAAAGGAAATGGTGAGGGGGATTTTGGCATTACTCCGGTTGGTAGGTTAATTTTGACATTATTTTGGTAGATCTCCGGATAGCAAGAATTTATGTACGTGTACGTGGGAAAAGTGTGGATCAACGAATTTATAGAGATCGGGGTTGACGATAATAGAGTTATCGGAGTTCTGAGATGGAAATTGTTGAAGATATAAGGTGAAAATCTTAAAATATATTTTTATAGGAAAATTTAGGATGGAATAATTTTATTAGGAATTTTGGGATTTTTGGAAAACATGAATAAATTTTAAAAGCATTTTCCTATAGAAAAGAGAAGGAAAATATTTTATTTTTCAATTTTTAAACTGAAAAAGGGACATTTTATATTTTTATAAAATACTAGGTTGATTTCTGGATTTTTTGGGAATTTTGGCAGAATTTTTGGAGGATATTTTCTATTTAGATAAAAATGGAAAGCTTTATCTTTAAATAAAAAGGAAAAAGGAAAAAAAGGATTATCTGGCCGGAACTGGGCTGAGCAGGCCGGCCCATTAGGTGGCTGAGCTGTGCGGCGGTGCATGCGGGCAGAGGCTGGCGGGCGGGGCCACTTGTCAGAGAGACAGAGAGAGGGAAAAAGAGGGGCGGCGACGGGGAGGGCTCGCCGGCGGCGAGGCTTGCCAGAGACAGCGAGTGGTGCTCGGGATTTGCAATTGGCGGCGAGGGGGAGCTTTCCGAGGCGGCGGCGATGCTTGAGGTGGCCGGAGGTGTTGGCGAGGCGAGCACAACACGGTGGCAGCGGAAGGGGTTGTCGACGGCGATGCTCCGGCGAGGAGAGGTGGGACTGGAGGAAGGAGGCTTGGGGATGCTAGGCGCCGAGGAGGGCTATTTATAGGCGAAGGGGGCACTGTAGCGGCCGGGAAGAAAAACCGAGGGTGGCGGCGAACTCCGGCGAAGAATCGGCGGCGGTTCGGGGCAAGCCGTGGGCGGAGAGGTGTCGGAACAGCTTGGCGGCGACGTGGCGATGCCGTTTGTGTTGGTGACTAGCCTCGGAAGGTCGGAGACGACGGTGAAGTGAAATTTTGGAGAGTGGCACGGCGAAGGCGGCGGCGCTGGAGTTTCGGGGTGGCGGCGCCGGCAGAAAATGGAAGAAACAATGGGCGCCGTCGGATCAAGGGTGAAAATGATGGGCGCCGTTGGATTTAAATACCCGAAGCGGTATGCTTGCGGCGACGTGGCAGTTCCAGAGACGTTGGATCTAAACCGAAAGACCCTGGCCGTCCGCTGCCACTTAATCGTACCGGAGTAAAGGAAAAGAGGACACGCCGAAGGCATAATCCGAAAAGGGTAAGCGTATTTTCAGAATTTCCAAAAAAGGAAAGATTTTATCTGAATTTTCAGAAAAAGACTTAGGCTTTGGAAATTCATAGAAAATTGTAGGGAACTCGTAAAAATATGAAATTGGTCTCTAAAAATCCAGAAAAATGAGGAGAACCTAATGGTACAATAAAAGTTGTTATTTTATGGGGTGAATATTTTTGGATAAATAAAAGAAGAGATTTCCTAAATGGAATAAAATGGGAGTTGCTTTTGGAAAATTCCCAGAAAATTAGGGAGGGTTTCTAGGGGTTTAAAAATATTTTTTTGCGAAAAAAATTTTGGTTTAAAAATGGGTGAATTTTGGGTATGTCACAACCAGACAGGAGGGGCGGAGGTGGGGTGTTAGCCTCCCATCTAGCGACAGCTAGCGACGCATCTAGCGCTCCTCCTGAGCATGGACATCGCATGATCGATGACCTGTCGCATGGTGGATGTACATGGCATGGCCAAATGGGAGCAACGACGACGTCGAGCATCCAGCCATGAGTCCATGACATGTTCAAGGCGCAACCATTGATATTGCCCGGGGGAGTGGTGTTGAGGAAATATGCGACCATAATTCTAGCCACGGCCACAATATGTTTGATGTAATGCCTGCGCCGAAGCACGACGCAACCAAACCGCCGTTTTGATAAGCTAGGCTAAAGAAATGCACGGTGAACAACCAAATACATGCATGCCCGCTTGGTCTGCCGTCCCTAATCTGGTTGGCTCACCCAGGCCTGGTCCGGAGGGCGACAACCAAGCACGTCCTAATTGGGTTCCCAAGCCCCTGTACTAGGCAGGCACGGACAGCTTACGGGGTGGTAGGTGGGTCACCCCTGTCCAAATGGAGCAATGACCATGTTTACTCCACGTAGCCAAACCTTACCCCGTGACCCCGGAACGGAACCTACCCCAATCAAGCCCATCATTTCCCCCAATCCGCCAACTCCTCATCCAACAAAACCCCGAGGGCCAAGCCAACAAAAGTCGCGGGCGCGAGTGCCAAGCAAGGGGCAAGGCACCGAAGCGTCCCATCGCCGACCGGCCCCCGCTCCCCG
This sequence comes from Raddia distichophylla, assembly GCA_005191435.1. Lineage (NCBI taxonomy): Eukaryota > Viridiplantae > Streptophyta > Magnoliopsida > Poales > Poaceae > Raddia > Raddia distichophylla. The sequence goes on from SPJY01006728.1 coordinate 1,004,483, forward strand.
CCACGTGGGCCCCGCTCAGACCTAACCGACCCACGGACACGTCGGACCCACCGCCTCGCCCCCAGCGTACGGGTTCCCGCCGTGTCCCGTCTCCCCGTTAAAGTTTCTTTCGCGCTCGCCCCCCCGGTGTTTCCTGCTAATTACGACCGCGTCCCTCCAGTTTGTTTCATTTCTCTCCTCTCCGTTTGCTTCGTTCCCCTTCTTCGTCGTCTCTCTCCTCGTCCTCGTCCTCGTCCTCCTCCTCCTCACACTCCCCTCGCCTCGCGGCACCTCGTCCCCCGCGTCGTCGCGCCGCGCAGCCTCCGTTGGGGCTAGGGTTCCGGCTCCCGCGGCGGCTACGGCGATGTGTTCCGCCTCGGAGGCGGAGAGGTGAGGCGCGGGAGGGGGGTTGGAGGAGAGGGGAGAGGTTGGTGCAGGGGAGGGGAGGAGGGGATGGACCCCGACTTCTCGCGGGCGAGCGGCGGCCCGAGCTTCGAGTTCGCGTTCAACTCGGTCAACTTCTCCGACCGGGTGCTGCGGATCGAGATCGTCGCCGGGGACGACGCGCCGGGGGCCAAGGGCGCCGCCGGCGACGGCTGCTCCTCGCTCGCCGACTGGGCGCGCCACCGCAAGCGGCGCCGGGAAGAGCTTCGCCGCGAGAAAGGTGAGGAGGGATCTCGGCTCTCTCTTCTCTCCTTGACCGTGAGGGCGATTTGGGTCCCGAAAGATTCGAGCTTCAATTCTCGTGAGTTGGGTTGGGTGGGGGAATTGGGAAAGCGAGGCACATGCTTTCCGTGATGAATTTGACCTTCTGTTGGGGCTTTAGGTAGCCTTGGGTATTAAGGGCTAGCAATACCTTTTCCTTTCCTTTTAATCTGAGCTGACAATTTTTTTAGGTATTTTTCTGTTCTATTACGAACTTTTTAAGTTATCGTGATCTTAATTTATCCTATATCTTGTTCTGAACAATCAGATGTTGAGAATATAGCATTAGAGGTTCAAATTAGGAGAGATCTTGACGCAATTTTAACTGGCAACATTAAGGATTTGGATGAGTTGTTTTAGACTATATTGATAGAACCTTGCTCAGCTTTGGATTGCGTGAGTACCCAATAATTCTGAGTGCATTGCACATTTGATCATTTGTCTTAAGTCATGAATGAACATTTCAAGAGCAGCTGTACACTACAACTGAACCAGCACCGTCCGCAATACCCAGATCAAAATGTAAAGAATATAGAAATGAAGTTATTTTTGTGTTGCCAGATAAATGACAATCTATGGCTAATGATATCTCTGCAGTTTTTACGCTTTTATAAAATTATGGAATCTTTGTTTATTAAGAAAATGTTGTGATACGTGAGCTGTTCTTTCGAATGAAATGCTACTAAAAAAATGGGTCAGGTTTGGTTGTCCTTGTGTGTTTTATTAGCTTGGTTGACTGAAAGTGTGTACCTTGCTATTATTTCTATTAACTCATGGTACCTGTCTGCTTTTCTCCTGGACAGACTACAAAATGTAGACGTCTACTGTCTTGAAATTCTGTAATGAATTCCTGGTTGTTTCCTTTATGATAATAAGAGTATTTCAGTTGTGCTTTCTATTATTCTAGTCTATATATGAGTTTCTTGTTTTCAGGTCATCAGTCACCTTTCCTGTTAGCATTTTGTTTATTTCAATGTTACTCAACCATGTTAACCTTGTTGCCCTTCAATCCAAATTGCAATGCGAAAATGTTGTCTCATGTCACCCTGAGCTCAGCATGGATTTTGTGAAATACGCTAACGGGGTATTCCACTATGATCTCAAATGTTTTTAAGGCAAGCATGCTCCAGATTTGAGCTTTAGAGAATAAAAAGAGAAAAATGTGAAAGGATGGAAAGGGAGCAGAAAACATCTAAAAAGTTGACATGTTCTTGACGAGATAAATAATTTGATCTCTTTTTTCACACATTGATTTTGCCCCTTTATGTCTTGCAGTGTCATATGATAGTTGAGTTTTTCATTTTATTTTTATTCACTTGAGGTGATTCATTTGTATATTATCCTGACCTCTTCGTTATGTGAAAATTCATTGTGAATTTGCGATAGTTTTGGACTTTTGGTTTCTTATAAAAGGGGGTATGAACCCTCCTCATTTAGTTTTTCTTGCCTTTTGTTTCTTCACTTGCAAGTTCACTCCTAGAATGACAGTCAATCATAATTAACAATTTTAATGTACTTGTTCATGGGCCCCAAACTGTTAATTATATTTGTTTTTGTACCTTGATATTTCTTATGGCATTACGTTCTGGTGCTAATGCACCCTTACCATGGTTTGCAGTTTTTTCCCTTTATATTTATTCTTATTTTTCCATTCTCCTCAATTATATGCTATGCTAGAGTGCAAATTTGAACACCTTTTCTGCTATCATTTCATTGCTCCAGAATCTGCAAAGTTTATGTTGGACCCAATAAACTGCAAGGTCAAAGCAGAAGAATGTGATGCCTATGAGGAAAACAATGAGGAACCTGTAGCTATGATAGAAGAATCTCCACCTGATATTGGACAAGATGGTCAGTGCACTTAAAACTTTTGTTATTTATACTGTCCAAGATTTGAGATTTCAGGTTTAGGAAGATAAATATGGTACAATTTCTTATTGTATACTATTTTTCATCCACCTTGTTGGTCCTTATTTTTGACAGGTGAGGATGGAGAAAGCAGCGACTCATCTTGGAGCATGGAGTGTAATCAGGTCTTGAGAGTAAAGTCCATTTATATCAGTTCTGCAATTTTAGCTGCGAAGAGTCCCTTTTTTTACAAGGTAATTATGATTGCTGCCTGAAATGCATCAAGTGTGTACTGTAGTTATGTAATATTATCTTGCTGACAACATTGCATTCTTCTTGTTAGCTTTTCTCAAATGGCATGAAAGAATCTGATCAGAGGCATGCAACTCTTAGAATAACTGCTTCAGGTATTGTGGGAGCTGTTGTACACTTGCAAGTTGCATGTTCAACATTTTTTGTGCTTAACAGAATTTTAATGTCCAGTCATTGTCCTACGGTCCTCTCTACTACTAAAACAATCAATTCAATAGCCTTGACATAGCATTCTTAACTAGGTTTACACTCGATTTTATTTGAGCTATGAAGTTTTCCCTGTGCATCTTTCCTCTGCCATCTGTCATGATAGACAAATTAATGATCATATGCTTTACATAGAAGCCTCAAAATCTATATTAAAAGACAGATTTGGTCTCTGTCTTATGTCTTAACAGTTGTCTCATGTCTTAACATTGTATTTCCACTTGAAACAGAGGAAAATGCCCTTATGGAGCTTTTAAGCTTTATGTACAGTGGAAAGTTGACGACAAATCAGCCAACTTTTTTGCTGGATATCTTGATGATCGCTGACAAATTTGAGGTTGTATCTTGCATGAGGCACTGCAGTCAACTTCTAAGAAGCTTACCTATGACCACAGAGTCTGCATTGCTCTATCTAGATCTCCCCTCCACCATTTCAATGGCTGCAGCAGTTCAGCCGCTGACTGATGCTGCCAAGGAATTTCTCGCCAACAAATACAAGGATTTAACCAAGTGAGTTTTCTTTTTTCGACATTTAATTTATATAGGCAACATGGTGTACTAATATTATGGTTCCTCCTTTCAGGTTTCAAGATGAAGCGATGAACATTCCTCTTGCTGGGATTGAAGCCATCTTATGCAGTAATGAGCTTCAGGTAGCATCAGAGGATGCCATCTATGACTTTGTGATCAAGTGGGCTCGTGCTCAATACCCAAAATTAGAGGAAAGGCGTGAGATGTTGGGTGCTCGCTTGCTGCCTCTTGTTCGGTTCTGCCATATGACCTGCAGGAAGTTGCGGAAGGTCCTCACATGCAATGATCTGGATTCTGAACAAGCAAATAAATGTGTCACTGAAGCACTTCTATACAAAGCTGATGCACCACATCGGCAGCGTGCCCTTGCTGCAGATGTGTCGACCTGTAGGAAATATGCTGAGCGAGCATACAAGTATCGTCCACTCAAGGTGGTGGAATTTGATCGACCATATCCACAATGCATAGCGTACTTGGATCTGAAGCGCGAAGAGTGTAGTCGGCTTTTCCCATCTGGACGGATATACTCACAAGCATTCCATCTAGCTGGGCAGGGTTTCTTCCTTTCAGCACACTGCAACATGGACCAGCAAAGCTCGTTCCACTGCTTTGGTCTCTTCCTAGGGATGCAAGAGAAAGGCTCAACAAGTGTTACTGTAGACTATGAGTTCGCTGCTAGGACAAGGCCATCAGGCGATTTTGTCAGCAAGTACAAGGGCTACTATACCTTCACTGGTGGAAAGGCAGTTGGATACCGGAATCTTTTTGCGATTCCATGGCCATCGTTTATGGCTGATGACAGTCTCTTTTTCATTGATGGGGTACTACATCTGAGAGCGGAATTAACCATAAAGCAACCCTAGATAGTAGATGGCGTACTATACTAACTGCTGTTCTGTCTTGCTCATGTCCAAATTCTTGTGACGATGGGCCTTGGTGTGAAAAATCTTGTATGATTCGGAGTTTCGGACCTGCTGTTGTTTGTCCTTGCCAAATAGACAGTTTGGAAACGAGAAGTAAAATCCTTTTGTTTCATCAAAAGAGGATCATGTCAGGTTGACATTGGTTTTAAACTGGGGAAAGTAAACTCAGCTATTGAAATCTGCGTTCAATGAACTAAATCGCTTTATACATCAGGAGGGTAATGTCAAGTTGTGCATTGGTTTTAAACTCTGAGAATAATTCAGCTAATGAATTCTGTGTTGAATAAACGAACTGGTGGATGGCCTACTTGGAATGTAGGAATTTAAAATGAAACAGTCCAATTTCTGCATGAATCGGGAAATAACTCTGCTGCCTTCTAAACTGGAAGATTGATATTCCTGTTTGGATGACAGAAGCGAGAACTTTACCTTTACTTTCAAGAGTAGGATAGTGTAGGGGCGACAGAATTCCGCTTCATCCTCCTGTCTTTTCCCTCGCCGCCCTCTCTTAATCTTAATCTGCTCTGCGTACCTCCCCCACCAAACCCGCGCCCTCCGGCCACCACCCAGGGTTGGCGGCGCTTTTGGGGCGGATCTAGCACCCAGGCAGGCCAGACAGCTAACTGGGCTGGTTGGTTCGGCCCATTCGCAAGGCCTAGCCTGCTAAATCCAAGGCCTAAAGGCTCAAAATAGTGAGGTCTTGAAGGACTATCTAGGCTGCTTAGGTGGGTTGGATCCGCCACTAGGGGTAGAAATGTTAAGGCGGCCCGCTTTAACATTTCTACCCCTTCCTCCCGCTGCCACCCCGTATGCGCCCATCATAACTCTGGTCATTGCTGCCAATTCATTTGCGGCCACTGCCCCTAACCAACCTTAACCCCGAACCCTAACCCAAACTCAACGGAAAGAGGCGTCACAGGCAGCAAAGAAGGTGCGTGGAGGGTCGTCGGTGATGTTAGTCTGGAGGACGAGGACCAAAAGTCGTCATGCATATGGTGTCAATTCACAATCTTGCTAACAAAACACAATGTACAACAAGTCAGTGTGAAACCATATCAACATGTGAGTTTATTTTTACACGGTTGAACATAGTATGGCTCCAAGTTCACATGCCGAGAAGGCACAAGATTACCAAAAGACGAACCCTTATCAGAGTTCCGAACAGCGGAAAAGAAAGTAGTAGGGCTTCGTGCCTTTGCCATTCCTCCCAACAGGCAAGTGGATAGATTATCACCTAATCCTTGTTTTGATCATCATCGTCTGGAAGGTCCTTATCCTAATAGCAAGTATACAGGTCTTCATTTTCTCTTTCGCTTCCTAAAATGTGCGTGGGTGCGAGGGTGAGTGTGCTAGCAATACCACGCTTGGGAGCCAATATGTGGGGACCAATTCCCAGCAAATGTTTACCCAAAATTAATCCCTAAAAATGACAATTACATTGTTTCAAAACTAGTACAAATCCATGCTTTAAGGCCTTGTTCTTTTTAGTGTTGAGTAAAGTTAAGTTTCACCCTAGCAAAAGTCGACATTCCTCGAAAAAGGGTCCAAAAAGGCTGAAAAATAATTAAAAAATAGTTTTAAGATCTTTGATATGAACACTAAAAAGTCTTGAAAAAATCGTTACAAATTATAACAACATATAGACTATGTAAAAAATAATAAATTTTACTACAGTAAAACTCAACTCAACTTTACGTGAAAAGAACAAGGCCTAATATATAGCTATTATCAGAGTGTAAAATATAATACCAAAATATAGTAAATTACAAACTATTCCTACCTCTAAGCATGTGATATAGGAAAGACTAGATTATTGAGTCGTAGTGATCCACATCTTCCAAGGAGAAGACAAATTTCAAAGCTGCAGCGGAATAGGGTTTTGTTGGTTTAAAATAAACAATTGCCAAACAACGGGCAAGTACTTCAACCGTGCTTAAAGATTTCTAAAGAAACTTGAATATTATCTAAATGTAATAAGTATCGATGGAAGGTTTCCTAAGCCAGGGGAAAAGCTTGAGAGGGACTGACAAGCCAGGGCGTCGAGCATGCATTTGTGATGTTTTCTGTGCACATGTGAAAAAAAACAATATTCTATATTTATTATTGTTGTTTGTATATCTTACTTCTAATACAAGTTTCAATCATATGGCAATCATTTTCTGTTTCATGTAAAATTAGTTCCATCTTTTTATGTATTTTTGTTTAGCTTTCAATTTTGTTTCACTTCCCGAGCATGAAGCATGGAGCATGGAGTCTAGGGGTGAAAACGGGTAGAATAATATTCATCCAGATATAGATCTGTATTAGGTTTTTATTGACTTGGAACCCATTTTCCTATCCCATCGGATAAGAACACGAATAATTGTCCAAAATTTTAAATGGATACGAACTAGCCAACACACACCGACATCCATGGATATTATCCGTGTCCAGTTATTTGCCGTCAAGATATTATCCATATACGTGTAGGGGGTGGATCTAAACTTACCCATTTCATTCTCATCTGAAGTGTAGGACGGGTTGCTAACGCTTTGCTTGGTCCAGATGTTCAGTATGTTTAGAGTGGCTTATGCTTGTTTGGCTAGAAAACTAATTTAACCTTTTCAATCTATTTTTTCCATCATACACCGATCTCTAAAAACTAATTAAAATGACAAAAACAAAGCATGCCAACTTCAAAAGGTAGTTTAAAAACAACAAAAAAAATCCAACTTAACATTCAGCTTATTTTAACTCAACCACTTAGAAGATGCTTGTTGTTGTGAGTCCGTAGTTATGTGGGCTTCCTAACTGCTACATGTGGCTTGTGTAGGCATAGCAATTGCTACCATGCCATGTGGCCTATTCCGCTGCTCTACGTAGGTCCGTCAAACTATCTATTGTTAGAACATTTTTACTATTTTAAAAAAGCAACATGTTTTTTAAATAAAATGTATTGTATTATGTTTTACATGATTAATATTTAAGTCACTTCTCAACAACTAATACAGTGTGGTAAAATCCGTTTTTTATTCGTATTCGTATTCGATTTGTATTTGGTTCACATCTGCATACGATAGAATATATATGCATTCAAATGAGTATTGGACACTATTCATATTTGAATTTGCAACTGGTAAATTATGGATATGAATATAGGAAGAACTCTATCTAATTTATGTTCTGTCCGTTTTCACACTACCAGGGAAAAAGGCTTCCCAAGCGGTTGGTAAGCCCCCTACAAGCGGTTTTAAAACCGCTTGCAACGACTGATGCCTCGTGGAGCATCACAAGCGGTTCATCACAAGCGGTTCAGAGAACCGCTTGTAATCTTGCAACGACTGATGCCTCGCGGAGCATCACAAGCGGTTCAGAGAACCGCTTGTAATCTTGCAACGACTGCTTTACTTTCATTTCCCTAAAACATAAGAACCACGTATAGGGAAATATTTTCTCTTCAAACATTGCATCCGTCCGCCAATGCCAAAGATGCCTCTCGGAGTGCTCATTTTTGTTGTCATAGAAAAATGCAATATATCTATTTTCTAGTTCTTTTTAGCTAAACAACGGATGAAGTTATAATCTAAAAAGTTGTCGGACCCCGATAGTATTTGAAGAGGCTGAAAGTTTGTTATTTTTTTTAAAAGTTTCGAAGAGAAACACTTTAAAAAGGTTACAAAAGCACCAACTCCATCTGCATTTCGTATAAAGCTCAAGGCAATGTAATTGTTGATAGTTGCATATTCCACGGGCATTAGAAATTCTCATTTCATGTAGCGTGGAAATTATGTGCTATGGTTCTTCTCAGTAAGAATGCAATATGACCAACCACCGAAATAAATAATCGCAATTGGATGTGACAATGTATTTGAAATAAAAATAAATAAAAACATACACACAATGCATATTTAGAGTAGCACATCCATTATTAGTAGATTTATTTAACCTGAATTTTTTTTTTAAAATGTTCCCGGTCTAACCCGAAATTTAAATTATGAAAACTCGATATTATCCTTTACTAGTAATTTTGATATTTTTTTAAAAAAAATATGAGGAGCGATGACACATTTCCATGGATGTGGCCTACTCCCTCCATTTCAAATTATAGTTCACTATTGACTTTTGAACACGTTTTTTGACCATTCTTTTTATTAAAAAAATTAATGCAAACATGTAAAAATATAAATCATGCTTAAAGTATGTTTAATAATAAAACAAATCACAACAAAATAAAGAATATTTATATATATTTTAAATAAGACGAATGGTCGGATAGAATATGTAAAAGTTAACAGTGATCTACCATTTGGAACAGAGCGAGTATTATTTATGGGCCCAAAAACCAGTTGACCACTGGCTAAGTGAGTATTATTTATGGGCCAAAAACCAGTTGACCAGTGACCACTGAGTATTATTTATGGGCCAAAAAACCAGTTTGCCGTGTTCTCTGGTGCGAGTCCAATCCAGACGAGGCGCACGCCTGGAAGCTTCCAGAACCCACCATGGCTTTCCCCATCCCTTAAATGCGCCCCCCGAATCAATCCATTCATCATCTGCCCTAGGTTCCTTCTCGACTCCTTCCGCTTCGTCCTACCCATCATCCTCTCGATTGGATCCCCATGGCGTCGAAGCGGATCCTCAAGGAGCTCAAGGACCTGCAGAAGGATCCCCCCACCTCCTGCAGCGCTGGTAATCGCAGCAAGATTTGCTTCCCCCCTCCTCCTCCTTCCCGTGTTGCTGCTACTGCTTTTGGTCTTCTTCTTGCTAGGTTCATCGCCCTAAACGTTTCTCCATGGTGAGAAAGGGTTTGCCCTTGGTTCGTCCTTGATGACTGCTCGTAGTATGTGTGATGCGTGGCTTCCTCGGGAACATGCTAGATGACTAGATCTGCTGGTTGATGTGTTGGGCGATGAATGATTTTTTTTTTCTTCTGAGAAATCCGAGTGTAAAGCGGGCTGAAATTACAGCCCTTAGTAAAGGATCTGATTTCTGAACGGGAGGGCAAGTCACCAGCCCGTTGTGGAAAAATTGCCCACTATTACATGATGGTTAGGGCTATCTTAACAAGGATTGTTTTGGTAATCTTCGATTATCAGCGCATCGTATCGTTGCGTATTAGTTGCGTATTACTGTAGCAAATTTTGTTATTTTTATATAGCCTACATGTTGTGATAATTCGTAACGATTTTTTCGTGGCTTCTAGTAGTCGTTCCAAAGATTCTAAAACTATTTTTTTATTTTTTTATAATCTTTAGACCTCTTTTCGAGGGCTCTCAAATTTGCTACAATATTACGCCAACGCAACGATACGCTGAAAAGAACTAAGACAATATTGATGCCTAGGTGAAAAAAAAATTACCATTGTTTGGAGTGGCAAATCATCAATTAACGCAGAGGAGTTATGAGTTTCTTGCTCCATTGTCGCCCAGTTAATGAGTTTTATTGCTCCATTGTGTACCATAGCACTCTCAACATTGATATGATATCATAATTGATATTTGATGTTTTTTGTACGCCAACCAGGACCTGTGGCAGAAGATATGTTCCACTGGCAAGCTACAATCATGGGTCCAACAGATAGCCCATATGCCGGTGGCGTCTTTTTGGTTACTATCCACTTTCCTCCGGACTATCCATTCAAACCACCCAAGGTATGAAATCAAATGGGGAATGGCATTCCCGTTCACGCCTTGTTCTAAACATCGTTGCTATATAATTGTAGTGATATTATACCGTGTTCATGATAATTTACACCTATCGCTGCCAGCCTCAGGCAAAGTGCAGAGTTGTCTAGGCAAATAGAGCTAATAGAGACACCCATCAAGCCAGCACTGAGCCTTAGGCAAAGTACAAAGTACATAGCACTGAGCTTGTTGAGATCAATTCTATGTATTTGTGTTTCTTGTCAACAAAAAAAATCTACTTTAGGATCAGAACATGGTGCGTGCCTATAAATCCTTTCCGTGAAAGGAAGCTGGACATAGGAGAGATTCCCTTTTCTGTTCCATGGTAACACATGTTCTTTACTAGGGAGGGATGTAGTGTATTCTGCTAGCATTGCTCAAATTGGAGTACTGACACTTTCCATTTGCAAAGCTTACCTTGAGCTCAAACTAATCTAAATTGGTATGAAATTGTCTGAGCTCAAACAGTTTACTGTTGCAAAGTTCTAATTAAAGTAATTTTGCAGGTTGCATTTAAGACGAAGGTTTTCCATCCAAATATCAACAGTAACGGAAGCATATGCCTTGATATCCTGAAGGAACAATGGAGCCCTGCGTTGACTGTTTCAAAGGTAAACTTGTTCCTTCTTTGCATGGCTGTGACAAACAAGCTGAATTGCTGACAACATGTAACAACTCGCCAAGCAAACTGTGAGAAACATGCTGAATTGCTGATATAGTCTGCCTAATAAGTAGACCAAAGCGTATCACCCCTTACACTAACCGTCTAAACACTGCGTGTAACTTGGTTGATTTTCGAGTTGTTTTTTTTTTTATCTCACTTCTGCTATTTTCAGGTACTCCTTTCAATCTGTTCTCTACTGACGGACCCAAACCCTGATGATCCATTGGTTCCGGAGATTGCACACATGTACAAGCATGATCGTGCGAAATACGAGGCCACTGCCAGGAGCTGGAGCCAGAAATATGCAATGGGCTGACACTGCAGATCATACGGAATCAGCAGGTCATAGGGAATCATGTTATAACTAGTGTTACTTCGTTCTGTCATTTGGAGTGTGATGCCCTTCCTAATGAACTAAGCATCTTATTGTTTTAAGTAATGTGTGAGGCCATAGGGAATCATGTCTGATTGTCAAGTTGTGTGAGGCCTCAAATGTTGCACGTATCCAGCAAACTAAGCAAAAAAATAGAACTCAAATGTCAGATTGCCAAGTAATGTGTGAGGACTAAAATGGTGCACCTATCCAATAAGTTAAGCAAAAAAATGGAAGTTGAAACTTACACCTGTTTTCTACAGGTGAACCTATTTTGTTTCACGGAATGCTGCTCTAGCATGAAGCATTCTGGTCCTGGATGATTTATTTCAAACTTGCAATCAAACAAAGAAATCAGTTTTTTCTTGTCGCATTCTCCTGGACTGTTTGATGCGTGTGTTAACCTCGTCTTTCTTTAATTACTATTATTAAATATTTTAAGGTACGTTGGTGGCATACTGTGTCATGAGGTCGTTCCAGGGCTTCGACTATCATTGCTTGCCAAACCACCATAAAAAATGAATCCAAATACGCAATGCCCATATAAATATGTTATCATTTCATATAAGTTAGGTATGAACGTATCATACTTGACTTCTACATGTATCTAGGCTAGCCATGTCCATGTAAACATGTCATTATTTCATATAAGTTAATGGCTTTCAGAGTGCTTATTAAGCTAAAGTTAGCTATATATATAAGTTGACTGACTTTAACCCAACCCACGTCAAACATGCTGTCAGAAAATATCGTACCTGGAGTTCTACATGTATCGAGCAGGCTAGCAGCCCACTTGACTCGGATGTGTGCAACATTCTTCAAGGATACACCGTCGGGGAAAAAAATCGACCAATCCTGACAGAGGTAGTTACAAGAGACTATCGAGATATCTTGAAATTTTCAGATTTGCTTTTTAGATAAGAAATCTAGTTATATCAATTTTTTAGTTTCCGTAAAAACCAAGGTAAAAAATATCTCCTCCCTGTCTTGACCAGGGTAAAAAATATCTTCTCAATCTCGTTTGTTTGCTCATCATCATTCGAACGTCAAGCTTATAAAAAAAAGAAGAGTATGATTCATGTAACAAACTTGTAAGAAAAGAGTACGATTTCTTGCATCGACGGTTGCCACCGTTCGTGGGGACCGATGATTTCCTTCTTCTCAGACACTCCTTAGTGATGGTGATCTAGGAGGACCCAGGAACATGCAACTCGGAAGGGTTCTGGGTATCTCCTGAGCTCATTGGGACTCGGAACCCGTTCCTGGGTCCTCAACAAATTGAATTTTAGAGGTCCACAATTCTGTCTCAAAACTATCTCACAGCCAGTTCCCAATCAGCCCAATAGTTTCTTCGCTATGGCCCGAAGACCTCGGGTCCCATATCGCTCATCAGCCTGCATGTCTAAGGGACAAATGTGTGGGGATTATTCATCCAACTGTTGTTAGGATGTAGGATCAGTGCCTCACTATATCCCATAGATGCTTCCCATTCTCTTCCCTAGGCACTCAGGAGCCGAGGACGCCTTCAATGGTGGCCTTGGAGCCCTAGGGAAGGCCAACATACCAAATTATGGCGCTGACTCAATCGACGACTACGAGTCGTGCGACCATATGAGTATATGACCATGACTCCCTCTGTGACCTCTCAAACGTGGGAAGTTCTTATGGTCGGATTAGCAGAATCCCAAGACCCTTGTCGTAGCAATACACCAGGTTTAACCTTCACCGCTTGACTCGCAGTTGGGGTTGACTTATTGACCTCCGTACCAGCACACTGGAGCCCTAGAACCCCTTTTGGATAAATTGCTAAAGACGCACGCCTAATCATGCGGCACAAAGCTTTGGCACGGCTAGGGCAATTGTCTAGAGGGGGTACCAGACACAATTCTCTGACACCACTCACACGGCTAGATGCTTCATGGACAAACCAAATCTGACAATTTAAAATACATTCATGGCTCTCAAAATTCAAACCAACACAACGACGAAACAAAACCTAGACTACATGAACCCTCCTCAACATCCACGTTCACCGAATAGGTTTGCATGTCGCCATAGAGACAACACTTGAAGAGTCCGTTAACATCACCAAAACCAAAAGCACAGAGAATGCACCAGTGGTGTTTTGAGCCTTATAGGTGCCTGCCTGCTTTCTACAATAGTTGGCCTTTTCACCAGGACAGCCTCGCACTGACCTTCTCAAAGACCGAGAGAGGACGTGGTTCACACACAGTTTTTGTCGGTGTGAAGGGGCAGGACAGCCCAAGGAAAGGGAGGGGAATCGCATGTATCGGCAATCGGGTACACCACACTCTAGGAGGCTGATAAAAATTTGTATATAAAAAAGAAAGTTAAATCTCTATACCAATTAGGGATACACATGTCTCATGATTGCTTAAACTACCCTCTGCTTTCCCTAAATACAGGGAAGATAAAGTGATGCCCTGTGCCGGTGCGTTCCATCACTTTATGCCAGCCACTAGTATATGAATCGGACAAAGTCGAATGCTCTATGATTTTATTTTGATGAGCTCCAGAAAGATAAAGGCTAAAGATGGCAAGGGTAAAAGGTAAAGATCAAAAAAAGAAAAAGAGAATAAGCGATTTAGGTTTCTTGAGCCGTGGCAATTGCTTTTGTTTACCGCCTTAACAAGCAGCAACCAAATTCGGAGTAAGGCTGTCTCCAACAGGAATCCCTAAATTTGATCCCCTATAGCCTCATATATAGCTCCCTATATTCCTTCCATCTCCAACAGTGTTCCCTATATGGAGAATTGTATAGGGGGAGGAGAAAGAACCTTTACATATAAGAGAATAGAGAGAAATCCTCTATTTTAGGAAACGAAATAGGGAATGCTGTTGGAGCACGTAGAGGAAGAATCCGTCCCCTATTTTGAAGTAGAGGGTGTTTTAGGGGAGCCTGTTGGAGACAGTCTAAAGCAGGCACCAAAATATTTAGGAGATATATAGGTTGCCTGCTCTGCCTTTTACAGTAGTTTGTCTGGCCACGAGAATTATGAGGTATTCCGTGAACTAGTACAAAACCTGAGATGTGCCATTGATGTAAAACACAGAATGCTACTAGAAATGACAGAGTTGTGAAGTACAAGACTTCTGGATCTGCCACCGACATCATTTCCAGCACCACCACGAACTACTGTTAGAATATTTAATCGGCAGTAAATATATCATTAACAATAGGGCAAGAAGATGAACTCCATGTGCAGATCAGCAGATGATAGAGAACACACACTACCAAGACAGCGTGGGATCTCCTCTTTTCCAAAAGGAGAATTTAATTTCAGACAAGAACGTTATCATTGATCTAGATCTTCTTCATGATTGATCTTCCTCATGCATTATTAAGCATTCATCCTTTTGCATCTTCAGGCATCGGATCAGCTTATCTACCACGTACTCTATCCGTTTTCATAATACTTGTCATTTTGTACATTGACATAGTAATGCAGCTTTGACCATTAATTACTAATGAAATTTATTTACAAAATCCGTAAAAATATTATATTGTGAAAGTATTTCTAAGATGAATTTATATGTATGATTTTTATATACACAATTCAAATAGTTTAAAATATTTTATAGATAAAATTTTAAAACTTTGACTTAAGCACAAACCTACGACGACAGGTATTATGAAACCGGAGGGAGTAACTTTAGAACAAAGCCTTGTCATGACACCTGAAATAAAGACTCAATTCCACAGCCAACACTTGGGGATTGGGAGCATAGAATAGAAGCATCTCATGATCGCATCCAAATTATAGGGTCCTGTCTTGTTTCAGTACAAATATATCTACTGACTGCTGATTCCAAGTTGTATGAGATCATTACATCATTTTGGCAGAACTTGACAGCCACAAATGATTGTACCAATTTAAACACATATGGCTGATGTTACAAAACGGTAAACCCAGGAATCAATAAGGTAATGCCTAACATTTTCAAAAGAGAGGTGATCGTACACAAAGAGAGAATGGTACCAGAATGATGTGAACAAGACACAAGAACAAATAATGACCGATCAAAGATTCAATTCACTGTGAGAATGTACTTGCATTTTGTCTCCATTATATACAAACCCAACGCTGAACTTGGCAGGGAAGCAAAGAACCTCGGTCCTTGACAATCCTGGCACAAGCACAAAAATAAAGCAAAATGTCAAAAAGGTCCAGCTTGGTTTGCATGGCCAGCTGCCGGTGACTGGTGATGGAACATTGGTCCATGATTCTTCAGCAAGCTTATTCTACCAAAGCTGTCAAGCCATGTCAACAAATGCACCATAATTTGTGTCACAGCACCCTCAACCAGAAATCCAAATACAAAAAAAGTAAATCTGTCGTCTTGGTACAATTTAAACATGGTGATTACAAAACTGTAGTCCTCAATAGTAATTCAGCTATTAAACTAACTAGAAACTGAGCCTTGGGTTACATGAACAAAAGGGAACCAGCTTACAAATTTTGCCAGTCCATCCATATATTGCCAAGCTCAAACCATTTACATTTTGCGTGCTGAAACTTTTAACAAACCAGATAGGCTGCAGACCAGCCCATCCAAAAGAATATAATGAATTAGCACTCTGACAACCAACGAAAACTGAAAACAAAACAAAACTCCCTGTACAATAAACAGTCTGATGATTCCTCAACCTCTAGCTAATGACACTTCCAGATGCTTTTCTTTACCTTTGTTTCTCAACCTCTCAGAGTGAAAGCGATCATCGATTCTCCTATATTGGATTACTGGAGCTTGCTTTACAAAGGCCACTTGGTGCAGCTGCAAGAAAGCGAGCATACTAACTGAAAATACCGCAGCATTGCCCAGCACACCACCAATCTTCCCCAATCTTAGAGAATTCTTGGCTGAAATTAAACTACAGGATAACACCCGCACAATCATGTTTGAACCATGTTCCTTTGGGTCCTTCTCATTCGCCCCTGATTGATTGTGCATTCCATGGGCAACTTCCGATTGGACAACTGGGCTCTTGTCAAACACATCACTCACAAAAGCTAAGGTCTCTTCAATGACTCCATGCCTCTTCCCTCTATGTTCAGCCAACCTCGAAGCAAGGAGAGTACGACTTTGCTGCAGCCTAGCAATTGCGGCATCTCGTTCTGCTCGCTGTTGCGACTGAACATTCTGCAAGCCAATGTGACACGAATAAGAAATATGTGGTTTTTATGACTATTAATTATTTGTTCCCAGAGAACTAGAAAGCTGAGGCTGCATGTATGGTGCAAAAATCATGTAGAAGTGCTCGAAATCACCAATGCAAAAATTAGAACAAGCCTTCTTATTTTGAAACTTGCAATTGTGAGCACATCCTGGTAAAACTCGATTTGATAAGATTAAAGATACTTTATCTTATGCCTTGGAAAATAATGATTTAACAACAAAAATTTCGTAACTGATTCTTTCAACCAGATGCCGACATTCCACATAGGTAACCCACAATTGCCATTCGCCAAAAGACAGTAGCTACATAAGTAACTACCATAAGCTACAAGACAGCAATCTAGCTACATGGCTAAGCACCTGAACTGGATGCATGCCTTCACACATTATTGGCTACAAGCGAAAGAGAACTCGAGAAGAGAAGTCCCTGTCCAGCTGCAGGCTGTCGAGTGGAGACATGTGAGTCTACAATCTACCGTGAATTTGGATTGCAGTAGCAGGCTCCTACCCATCCGGACCTACAGATCACAGGAGGGCAAAATGGCCAGAGAGAACACAAAGACTGGCAATAATGAGACATAACGGAGACAAAGCATCCATTTTGTCTTGACTGGCAATAATGAGACATAACGGAGGCCCAGCATCCAGCTCACAAAGAAGTGGCTTGACATGGACTGCTCCCACCCGTGGAACCACGGCGAACATTCAAACAAGGAAGCACATTCGCCCACCTCGCTTTCTTGAATAGTAAGTGTGATGTAGTATGGCGAACGTGAACACTACTACCAATTGTTTCCATTGGAATCTGGATTCTGTGGATCCGTAGGGTGGAACACTGAAATATGTGTGATTGCGCCAAAAGAAAGCAAGTAGGCCAAGAACGGAGCAGTAACTTGTCGCATTCTATCATCGGGTGGAGTTAGGAGACCATTCTTGTGTTTCTTGTTCTTGCACGCGTAACAAGAAACAGGATGAAATCAGAAGGGAACTAGGGAAGGGCTTGCATCGTACTGACATGGAGGAAGTGGAGGTGGCCCTCGAGGTCCTCGAGCGCGGCGCGGATGGCCTGCAGGCTCCGCGCGCCCGCCATGGCCTCCGCCGTCGGCATGTAGCCTTCCTCCCCTTCCGGCGGCCACAGGCCCTTGACGACCACGTACCCGTTGGGGGCGCAGCGGCGGCGGCAGCCTGGGGCGGCGCGGCGGCGGGAGCAGGCGGAGAGGGAGAGGATGGCGTGGCTTAGCTTGTCGTGGAGGTCCCAGATGCGCTCCTGCAACGCCGCGCGGGCGCCTTCCATCTCATCTCATTCACACGATTCGCTCGTCGCCGTTACAGAGGGAGTTGGGAGTTGGTTAACAAGGGACCTGAGCTTCTCTCCTTTCCTCTCCTCTTCTCTTCTGTAGTTCTCGCTTTCTAGGCTTTCCGCCTAGAGGTGGCCCGATCCGGCTGAACCGAACCAGGCCGTTCAGCACTGTTCATCAAACCGGGCAACCGAACTAAACCTAGGCCGACACCTCGGCCCGTCGGGCCGGTCCGGTTTGGTTCGATTCAGCCCGGTTCGATTTGCTATTGTGTATATTAATTTAATTCAATAGTAATAACTTCGTATAGCATACATTATACGAAGTTATACGAATGATCGGTTAAACTACCCTCTGCTTTCCCTAAATACAGAGAAGATAAAGTGATGCCCTGTGCCGGTGCGTTCCATCAAAAATAAAATAAATCTATAATAAAAAAACCGGACCGACCCGGTTCAGTTCGGTTCACTGTGCGAATCGAACATGGGCCAAGACCGCAGCCTGTTGGGCCAGTTCGCACAGGAACCGAACCAACCGGGCCCGAACCGGGGCGGCCCGGTTTGGCCCATTGGACACTCTATTTCCACTTTTTCTGTTGAGAAAAAGAATTTTTTCTCCTTCCGATCAGCAGGTGACATGAGGTGGTGTGATTTCCATACAAAATTGTTGCAGAACCTTGCCACAATGGGTAGTTCAACGCATAGATAAACAATCACGTCATTATAAAGAAGTCAACAAATACAGTATGTACGGGGTGGAATTCTGCTTTATTATTTCCAAATCGATAATAAAATGAGTCTGCACCTCTATTTATTCTATTAGATAGATTATTTAGGTTTCAGCCTAGGTCCAATGCAGGACCGACCTTGCGTTGGCAGGCCAGGTCACCACTTCTAGCCGCGTGCACCATGGTGGTCCCGCAACACTCCAATGTGTCTTGCTAGCAAGATGCATATGTCTCATAAAGACTCCGTAAAAACTCAATGGAAAAATTCTTCGAGAAAGAGTATGTAGCACACTCTCACTTTAAAAAAAAACAATATGATTTCAATTAGGTCATTCACCAAATGTTACAATCATTGAAAAAACTATTTCAACGCAATGTCGCCTATTAAACCAACACCTACTTGAAGCAGTATTCAGATCAATTTGCTTTCCTCCTGTTCGGATCAAACATTTGTAATATGCATAATACGGTGCTTGCACTAGTATCATGCTAGGATTTTTTTTATGCACGTTCTTAAGTGCATGCCTTTTCGTTCTGATAATTGATGCACGAACATCCCAATTCAGCTCCTCCACTGTTCTTCTACGATATGCCTCCATCGACCACATCTGCAGACCGACAAAAGCATCTGATGTCGTTGCGTAGAGTAACTCCACGACAATCTGACACAAAATTTCCACCATAAGGGAACACAAATCCCAATAACCCATGAACAGATCGAGGACTATGAGCACCAACCCTATCATAGATATCATCGATGAGGTTACCAAACTACAAAAGACGAACATCACGTCATATAATCTTTGGGTAAAGCTTTTTGCAGAACTAAATTATTATCATAAAGGACAAGACAAGCAACAAAAACCCTCGAAACTACATCTAAATAAATCTGAAACTTCAAAATTAGGTGAGTGTCCCATCACCTCTGTAAGTCCGATGAGATCATTAAAATTAAAGAAGCAAGGGTACCGACGAGTTCGCTAGCCGCCGCCTCTCTCTCTCTCTTTTCACCTTTCTTCTGCCGCCACCAAAACCATCCTCACTTGGAAAGATAGAAGTAAGGTGATATAAAAAATTAATTTCATGGTACCAACATTCCCAAATATCAATAATATAAATTCTATTGCATTTTTATAGAAAACAAAAGATATAAACTTGGGAACTTGAATACTCCCTCTAGCCAAAAAAAAATCCAGATTCAAAGATTTAAAACTTAATATACACTTATGCAGATAAACACATGGCGTGAAAATCAGGTTGAACGGGTTATTATTAGTCCATTATACTAACTTGTAGGGGTATTTAGATGCAAAATTGAGTTATAGAAGGCATCTAGATAATTGGCCGAAACTAAAGGGAGTTTTCATATACTTTTTTATTTTTTTGATTGAGTGCATGAAAATTATATGCGTAGATTTGCCTCCAACCCCAAGAGCACTTCTATAATAATTTTAGTGAGTTTTATAATTAAATTTAGCTACAATTAGTAGAGATAGAAGACACGCGCATTTGGAGATCGATGTCCAAAACAATGGTTATTTATGATCGGAGAGAGAGTGTCTTGTTTGGATGTTTGACGCGGTGCACGTGTAGGGGTTAACATAAGATTTTTGGAACTATTAGAGCATGAACAACAGGGCCTGCATCAAGCAGCCTGTATCACGCCATAACCGGCCGCGCCATCCCGCCCGCCCGCTGCGCAAACATGCGTTTTTGAAATTCTTACGCGGGCACTCGCGCGCTGACACCGGCTGGCGCCTGATACCGTTTCTGATGTACATGCTCTTAATTTCAACCATTTCTAACTTATGCATAGTAAAAACAATTGCAGGGCCCAATAAGATGCCTCAATGTCTTGATTTTTTTTCTAGAAAGTATGTAATCTGACTATTCCAACCGAAACAAATGACCCGTCTCTTGAAAGCCATTTCTTAAATGTATTATTTTTTAGAAAAAATCGATTTTCAAAGCCGCTTCTCGACGCCCTTTTATGTCGTCGAACTTTATGAGTTTTCCTTTGTAGCTTGAAAAGTTTTTTTTTATTTGACTTGTTTATAAAAGTTGATATGTAGTTACGAGATGATAAAAAAAAATCTATAAGCGAAAACGCTTCTTTTTATCTAAAGATAGGTAGATAATATAAAATATAATACGAAGGGGACACACCCAAATCACGCAAACATGGCCGTTCCATATAGGGCATGAACAGTGGTGGAGCCTGGGCCTGGCGACCCTAGGCTTGTGTCCAGGCTCTCAGCCCACAAAGCCATTGAGCCCCTATAATTGCATAGAGAAATTATCCCATACCTTGGGCATGGATGACCTAAAATGGACAAAGCTGAGGGCGTAAGTTAGGCTTAGCTTAGATTTATTGAAATTTCTGGATCCGTCACTGGACATAAAACTCTCAAAATTCACGGGTTGGAAGCATGCACATGACTTGGAATTAGAAATGCACCAGGCATCTCCTTCGTGAAGACTCCTGTGAGTTGTGACGGGCTTGCCACTCTGTTATGCAACTCCAAGCAAAAGTTTTGATTATTGTCCATGACTATATGAGCAAAATCAGAAGCGAAGACACCTCGGGCCTCTAGTCTCTATATGCCTATGCAAATCTCTTTTTTGAAGGCACTTGATTGTTGTGTAATGGAGTTTTTAAGGCACTAGATGTTGTGTATGGAGTTTTTGTTTTCTTAAATCAGTTAATGTACTGCAAGAGAAGCTATAGAATCGTTCGAGCCTATACGAAATTCATGAAGCTTATAGAGAATTTTTTATCTTTTTGATAAAATCATACTTAATTGAGGTTGCTGAACTTGACCTTGAACTTTGTCCGAGCTTTTTTGCAATTTTTTTTACACAAATAATATGTTGCCGAGCCTAGATGAACCTCTCAGGTTGATGGTCAAGGGGAGGCGCAGTCTTTGGTGTGAGATTTGTCGCGACCAAGAAGCATAGTGTTGTTGTGCCTTCAAACGCTAGGCTGGGCAGCCTTATCATGTACTGCCGTAGTCCGCCATGTGATGGACAGGATCCGCCGCCGCTGGGGCTGCATCTAGGCCAAACCATTCGCGTCAAGACCATCAACCACCGCGCCGGCCTCCTACTCTACTCCTCTCTCTTCTCGCTTTGGGCTTCCTCAGTTCCTCTCACTCCCTCGATCTGTTTCTTCTGTTGCGGATAGGGAAGAACAAGGGAGTTTCTCTATGAGGTTTTTCTCTCCTACATCTCTCCCTCTCTACTCGATCCCCCTCTCGATCTCTCTGGCTATAGTGCTTGGAGCAGGGGAACATAGGCGTGACGGCGTCGACTGGCTAGGGCAAACCCTAGCCGCCCCTCTCTATTTTTTCCCTTTGTTTCTTTTTCGTTTGTCCTTTTCTCTCTCTAACAATTGGAGGGAATAAATAAAATAGGGCACACGATATATGAAGAGCATTTTCTGGATATTAATTTGGATATTTTGGTGGATACAGAGCCACTCAATGGCAAACCCTCATGTGGCACACATAGGGAAGGAACACTCAATGGCAAACCCTCACATTTTTGTCCTACGATTACATGGTGGGTGGAACACTTAACTCTCAAGGCTCCACCATCGGCGTACCTCTCTTTTTTGTAGTACTCACGTCGTACACGGGCTCAACCCTAAGCCAACACATAAAACTTACTAACATCGGGTTTCTCTCT
This sequence comes from Raddia distichophylla, assembly GCA_005191435.1. NCBI lineage: Eukaryota > Viridiplantae > Streptophyta > Magnoliopsida > Poales > Poaceae > Raddia > Raddia distichophylla. The sequence goes on from SPJY01006728.1 coordinate 1,026,599, forward strand.
CACGCACGAATCTTAAGTGAATGCCGATGACCTCCTGCGATCCTTCGCTTCGAAGCATCCGCACATCCATCGCCATGTGCCATAGCCTCAAACCTTCCCGCCTCGAAGGCTTCGACTACCAGCTGGCATCTCACGAGCTTCCTTCGTTTAGAAGCATCTGCCAAGTGCCTAAGTACCACAGGTCCACGAGCTGGATTCACCTTGCCCCTTTGTGAATCCGGGCACCTCCTACGTACACCGCCCTGGCAGCCGGTCTCGACTATTGATGTACGCCACCTGTCCACCTACGAACCAATAGACTAAGGGAAACCGTGAATCGAACCCAATTTACCACACTTGGTCTGGGAGTAGTCCAAACGGACCAAAGTCATGAAGGTCATCTCAATTAAAAATGTGCAAACGCTCCATTCCGGTACCTCGTCTATACCATCACAACAGCTCCTCAGTCTCAGCAGACACACAAGTTTCAGCTCTCCTAGATTATTTTTAGTCACACCTCACCACGATAATAGCCGAGTTTGTGTCCGACCATCCCATGACTTCTACGTTGTTTTGAACCCCCGAACCACCAATTCTCGTGTCTCAAAACTAACACCCGGCCCATAGTACGTACACTGAAATTGGCCTCACCCGTCTTCAGCATGCCTCACCACGGTTCGCCCAGTCTCGAAGTCCTACAAACACATACAAGCAAAATGTTACTAGCACCAACTAATCCATTTACAACATAAAATATGCAATCCATGCAACGCAAAGGATAGCTCAAATTCGCTCTCCATCTAACCTAAACCAAATTGCACCCTAACGACATGTACCATAATAACACTCTTAACCAAAGAGCACAAGTCTCAACGTCACATATACTCATCACACACACATGGAAGGATCCCCGCATAGTCACCAACTCTCTCTCTATATCGGTTCAATGATCTGGCCTTCGAGTCTTCGACCATGGTACAACGGTTCATGTTACTGTCGATTTGTATAACATCACAAGTGTTTTTTTTTTCAGCAACATCACAAGTTTTTGAAAAAGAGTATCCCTCTATTAGACTTTTTTTTAATTGATTGAAGACGGCCATTGGGTCTATGCATGTACTAGCAGCCCAACCACTTTCGCCCTCGGGCAGTGCCAACCACTGTGGGCGGTCGCTGGTGACATGTCTGGATGGAACTGCCCCGCGCTGGCGCGCTTCACATCGATCACATGGCTGCCCATCCCATGCATCAATCCATATCATATACGGCGCCACACGTTGTTCAGTTGTTCACGCTCCCTACATATCTGGGACAAGCAGTGTGAGGACTGAGGCCGTGGAATCACGGGCATCTTTTAGGCTTTGGTTGCTGTATAAGTAAGGGAGGAGTGTATAAGGTTGATGGAGCTTATAAACAAAGCAAGAAGAACGTAAACATCACACAAACCACGGCAGTGAGAGGGATAGAGAGAGAACATAGCTAAGCTAGCTAGGATGGAGCTCCTCCTGCTTCTTCGCTTCCTTCTGGTCATGGTGATGGTCGGAGGCTCGGAGCTCCCAGGCATATGGAAGAACTGAAGAAGGAGGGGTACTACATGGTGTGCAAGATCGCCGAGGTGAAGCACTGATCGAGCCTGGATTATTGGGTCCTCTTTTAGCTATCGATGAACAGCAGGTCGAGGAGAGCTGATCAATCTTTGCAGTTTGCAGGGTTACCTGACGAGCGAGGCGTCGGCGGCGGTGAAGGAGCTCGATCCTGCCGGAGTGGGCCGGCGGCGACCTCGCGGAGACGTGCTCGTGGGCGGACGAGGAGCGCTCCGGCCAGTACCGCTGGTCCAGTGTGCTGCACTTCGCCTCTCCACCGCGGGAGACTGCATGTTCAGCTACGCCAGTACGTACCACACAAGCCACTGTAAATATGCAACCTAGCTTGCTGCAGTGCAGGCGATGTCGATCTCGTGTTCTTCAGTTCAGGGTTTAATTAGCTGATGCCTCATGGTGCCACATGCTGGCCTTGCTTCTGAACGGGGGACTGCCACGACACAGCAAAATTTTTTACTGTTTACCCTAAAAAAATTCCGCAAACAAAAAAATACCCACGGTTTACGGGCAATTGGAAAAATGCTCTTAGGCGCTCTCGGTGAGGACGGTATCTTAAGACCTGGCGCCACCAGCCAGAGCGCTTAGGGCTAGCCGCCCCGGGCGAGAGCGCCAACGGCAGGGCGCCCTAGGCGAGGGCGCCTAGGGGGGCAGCAGCGTAGGGGCGGGCCTACGGCATAGGGGTGTCAGGGCGCCCCCGGCGAGGGCGCCTGGGGAGGGGGGGGGGCAGGGTGCCCCGGCCAAGGCGCTAGGGGGGCAGGGCACTCCTGGCGAGGGCGCCTAGGGGCAACGCACCTATATAAACCCCAGCACCCAGCCTTTCGCCTTAATTCCCGCCCGCAGCATTCCTACCCCAACACCAGGTCGGAGCATTCCCACCCCAGCACCAGCCCGCAACATTCCCACCCCAACACCAGGGGAGAGCTCATTCACATAGTAGAGAGCTTCCTTCTCCCCGATAAGTATAGAATATAAGTTTTTTTATAATAATTTTGTATAGTTTATTTTTCTTGTTTCAAACCATGGTAGGATAGTCAATCTGTTATTATATTACTAATAGTATAGTAGATAATTTAGTACTGTACGGCTATTTAACGTTGCAGATTTTAGGGGTAATTGAGTATTGTTTTTAGCAGATAACATAATAGATAATTTAGCAGTATAATGAATAGCAATATAATTTAACATAATAGGTATTAATAATGAAGTACATAATTTTTTCGTTAATTTTAGATAATGAATACGTTACCGTTTGTCATCCATTATGGTCCTGATAATATCATGGAAGATCTGAATGGGGTAGACTTTAGTGAATTTGCTTACGTGCAGACAATTTCTTCAGATGCGAACAACATAACGCTTCATGGACTGCACATGTGGATTTGTCAATTATTTGGATAGTCACATGAGAATCATATAGTTTGGATACAAACTTTATGGACTAAGTATGTAGAAACCCCATTTTATAAGCTAACTGCCCTGAACACGGAGAATAACATTCTGAGATTTATACAAGGGTGTCAGAGGAGAAATTGTTGGGCTGTTGTGTTGGTGCAAGCTACCCAAGGCCGACTATCCCTATAGCATAAAATGATGGTGAAGCTGAACACGGTAGTGGAACGGCAATATAGAGAGACTACGCTGACATGTTATGGAACGAATCAGGAGGTATTGTAGCAGAAGAAGGTGTTTCTGAAAGAGTAGGTCAAGAAGAACATGCTGTGGAGGAATAAGGTGGAGACGAACAATATGCAGCTGACATGGTAGAGAATTATGGATGATATGAACAATGATGATGCACAGGCGATGCAGGAGGAACAGCTGTAAACGAACAATAGTTCAAGTGATGAGGAAGACAGAGCTATTCCAGAAGAATGGGATAGAAGCAATTCAAATGAGCTTCTTGTAGATGATGGTCATGGATCGTCAACTGTCATTGGAGCAAGTGAGGTGCGTGAAGGATAATTATTTAGTTCAAAGGAGGCTGTGCAAAATACTGTGAAGATGTGGTCTATACAGATGCAACGGCAGTTCAAGATGGACAAATCTGACAAGAGTAGGTATACGGTTCGATGCATACAGAATGATTGCGACTTTAGGATGCACGCGAATAAGTCTAAATTTGTTTTGAAGTGGCAGATTTTAAACGTGCACCCACACACATGTACCTTAAGTGGCATGCTGCAGGAACATCGTAACTCGAGTTTAACCTGGATTGATACTATGTTGAAGTAAGAGATCATTCAGAAACAAGATATAGCGGTGCAGTTTAATATGCATGCTTGTGAAACAAGGTATAAATATAAGGTAGACGATGGAAAAGTATGGAGGGCTAAACAGATGGCATTGGTGTCTCATTATGGTAGCTACGAAGCTTCGTACGACAACGTATGACAACGTACCTCGTCTGCTGCAAGTCTTGAAGACGAGAAATCACAGCATGTATTTCAATATTTAAGACATGCAGATGATGACCATGCTGGGTTTAAGGCCCTCAAGCGTGTTTTCTTTGCATTGGGTGTTGTGTTGAGGCATTCAAGAATTGTCGACCGGTTCTATGTTACGATTGTACAATTTTGAACGGGAAGTATAGGGGAACAATTATGACAGTTGTAGGTATGGATTCGAATGATCAGTTGTTGCATATTGCATTCACTTTCGTCGAAAGCGAGAACTATGATAGCTGATGGTTTTTGACTGAGCTCAAGTGCGGTGTGGTTGAGGACAGGCCAGACATATGTTTGATACGTGATCGACACCAAAGGCTTTGCAGTGCAATAAAGACCATGCAGGAAGATAATGGTTATCCTTTCCATTGGCTGGACATGAAAAATAGGTGGTGCATATGTCGCCTTACCGCCAATTTTCACAGACAGTTAAAAGTAAGAAGACCATAGTTCTATTCAAAACCTTATGTAAGCAGAACCAGCAGTAGAAATTTAATCAATTATGGACCACTCTCGATGAGCTGACCGGCAGCTCCATCCAGGAAATGACACAATAAATAGCAGCAGGCAGCACAGAAATTGTTGAGCCCTTGTCTTCGCTCCCAGGAGTGGATGTACCAGGACTGGTTCGTCGCCGTGAAAGGAAACCTAATGTGTTTTTCAGACTGGATTGATAATGAGCTAAGGGAGAAGTGGGCCTTGCTGTATGACACAGATGATGCTCGGTTTGGGGTTATGACAACTAACCTAGTCGAGATGTACAACTCGGTGATTAAACGGTTGCGTCCATTGTCTCTAGTTGCAATTGTGGAAGGCATAATGCATAATATCAAGGAGTATTTCCATGAGAGGCATCAAAATGCTGCATTAAACGCACAAAGAGCAGCGATTATTTATAGCTCTATGATGACAAGGTACTTAGAAGAGAAGTATGGGAGGGTAAGGCTACATGCGGCAATCCGTATGCCTCTAGGTGGCGAGCAACTGGTAATCCGTCAGATCTTCAACCATCCTATTTAATTGTGAAAAAATTCATCATAAGTAAACACACAATAATAAACAATAAAACATAATAAATGTGAATGACAGTGCCACTGCAGTGAATTATACCTCGAACTGCTTTATACACTGCAGTATAGGACCGCGCTTCTTATTCTCATGTATCTCTGGCTGTTGTTCATCTTGCTGGCCCCTAAAACATGATGGAATCGGAAAAGCAAATCGTCCATCCAGTCGTATTCTAGTGGTAGGTCGTCCAGTACCAACGCCATCCCACGAAGTGGCAGACCAAATAACATTGACACATATTGTAGTGTCAATGTCATCTCACCGCACGGCATGCGAAACGTGTGGGTCTCCGGGCGCCATCGGTCCACAACGCAGTCAGCAAGTGCCTGTTCAGTGGGAACCGTGGAGAGTGCTGCAGCAACTCCGGTCCACCCTCCTCCTCGTCCTCTAGCTCGTCCCCAGTCTCGTCAGCGCCGGATCTCTGCATCATCCGACAGAAAGGCAGAAGTCTAGCCGCCGCAAGCCTTCAAGTTATCAATGGTGGTGGTTAGTCATGTTTCAATAAATATAATTTATTTACCCCTAAACCATTTAACCTCACGTACCTCCCGAACCACCTCATATCAAGCGCCCAAACATTCAACGAGTGCCTTGTTCTCAACACGCTCATGGCAGTGCCCTCTTGCAAATGTTTAAACGTTTGGTGCGTCTGATCTATCCTCTCATCTAGCAGCGCAGGGGTCCCCACAGCCATACCTACAATTACAACATGCACATATAGGTTAGTTAATAAAAGTTAAAACAAAACTAGCATAAATAATGAAACAAATAAGTAATTAGTATACATCAAACAAACGCTAACTTACAATTCAGCTGATGGAGTTAAGTAATAAATTACACAATACGTTGTGGGCATTTGTCTCTGCTATGCCCCACTGCATTACACATCTCACATCGCCACAATTTTCCTCCCCTCTGAGACGCGTCCATCTCATTCGGATGCACCGAGTATGTCGTCGACCCCTCTTTCCCCCTTTGAATAAGCTGCTATTCGGAATCCATATTCTGTCCGTGTCCCTTTTCTCAATAAATGATCCGAACATTCTAAAACCATTTATATTTCTAGTGTATGTATAAACAACTCTCTCCTTTAGGAAATAATGAGACACGTACGTACTTACGTCGTGTTGCATGGCTGTGCATACGGCAATCAAATGCGAGCAAGGCTTGCGCAACAATAATGGTTTCTTGCATGTGCACACATCTCCTAGCTGAGTTGCATGCGCATCAACCTCATGCGCAGCGCGCATGTTCGTTCCACCATACCCGTCCTTCGACCTTACCCACACCTTGTACTTCCCCCTTCGCTGCCCGTAGGGATTGCCGTATGTAGTCTTGCCCTCTCACACTTCTCTTCTAAGTACCTTGTCATCATATAGCTATAAATAACCGCAGCTCTTTGTGCGTGCAATGCAGCCTTTTGACGCCTCTCATGAAAATACCCCCTAATATTATGCATTATGCCTTCCACAATTGCAACTAGGGGCAATGGACGCAATCGTTTGATCACCCAGTTGTACACCTCGGCTAGGTTAGTTGTCATAACCCCAAACCGAGTATCATCTGTGTTATACAGCAAGGCCCACTTCTCCCTTGGCACATTCTCAATCTAGTCTGAAAAACACATTAGATTTCCTTTCACGACGACGAACCAGTCTTGATGCATCCACTCCTGAGAGCAAAGACAAGGACTCAACAATATCTGTGCTGCATGCTGTTGCTTGTTGTGTCATTTCCAGGATAGAGCTGCCAGTCAGGTCATCGAGAGTGGTCCATAATTGATCAAATTTCTGCTGCTGGTTCTGCTTACATAATGCTTTGAATAGAGCCATGGTCTTCTTACTTTTGAACTATCTGTGAAAATTGACTGCAAGGCGACACATGCACCACCTATTTTTCATGTCCGACCAATGGAAAGGATAACACTCATCTTCCTGCAGGGTCTTTATTGCACTGCGAAGCCCTTGGTGTCGATCACGTATTAAATATATGTCTGGCCTGTCCTCAACCACACCGCACTTGAGCTCAATCAAAAACCATAACCAGCTATCATAGTTCTCGCTTTCGACGAAAGCGAATGCAACAGGCAACAACTGATCATTCGAATCCATGCCTACAGCTGTCATAATTGTTCTCCTATACTTCCCGTTCAAAATTGTACAATCGTAACATAGAACCGGTCGACAATTCTTGAATGCCTCAACACAACACCCAATGCAAAGAAAACACGCTTGAGGGCCTAAACCCAGCATGGTCATCATCTGCATGGTCTTAAATATTGAAATACATGCTGTGATTTCTTGTCTTCAAAACCTGCAGCAGACGAGGTACATTGTCGTACGAAGCTTCGTATCTACCATAATGAGACACCAATGCCTTCAGTTTAGCCCCCATGCTTTTTTATAATCTACCTTATATTTATACCTTGTTTCACATGCATTCATAATAAACTGCACTGCTATATCCTGCTTCTGAATGATCTCTTGCTTCAACATAGCAACAATCCAGGTTGAACTCAAGTTACGATGTTCCTGTAGCAAGCCACTTAAGGTACATGTGTGTGGATGCACTCTTGAAAGCTGCCTTTTCAAAGTAAACTTAGACTTACTCGCGTGCACCCTAAAGTCGCAAACATTCTGCATGCATCGAACCGTGTGCCTACTCTTATCAGATTTGTCCACCCTGAACTACCATTGCATATGTATAGACCACATCTTCAAAACATTTTGCACATCCTCCTTTGAACTATATATTTGTCCTTCACTCACCTAACTCGCCCAAATGACAGTGGACGATCCGAGGCCACCATCTACAAGAAGCTCATTTGAATTGCTTCTATCCCATTCTTCTAGAATAGCTATCTTTCTCATCACTTGAACTATCGTCCGTTTGCAGCTGTTCCTCCTGCATCACCTGTGCATCATCATTGTTCATAGCATCCGCAATTCTCTACCGTGTCAGCTCCATATTGTTCGTCTCCACCTTGTTACTCCACATCATGTTCTTCTCGACCTACTCTTTCACAAACACCTTCTTCTACTACAATACCTCCTGATTCGTTCCACAACATCCCCCTGTATGCCGTCCCACTGCCTTGTCTAGCTTCGCCATCATTTTGTGCGATATGGATAGTCGGCCACAGGGTAGCTTGCACCAACACAACAGCCCAACAATTTCTCTTCTGACACCCCTGTATAAATCTCAAGAGTCCATTCTCCATGTTCAGGGCAGTTAGCTTATAAAATAGGGTTTCTACAGACTTAGTCCATAAAACTTGTATCCAAACTACATGATTCTCCGGTGACCACCCAAATAATTGACAAATTCACATATGCAGTCCGTGAAGCGTTATGTTGTTCGCATATGGATAAATTGTCTACACGTAAGCAAATTGACTAAGGTCTACCCCATTCGGACCTTCCATGATATTACTAGGACCATAATGGATGAAAAACGGTAACGTATTCATTATCTGAAATTAATGAAAAAAAGTACTTCATTATTAATACCTATTATGTTAAATTATACTGCTATTCATTATACTGCTAAATTATCTATTATGTTATCTGCTAAAAACAGTACTCAGTTACCCCTAAAATCCGTGACGTTAAATAGCCGTACAGTTCTAAATTATCTACTATAATATTGGTAATATAATTACAGATTGACTATCCTACCATGGTTTGAAACATGAAACAAGAAAATAAACTATACAAAATTATTAAAAAACATATTATATTCTATATTTACCAGGGAGAAGGAAGCTCTATACCGTGTGAATGAGCTCTCCCCTAGTGCTAGGGTGGGAATGCTACGGGCTGGTGCTGGGGTGGGAATGCTACGGGTGGGAATGAAGGCAAAAGGCTGGGTGCTGGGGTTTATATAGGTGCGCTGCCTGAAAGGGATATGTCCTAGATCAATCATAGTGATGATTGTACCACGTCTTTGTTCATATACATATGATAACGTTGTTTATCGATTCCCTGAATAAATGTCATGACTTTGTCCATTGGGTATGAGTTGATTGTGAAACACATTGTTATATGACTTTATTCTAAATGGGTCTCTGTTCCATATCATTACGAGAAGCGGTTATGATTTGATTAGCATACGTTTTGGTTGATGGTAATGTTTCACATACCATAGATATAGAGGTATCAAATCAATCGGATGGACGCATGTTAGAAAACATGGGCAGTCGAACAAACCTACTCCGAGACGCTGTGAGTTGTAATCTCTTATAGCGCCATCAACATATAGTCTCGAGTGGTATATCTATATGGTCCTTAGACTTGAGATTGTCATGGATGCCCAACATGTTGACTCGTATACTTTGTTATCATCAAATGCTACACCGTAATAGGGTATTTATAAATGTGCCTACTTGGTATGCCACGATTCATAGCCAGGGGTGTGACAATCAAGATGGAATTTGCCCCTCCTCGATAACAGGAGAGATACCTCTGTGCCCCTCGTGTGGATGAATAAGGAAAGCGCACGGCCGTGCGAATATGACTAAGTTAATCATGATATGTATCCATCCACTGCCGAGTGAATTGGTCGAGCTATCAACAAGGGTGGGGCATATCTCGCCTTGAGCTTGACTGGTATCGGGTGGTAAAGGGATCGGTATGTGAGTGTATCAAGGTTCAGTCGAATAATGATTCTGTGCATTCGGGGGTCAGTACGTACTGTTAGGTGCCGCTGTTGATCAGTGAATTGAAAACGGATTTCCAGATCCACGGCCGACTTGCACTGAGCCTAACGGGTCACACACTTAACGGGTTGGAACTGTTTAATGGGCTTGTACGTGAATATGATCTACGTAGGAGATAGAACCCTAGGGGGCTGAAGCCCGCTAGTGTGATTATAAGGAGAGGCATAGGGGCGGCTGTGGATAACATAGACCCCGGGTACCCACACGGCGGGCCTATGAGACCACCCGACAGGAGATGGACCAAGTCGGGTGGATAAAGACGTATACCACTCGGACTCTAGAAGGCTTGCCCGACAAGAAAAGACATAAAGATAGAAATCATCCCTAATTAATAAGAAAGATATACTTGTAATCCCGAATAACTACTAAAGGATAGAGATAGAAATCCTACCTCGTAACCGACCATGACTCTATCTTGTAACCCTGCCCCCCACTGTATAAGGCGGGCAGGGAGCCCCTGGTTCGGCAGGTTGATCATCATCTTCACACCCATCCATGGAGAGACATCTCCCTCCACATTGATCATCAAATCACCATATAATTCTAGAGCACAGCAAGTAGGGTATTACCTCCACCATGAGGGCCTGAACCTGTATAAATCCCTGTCTTGTGCTACCATCGAGTTTGGATCTTGTGCATCGCCCCATATATAATCATTGCCGACGATAACACCCAGTTAGCTACCCGTCGACAGTTGGCGCGCCAGGTAGGGGCAGCGTCAAGATCATCTTCATCAAGCTTGATGGCATCGATCACCGGAGTCGCCATCATCTCCGTCCCCGGCCAGGCTTTCACCTTCGGGAGCCGACTTCATCAGCAACGATTTCGGCGAACTCCACTTCTCTGATTTGGATTAGATCCAATCTGGGGAGAACTACAACAACACCTCCCGCTCGGGTTGGGGAACGCCATGGCCATCTACTTATGAGTAGTACACCAAGGGCTCACTTCCCGACTCGGATATGGCGACGGCTCGAAGACAGATTCTGGACGTGATCTTGTTCTTCAATTCCCGTTGATCCCGATGGAATTTCGGGATGAGACTGGATGCGTTAGAAAGATAATTTCGTCAGCTTTCCATGAAGCCCAAGAACGTCGAAAACGGAGTCCGGATGTGTCCGAGGCATCCGTTTGAAGGCAAGCTGCACGGGAAGGTCGCGAATCTCAGCGAGCTCATAAAATCCATCTGCGGAGGATGCGCCACGCGGATAGGCCGTGATACACCTCCAAGAACATCAATGATCAGTAATGAGCTTCTCCAAACAATTGACGACCAACACTTCTTCCAGACTCGGATCCGATCCAGTCTGAGGAGAACATTGACATCGCTTCGTCTGGACTCCCGTTTGGGTCGAGAAACGCCACCGTCACCCACTCCCGAGTGGTGTGCCAGGGGCTCAATTTTCGACTCGGATATGGTGAGAACTCAATCAAGTACTTCAACAACGCTTTTTCGGGCTCGGACAAGATCCGATCTGGAATGGAATTCAACAACGCTTCACTCGGATTCCCGATCGTGTTGGGGAACGTCACCGCCGCCTACCGACGAGTAGTGCGCCGGCGGCTTAACTCCCGACTCAGATACGGTGAGGTTCCGATGGAGAACGAATCTCGGGTGGTGACCATCATCAGCAGCAAATCACTCGGACTCGACGATCATGGTGTCCATCGTGCGACGCCGGAGTCATCAACCGCGAGACGAATGTGAGAAGAAGATGCGATCTGTTCTCGTTCATAATCTAGACGGAACTTGTGTAGCTATTTCCCGTTGACTTAGGAGGAGTTTCAGGGAGATATAAGATCCGTTGGAAAGCTTATCTCGTTATCTTTCCAACGAATCCTAGAACTCCTAAATCCGACTTCGGATGCGACTGTGGCGCCCTTTTCAAAACATACTGCGCAGAGAGGTCGCGAATTTCGGCGAGCTCGTAAAGCTCGTCGGTGCCGGCACGGCGTGAAGATTATTCGTGCCACATCTCGTGAGACGTTGAAGACCAGCGAGGACTTTCATCGACTTTCGTCAAGCTACATCAACCGCATGGAGATCATTTACCACTACGGCCGACTCCGTCGACCACGGGCGAGACCTCGGCGAGCATATGCTGTTCGACGCCAACCACGGCGTGTGCCACTCGGTGCTGATCAAGATTTGAACGACTACTTCCACCACTCGGCTGCACGCCTACGTCAGCGCCACGAGCGCTCAAATCTATGGCTCGGCGACACGCTACACAGCGACACGCCTACGCACGCGCCACGAGCGTCTAAGTTTTCAGCTCGGCTGTACGCCATCGCGCACCACGAGCGCCCGGTACGGCTGCACACCTGCAGCTTCAAATTTATGGCTCGACGATAAGCCACTTGGCTACACGCCTACGCCAGCGCCACGAGCGCCCAAATCTATGGCTCGGCGACACGCTACTCAGCGACACGCCTACACCCGCACCACGAGCTTCCAAGTTTTCAGCTCGGCTGTACGCCGTCGCGTGCCACGAGCGCCCAGTACGGCTGCACGTCTGTAGCTTCAAATCTATGACTCGGCGATAAGCCACTCGACTACACGCCTACGCCAGCGCCACGAGCGCTCAAGTCTATGGCTCGGCGACACGCTACTCAGCGACACGCCTACGCCCGCGCCACGAGCGTCCAAGTATTCTGCCCGGCTGCATGCCATCGCGCGCCACGAGTGTTCAAGTCTATCTTACCTCGTAATCGACCAAGACTCTATCTTGTAACCCTACCCCCCACTATATAAGGCGGGCAGGGAGCCCCTGGTTCAGCAGGTTGATCGTCATCTCCACACCCATCCATGGAGAGACATCTCCCTCCACATTGATCATCAGATCACCATATAATCCCAGTGCACACGAAGTAGGGTATTACCTCCACCATGAGGGCCTGAACCTGTATAAATCCCTGTCTTGTGCTACCATCGAGTTTGGATCTTGTGCATCGTCCCATATATAATCATTGCCGATGATAACCCCCAGTTAGCTACCCGTCGACAGCGGCGTAGATGAGGAGTTGAGCCCTCACCACGCCTATCCGTCGGGCGCCCCTCCTACTCTCCAGAAACCCTAGCCACACGGCGAGGTGCTAGCACACCCCGTGAGGCGTTCCTATTCGGTACGTGTGGATACCGCTAGAGGCGCTGCCGTTCCGGAGGCGCTGTTCGATTGGATCGTCGGCAACCACTCGGCGATCATCGACAACCACTCGGCGAACATCGGCAATCACTCGGTTTGTACAGGCGAGCTCTTGGTGGTGATCTGGGCGAGTACGTCTACTTCCTCTACACGCGAGAAACTATTTCCGCTGCATCTGCACTTCAAGGGTAACGATTTGTAATCCCCTACTTGCTTGTGCTCCTGGGTAATTCGTGGTAGAAAAATTTAATTTTGTGCTCGCGTAGTCTACCCGTTTCCTAGCACGGCCCCCTGGGCGCCCTCGCCGGGGGCGCCTTGCCCCCTAGCGTGCTGGCCGGGGGCGTCCTCGCCGGGGGCGCGCTAACACCTCTGCACCGTAGGCCCACCCCCACGCTGCTGCCCCCCTAGGTGCCCTCGCCCGGGGCGCCGTGCCATTGGCACTCTCGCCCGGGGTGTCTAGCCCTAAGCGCTCTGGCCGATGTCGCCAGGTCTTAAGATGCCGCCCTCACCGAGAGCGCCTGAGGGCATTTTTCCAATTGCCCGTAAACCGTGGGCATTTTTTTTGCTGAATTTTTTTAGGGCAAACAGTAAAAAATTTCAAAAATACAAACAGAGTCCTGACCCCTCGGCGCCCTCGGCCAGGGCGCCTAGCCCTTGGCTCTCTCGGCTGGGGCATCCTGTCCTCTTATGCCGCCCTCGTCCAGAACGCCTAGGGACATTTTTTAAATTGGGTATAAAGCCTGGACATTCTTTGTTTGCGGATTTCTTTACGACAAACAGTAAACATGGCCCGACGCAACAGGGGAGAAGGGCAGGTGCGTCGTCGGAGCAATCAACAACTACACTGACACACTGAAAGACCAGTCAAGTCCATGTAAGAATTAACTATTAAGCACCAATACAGTTTTTCCACTGCACAGAAATATAAGACGCATGTGTACGTGCTCGAGAAAAGACAAACTTAATAAATTTTTAATAAAAAGTTAATCAAATTATATGCTTTGCTAGCGTACAAAAGTTTTACCAACATGTTCATATTTCAAACCGTTTCTATGCAATATTGTTTTGTAGCAAATCATAATATATGATAGAAAATTTTAAAAGTTAAGCTCTATCGTGAAGGACTTTTTGTAATCAGAATATGCCTTATATTTCTGTGCATATTGAGTATTATACTAGCTAGGCATACCCTTCCTCTTGGCATCGACTGTATATCAATTATCAAGTGCAGAATCTGACCGGCGTTTGCTGGTAATTGTCAGATGATCCGACGGAGAGCCTAATGTTCCTGACGCACTTCGTCGGCGACATCTACCAGCAGCTTCACTGCGGCCGCGTCGCCGACCAGGGATTGCGTAACCGAACCGAGCCCAAAAACCAAGGGCGGATCGGCTCGGCTAACCGGAAAATTCGAGGAAAAACCGGCTGAATTCAAATTTGTATTCAAAAAACGACTTGGTCGACTAACCGACCGGTTTTTCCAGCTAGCCAACCGGTTAGCTCGGCTAACCGGTCTGTTTTAGCAGAAAATAGAAAAATTAGAGAAAAATAGGGAGAAAAATAGAAAAATAAATTTAAAAATAGGGAAAATTATAGGGACATACAAATGTTAATTTGGCACTAATTTTGCTGTCGAAAAAATTATAGAGACATACAAATGTCAATTTGGCACTAATTTGGCACTAGGGACATACAAAAATATAGGAAAAATAGAAAAATTGCTACTAAGTCCTTTATTTCAACAAAATTCCGACAGCACCCCCCTATTATTTGATCATCCACTCATCAGACAAAGAAACATAATTTACATATCTCATAACATATATTATATATCCACCATCTTATTATTTCATACATAGTTCACAACCCAAGATGCCATACCGTGGAACTTTTCGCCAAAAGCGTACCTCAAGCGTATTAATCAGTAACGATGAATGGAGGTAGGCAGTGGCACGCCGGCACCTATAAATGAGACATAAAAAAATTACACATGCATATTATAAAGAAATAGATGTAACGATGCAATGGGAACAAAATATTACCGTTGTAAGTTCTACAATAAAATCAAAATCCAACATTAAGGGTATGCCATGCAGTACTTCTCTTTTAAACATGACCATTAGACCATGGTTGTTCATTAAGTCTGCTTTAAATTCATCCCAACTCATTCCTGTGGTCCAGGCACTGTCTAGCCAACTTTGATATAGAGTTGCATAATAATCTGGCATTTCCCATTTATACACCTTCCTCATATGTAGATTTGGTTCAGGATATGGGGGAGGGGAGGACAAAAATAATAACCCGTGTAAGCACCACTCATAGAGCTTGAGCTATCCTGATCTTGCGGGTTGTCTTCAGTTGCATGCCTGCCCCTACTAGATCTGGAGGACCTGGTGGCTCTCTGCGAGATAGGAGGTGAATCTTGTGAGTACAATCTGTGCCCGTCATCCTCGCCATCACCCCCGTTACCACCCTCTCCATCACCCCCGTAATCAGCGCCACCCTCACCATCACCCCCTCATCACCGCCACCCTCGCCATCATCCCCGTCATCATCATCCCCATCATCTCAAGATGAACTGTCGTCTGATTCTTGGTACGCGGGACTTTTTGCAATTTCTTTCTCATTTGCATCACTATCATCTTCATCATCGTCTTTCGTGGGCAGCCTCTTCCCCTTTGCCTTCTTCGATAAATGCTTGATAGGAGGAAGCAAGCGAATCTTTCTCTTAGCAATGTGGGTGTTTTCCACATTCTCCTCAACCCACTCGTCTATGATTTTGCCCTTGGTCTTTACCTAGATAGTGCCGGGGTCTTCTAAGTTATTGACAAATGGCGATGGAAGTGGATTGTCAGTGTCAGTGCTGTCCTCATCAAAAACTGGAGTAGAATTTGACCTACTACAAAAGTAACAAACATACCATGCAAATTAGATTTTCATGACCTATGCTAGAATTTAGACAGCACGTTTGACATATGCTAGAATTTATGCTAGAATAATTTGACATATGCCCGTACCTTCCATTCTCCTGCCAATCGAACATTGGGTTGTTCCTGCCTGCAATTGAAAGATTTAAGAGTTGGTCTGCTTGGTCATATTCCTGCTTGTGGAGCTTGTTATATCCTAATTTGTTGCGTGGGAATGAAGGCGAATGTGCTTCAATTTCTCTCACATCCACTAGAGGACGCGCACTGACTCACGAGCTTCTTGGCAAGCTTTTGAAGCGTTGGCGTGTCCGTGCCAAATATGCTCCACCATTGCCCTACACGGAACATCCATTGGTAAGCAGTCTGTCCACCATTATTGTAAAATGGTAGATCGCAAATCACAATTTGATAAACAGTCTGGCCACCGAAGGAACCACCCTTTCTCCTCCACATATCTGCCCCCACCTGCTTGGGCAGCGGTAACGCTGTCTGTCATTCTATCAAATGCCCATCGTAGATCTGCTAGCATGGTTTCAATAGTGCCCCTGCTGAAGTGGAGGGATGGGCTCAAAGCCGCAGCTGCATGGAAAAAATACACAATTTAATAATGGATATCTAGTATTACACAATTTAGTAAAAAATCCAGTACTAACCTGCCCCAATATAAGTGTTATACGCCACATCTCCAAACCTGGTATCAACAACCCTTAGGTAGTGCGTGCGGTTGGGCTCTTGTATGTCTCTGTACATCCATTCACGGACATTACGGTACATTGGTAGCACGTTGCATATGGATGAAAACTTGTCTTGGTCAACCATATGAAGAAAAACATATAAGTATTCCACTGAATAGGTGCACTCTTTAATCCTAGCCCATCAACGTAGATCTGATAAATTTCAATGTGTATAATGTCCGTCCTCAGACTAGCTGTAAGAGGTAACTTGGAACTCTGGAGTTGCCATCCACCTCATGAAGGCACCCTTATGCGTCAAAAAGCTTGCTAAGAAAATGTAGTTGGTGCCAAATCTAGTTGTGTTCCATTTCGCTAACTCTGCGCCAATGGCTTGTTTCATCATAGCATGAAGTTTTCTAGAGTTATATAGCCATCGGCATATCCTTTTTGCAGGAATATATTTAGATGACGAGGAGACAAATAAAAAGAGAGATGGAAAAAAGGATATGTGGATGGCTATATAACTATAGAAAACTTCATGCTATGATGAAACAAGCCATTGGCGCAGAGTTAGCGAAATGGAATGCAACTAGATTTAGCACAAACTACATTTTCTTAGCGAGTTTTTGAAGCATAAGAGTGCCTTCATGTGGTAGATGGCAACTCCAGAATTCCAAGCTACCTCTTACTACCAGTCTGAGGACGGACAATATACACATCGAAATTTGTCAGATCTACGTTGGTGGGCTAGGATTAAAGAGTGCACCGATTCAGTGGAATACTTGTATACTTTTCTCCGTATGGTTGACCAAGACAAGTTTTCATCCATATGCAACGTGCTACCAATGTACCGTGATGTCCGTGAATGGATGTACAGAGACATCCAAAAGCCCGACCACAAGCATTACCTAAGGGTTGTTGATACCAGGTTTGGAGATGTGGCGTATGGCACTTATATTGGAGCAGGTTAGTACTGGATTGTTTTACTAAATTGTGTAATACTAGATATCCATTATTAAATTGTGTATTTTTTCCATGCAGCTGCGGCTTTGAGCCCATCCCTCCACTTCAGTAGGGGCACTATTGAAATCATGCTAGCAGATCTGCGATGGGCATTTGATAGAATGACAGACAGTGTTACCGCTGCTCAAGCATTGGTGGAGGCAGATATGTGGAGGAGAAAGGGTGGTTCCTTCGGTGGCCAGACTGCTTATCAAATGGCAATACATGAAAAAATTAACCCAGATAATTGTGATTTGCGATCTACCATTTTACAATAATGGTGGAGCAGACTGCTTACCAATGGATGTTCTGTGTAGGGCAATGGTGGAGCTTGTTTGGCACGGACACACCAACGCTTCAAAAGCTTGCCAAGAAGCTCGTGAGTCAGTGCGTGTCCTCTAGTGGATGTGAGAGAAATTGGAGCACCTTCGCCTTCATTCCCCCGCAACAAATTAGGATATAACAAGCTCCACAAGCAGAAATATGACCATGCAGACCAACTCTTAAATCTTTCAATTGCAGGCAGGAACAACCCAATGTTCGATTGGTTAGAGAATGGAAGGTACGAGCATATATCAAATTATTCTATCATAAATTATAGCATATGTCAAACATGCTGTCTAAATTCTAGCATAGGTCATGAAATCTAATGTGCATGGTATGTTTGTTACTTTTGTTGTAGGTTAAATTCTACTTCAGTTTTAGATGAGGACAGCACTGATACTGACAACCCACTGTCATCACCATTTGTCGTTAACCTAGAAGACCCCGGCACAATCTAGGCAAAGACCAAGGGCAAAAGCATAGACAAGTGAGCTGCGGAGAATGTGGGAGACACCCACATTGGTAAGAAAAAGACTCGCTTGCCTCCTCCTATCAAGCGTTTATCGAAGAAGGCAAAGGGGAAGAGGCTGCCCACGAAAGATGGTGATGAAAAGGATAGTGATGCAAATGAGGAAGAAATTGTAAAAAGTCCCCCGTACCAAGAATCAAACGACAGTTCATCCTCAGATGATGGGGAGGATGATGACGGGGATGATGGCGAGGGTGGCGGTGATGAGGAGGTGATGGTGAGGGTGGCGCTGATGATGGGGGTGATGGCGAGGGTGGTAACGGGGGTGATGTCGAGGATGACGGGCGCATATTGTACTCATAAGATTCACCTCCTATCTCGTAGAGAGCCAACAGGTCCTCCAGGTCTAGCAGGGGCAGGCATGCAACTAAAGACAATCAGCAAGACCAGGATAGCTCAAACTCTGTGAGTGTGCTTACACGGGTTAATATTTTTATCCTCCCCTCCCGATATTCTGAACCAAATCCACATATGAGGAAGGTATATGAATGAAAAATGCCAGATTATTATGCAACTTTATATCAAAGTTGGCAAGACAGTGCCTGGACCACAGGAATGAGTTGGGTTGAATTTAATGCAGACTTAATGAACAACCATGATCTAATAGTCATGTCTAAAGAGGAGTACTGCATGGCATACCCTAATGCTGGATTTCGATTTTATTGATAGAACTTACAACGGTAATATTCTGTTCCCATTGCATAGTTACATCTATTTATTTATAACATGCATGTGTAATTTTTTTATGTCTCATTTGTAGGTGCCGGCGTGCCACTGCCTCCCTCCATTCATCGTTGCTGATTAATACGCTTGAGGTAAGTTTTTGGTGAAAAGTTCAACGGTATGGTATCTTGGGTTGTGAACTATGGATGAAATAATAAGATGGTGGATATATAATATATGTTATGAGATATGTAAATTATGTTTCTTTGTCTGCTGAGTGGATGATCAAATTATAGGGGATGTGCTGTCGGAATTTTATAGAAATAAAGGACTTAGTAGCAATTTTTCTATATTTCCTATAATTTTTGTATGTTCCTAGTGCCAAATTAGTGTCAAATTGATATTTGTATGTCCCTATAATTTTTCGATAGCAAAATTAGTGCCAAATTAACATTTGTATGTCCCTATAATTTTTCTTATTTTTAAATTTGTTTTTCTATTTTTTCCCTATTTTCTCTAATTTTTCTATTTTCTGCTAAAACAAATCGGTTAGCCGAGCTAACCGGTCGGCTAGTCGGGAAAACCGGTCGGTTAGCCGACCAAGCCATTTTTTTAATACAAATTTGAATTCGGATGGTTTTTCCTTGAATTTTTCTGTTAGCCGCGATAACTGGCCGGTTAGCCGAGTCAAGCCTCCCTCGGTTTTTGGGTTCGGTTCGGTTACGCAATCCCTGGGCTAGGGCGTTCGGTCTGGGGAAAGTGTCGATCACGGGTAGGGGAAGGACCGAAGGAGGCAGGTCAGGTCATATATATGGCATATTGGCATATTCTTCTTTTATTTAATTATTTTTATTCATATCAAACGAAAAACACATGAAAATTTCGAATTTTCAAATTCTGTTTCAGCCAATAGTCATATAATAATGTTTACTATTTTATGAAATGTTTCAGATATTTTCTTGAATTTTTAAATTTGAACCAAATTTGGATTTAATTCAAACCTAGCCGACCGGTTTTTCAAAAACCGACCCAGACCGGTTTACCGGTTAACTGCGGTTTCGTTTTCCCTGTCGCCGACCGCGGTGGCAATAACATCGCCGTCCACTGGTACGGGAACAGGACCAACCTTCACCAAAGTAGCACCATCGCTAGTTGACTTCACTAATTCACTTCACTGTCAGTGTCATGTCCCAGCTGTCTGGGTGTAAAATTCCACTGAAGAATTAACGATGGCCATGGCCGGTTTAGGTGTGGGATGGGAGCGTTATCGACATAGCCATGAAGGGCTTCTACAACGACGACCTGAGCACCATGGTAGAGGCCATCAAGCTGAACATCACTGTAAGTTCTGAGTTGTCCTGAGCTGCAGCATGTTCAGATTTAGTAGCAAGATTTCAATCAGTTTTTTCGTCTTATATATATATGTAGACGAACTGGTCCAATGAAGAGAAGCTGTGGGAGACGTGCAGTAGCCGAACGACGACTTGTGCTGACACGTAATTAAGCTCTTAACCTGCATCAGTTCAATCCAAAGAAACTTTTAATCGTCAGAAGCAGCTGACAGCTGAAAGCAAATGCAGGTATGCCCAAGAGAGCGCAAAGCTGGCCTGCAACGCGTACGTGGGTGTTGAGCAAGACTGCAATTTACAAGGTAGCACATTAAAGGTTCAGTTTTTATTTACTTGTGTAATTTTAGCGACAGACTTAAGGTTCTATTACAAACTGCGGTGTGATGTGATCCTCTGCGACATTGACACACAGATGAGTATTTCTTCGCTGCGCTGCCGGTTGTCCAGAAGAGAATTGCTCAAGGAGGTGTGAGGCTTGCTGCAATACTCAACCAGATCTTCAGTGGGAGCAGCAGGCTTCAGAGCAGCTGATCGGTTCATCCGATGATGGGAACAGGGAAGGGATTAATTAGCATGATTACTGAATTAGAACAGGATTTTCTCTCCCCACGTTTTATTCAGGAGATGCGATCTCTGTCACCACTTGACGTAATTTCTATTCACCGAAGTAGCTTTAGAATCGCCGCAATAAATCATGATTGCACTGTATCCTTGGCTCCTTGGATGATGTATTGGTGATGTATTCCCGCTGCATCACATATGTAGTAAGAGGATGAATATGACTCACTGGATTGATAAAGATGGATGGATTGTATTGAGCCACAAAGACAAGTTTAGGCTGAAAGATTATAATCTGAAAAAAGTGGAATGCTCGATGGAGGGTTTGAAGGGCAAACAAAGTATGGGAAAAAACTTTTTAAAGATGTTTGAGAAAAAATGTTACAATATCTCAAAAAAAGTATGACCTATACAACAATGACAAATTTTAGGTTGTAGCTTGTAATCTGCTTATAAGCTGAAAGAAATAGAGCCATAGTACATAGTGGCTTGATTGTAAGTAATCATATACTTGGATCAGATGTAATAAGTAAGGCGAGCGCTAGGCGTCGGACGTCCGACACCTGGCGCTCGGTCCGGACCAAGCTGGGGCGTTGGATCACCGCTACCACGCCGATCGTACGCACTGCGTGCTCCCGCGTCCGCTGCGTGCAAGGCAGCTAGCTAGTCGTCCTTTGATTAAAAATCCAATTAAACTTCTGATTTTTGTACAAAATTCAAACAGTGTTCAAAATGCGTGGAATAAATTTCATAATTCTTCTAAAATCGAGAGCAACCCATTTTAAATACTTTTTTATTTTTTTTCACTTTGTTATTTTTTGATGTGAACTAGAAGAAGGCACTTATGAAACTTACATCTATACTGACGAAACTTGACCGTGTGCTGATGAAACTTGGCTTTGTGCTGATGAAACATGATGAAACTTGGATGAAACTTCGATGTAACCTGATGAAACTTAGATAAAACCTGTTGAAACTTGAATTGACCTGATGAAACTTGAAGAAACTTGGATGAAACCTGTTGAAACTTGACAGTTCGGCAAAGTTTAACGAGTAGGTAAGTTTCAAGATTTATATGACAACATACATCTTGTTTTGTTCGTAAAAATACGAGGAACACGTTGGTGCAAATGGTTTGTAGATTAGAGCACCCAGTCAAAAAATATGGCCACCAAAAAGAAAAAGAACGCTGTGGGACCCACCTGCATGTCGGTACAGTGCCTTCTCAGCAGTTTGGGCGCGCCGCGCGCAAGTTTGGCTCGCGCGAGTTCGGGCCGTCCCGCGTCTGTGCGAAAGCGAGGGTGGGCCGCGTGTGCTCGTTGGGCCGACACGTCCGATCGATCGGACGTATGCATGCAAGCCTTTCCGAATAAGTAATTATAGAGATAAAGATGAAATTATATCGGAGAGTAATGCAGAAACCGTCACGTCGAACACACTGATAGGGCGAGGAATCTCTCCCCGGCAACAGCTTAGCAAATCGGGTTCCGGGCGTGCCAGTTTGTTTAATCTTGCAACCAACAAGTAGACAAACAATAGAGCAGATAAAAAAGATCTAGAATCTACTAAATAGTAAAAAAAATCTAATAAATACCAGATCGGTAAAACAAGCCAATAGCTAACAACGAAACCTAGCTACAAACCTAAGGGGTAAATACAAACAAACAACTAGATTTAGGGTCTAGCTATCGGTTTGCAAAGGATAACTATAAGCAAATAACTAGACCTAGGACCTAGCTATCAGCTTACAAAGGGTAAATACAAGCAACTAATCAAGCAGAAGCTTAACTAGAAACTTGCGGGATAAATACACGCAAATAAACCTAGCAAAAGAGCTAAAACCACAAGCTTGCGGGATAACTATTGAGTACTAAATCAAAACCGATGCAGCAACACTCGCAAAGGGTAAATACAAACGCGATTGAACGAGACAGTAGCGCCTGCGGGGTACAAGCAAAGTGTCGAAATCGAAATAGCTTTACCTGCGGTTTTGAACCAAATCGACTGTTTCGGTGAGATTCAAAGAAACTACTCTAAAACTTGTCGGCACCCAATTTACGAGATCAGATTTCACCTACGTAAAGACGTACTAGTCCCAAGAATCATGGATAGTACACACAGTTAAACAGAAACGATACATTATCATCGTTCTGATTATTACATAAAGGAGAACTTAGTCCAGTATATTGCACAACCAACAGCTCGCAGGCCGCAATACAGAGTACACAACAAAGCAGGGCCTAATAAACATCTATTTTATTTATTCCACATACATAAAAGCTGTAGGAACACGCAACCCTACTCTTCATAGCCATCATCGGAGAACTCCTCCTCATTGTAATCAGGGTCCTCATCCTCGGACGACGGGCCAAAGTCGGATGGTCCAGCTATTGAAAATTTTTTAAGAGAGAGGGGAGAAAACCAGGATGAGTACGATTATACTCCGCCAGTCGGGATTGATGCAGATGAGGCTTAGTCCAAAGGGAAGCTTAGGATATTTTTGCAAAGAAGCAATTTGTTGGCCTAGTTTTGGTAAGCATTTAAGAAACTTTAAATCATAACATTTTCTTTGGGCTCTTCTCAAAAACTCTTGCCACTTGGCCTCAGTGCCATAGCAAGATAAAACCATTTTCACATTTCTTTTCTCAAAACAGCTAGGTCCATTTCGCGCGAACAATCCCTGCTAGGTCGACCCCAATCCAAGGTGAAAGCCGGTGGCACCCAACTCAAACAAAAACTTTCTTCGCAACTTTACGCAACTCAAATCTTCTCTTAAAACACTTTTCCCAAAATGCTTTTGGAGAGAAATCTACCATATGAACAGTCCCTCCGCACACTCGTGACCGCGAGCACGGCTATCATGATAGTTTTAACTCTATAGAGTGGGTACGCTTTACCCTCGAGAGGTTACGCACCCGAGAGTGTTTCACCACAAAGCCGCTAGTCTCAAACATTAACGGCGACAACCGGGGAGTCTTCGCTAGGGTTTAAAGACTAACAACTAGGCCCATCCATAACGGGACTCAAGGTCGTACTGTTATGGCTCAATT
The DNA here is from genome assembly GCA_005191435.1 of Raddia distichophylla. Taxonomy (NCBI): domain Eukaryota; kingdom Viridiplantae; phylum Streptophyta; class Magnoliopsida; order Poales; family Poaceae; genus Raddia; species Raddia distichophylla. The sequence goes on from SPJY01006728.1 coordinate 1,050,630, forward strand.
CGTAGGTTCATAGGACGAGCAGTCCTTAGACTAGAGGAGAGACAATAAGTTTTAGCTCAGATTTCTCAAAATGGTGTTGTACTGTACCAACTGGCAAAAGTCTCTCCCTAGTCGGAAGATTTTTGAGGAAAGAGAAAAAACCTTTTCTACTAAGCATCACCCTTGATACACTACCTTTAAACCACTTTTCTCCAAACTTTTCTCAACACAATCTCATTTCACACAAATGATGGTATTATTTCATGTGAAAGGATTTTAAGCATTTATCCTACCACAACGGTATAATTATGTATAAATAAAATTACTTTAGCCTCAGGTTTTAGTCCTAACTTGATTTCTTACCTATAACTATTCGGTCATGATAACTAGGTCTACCAAATACGTCCTTTTCCATTTTTAAATTAGCATGCACATTTTCAAGTCTATTAAATATTTTCTAAATAAACAAAAATGGCTTCACAATATGATCGAAGGGGGACTTGCCTTGGTCGGATCCCGGGAAGGCGAGGAAAGTGTCGTCAATCGGGTCTTCAGAACTTTGGCCTCCTACTCGCGCAAACACACATGCACAACAATACACAAGCATCAGTCATAAGTCATTTTAAGTGCACAAGAAATGATGCACTCCTAAGCTATTCATTTAACCACAATGCATATGCAACATGAAGAGCATGATAATTTAAATTTTTATAAGGTCCAGAAACACTTAAGGAATTTTTAGAAATTTTTACATAATTTTTAAAGTGCATTTGCTATTTTATAAAATGCTTTCTCCCGAATGTGGATAATTCAATAGGAATACATTTAAAACGAAATTCCTCGGCGGGTGGGAGGGCCCATCACGACAGGAGGCCCAAGACGAGGTGCGGTGGGACTCAAGGGGCCCAGCCGTCATTTCAAAAAAAAAAAAAAGGATGTGGTGTTGCGCCGAGCATGGGTCTCACCACCGTCGCTGGTAGGCGCGGGCGTGGGCGGCGGCGCTGCGGCGGAGGCCGGCATTGCGATGCTCACCACTAGCACGGCCACTGCCACGAGCCCCACGGAGGACCACACCGCTACCATCTCCTTCCCTCGTCTTCCGCGGCCTCTCGCCGGTGTCAGTTCTCCCCCTTCTCCTCCACCGCACGCAAGCGCGCGCAGCGCCGCCGCCGCCGCCAGACTGCCGGAGACGAGGAAGGAACCACAGTCCACAGCCCCCTTCTCTCTCTTTGCCGGCTCCGTCCTCCCTTCTCTCTGCTTGTCTTGCGCGCGCCCTCGCTCTTTCTCTCTCTACCATTTCGAGCTCGGGAACGCAGCCTGCCAAGGTGCGCGCGGTGTCGACCAACGGACCAATGAGAAAATGACGGCTGTCATTCTCAAAGCAGC
>SPJY01006728.1:1052262-1068738 GCA_005191435.1 Raddia distichophylla
CCCGGCGGCGACGGCGCTACGGCGGGCTCCCCGGCAGCGGCGGCGTGAGCTCGCGGAGGCGGCGCCGAGCTCCGATGCCGCAGCGAGCTTGCGGAGGAGGCGTCGGCGGCGGCGAGCTCCGGCGAGGTGGGAGGTGGGAGGAAGAAGAAGATGAGGGGATGACAGTCGGGAGTCGGGACCCACATGTCTATTTTGATTGTATTTTAGTTTTGTATATCTTGTAAATCTTCCGTAAAATCTTATAATGGCATATGTGATAGTTATTTGTAAAAATAATGGCATTTAAAATAATATGTGTTTTGTAATGGTAGATCTAAAAAAAGAACGTTATAATGGCATGTATGAAAAAAAAATCCAAACGAACCGAAATTTTCGAACAAAGATAGGCGGACCCCGCCCAGGCAAACCTACGCCGCCTATGACATATGGGCCCCGTGAGCCTGTGGTCCAACGTGCAGAGCGAGGTTGTTGCGACAGGTATCGTCTTCCGCAGGGGCGGAACTTAGCTAGGGCTAAGGTGGGTCCTGTTTTTCTTTCATTATATACCAATATTTGCTATATCTTAAGAAAGTTTTTAGTAAAATATAGCAATATGGCCCCTTCAACCTTGGCAAATATAGTGTTGGCCCCCTCTATTTTTTTTGTTCAAACTCCGCCACTGGTCTGCCGTAGCTACACCTGCGTAGGCAGGTCAGGCGGGCTCTCTGATATGGCGTAGCAGATGCTAACCCCAAAATGTAATTACACGTGATAGGGCTCAACAATGATCTCAGATTTAAGGATCATGTAGATACCACTTGGGATTATAAGTTGACATCACATGTAAGGTAACAATCTCATTAATGTCTCAAATTAGATATACCCAATACTACGTTTTCTAATATGCGTTCATATTATTGATTTAATATCTTTATATCTATAATATGTATTATTTATTCATGGAACTAATTGCAAATTATCCAATAAAACAAGAACATAGATGTGGCCTCGTCCTTTTTAGCTGAAACGAGCCTAAAATTATAATTTCAAAATGTTGTCCCCTCGAGAGACCAGGGAGAGTGCAAAACAATATAAAAAATAATTTAGAAACTCTGAGAATGACCATTAAAAACCCCACATAAATGATCACAAAGTACGATATCATTTAATTTATACAAAAATGGTAAATTTTAAATAATAGCTCTTAATTTTAGTTTTAGCCGTGAAGAACAAGGTCATCGTACAATCATCTTACATAATCATTTAAGAAACATGTCACGATATAAAATGGTCCGCCCTGCTGATCACGTGGTGACTTGCTCACAAGATTGGAAATGCTCTTTTTATTCACGTTCAGGTACATAATTTGTTTACAACATTCAAATAATAATAAAGATGAAGTAATTTTCCTATAATTTGGAATTCTGCAGAGGCCCTTTGATATAATGGATAAATGATACAAGGCAGACTGGTTTTCTAGGCAGGCCATAATACAAGACTACACATTACATATGAAAGGGAAACTCTGTATGTACGATACTACGAGAGAATTATTCCGAAGCCTGTATAACTTACATGAAAACAATGGAGATGCTCCCAGGTAGAGGCGATATAGCCACAGTTAAGGCATCACCAATGAAATGTATCCTGTTGCCTATTCTGCTGCACTAAGATCGTGATACCACACCTTTTCTCTTCGCACAACATGAACTTACACACAAACATTTGAATACCACAATGTGTCAGAAATCAGAGTAGCTCCTATCCTCTGTGCAAAATCATTACAACAGAGTCGGAGAAGAATCCACCCAAGATGTCAAAAGCTGAAGAACAAAATCAGCATGGCTTACTTCATCAAATCCATAAACACAAAACCATTCCACAAGCTATGCAGCACCATTGATGCCAATAAGTTACGTGATCTTGCAAAGACTCCTCCCATCACAACCCCAAGAAAAATCAAAGGCATCACCCTCTGAGCATTGAAGTGTGCCAGCGCGAAAGCTGCCGCACTTACAAGGATTGACCATGGAAGAGGCATGTATCGTGTCAGAGATGGGAGAAGGAAACCTCGGAATACAATCTCTTCCCATATAGGTGCACATACAGTGACTACCACAGCATACAAGGCCATTGCCACAGGGTCACGGGCCCCAATGGATTGTTCTACACTGGAAACCCCAACGACTGGACCTGATGGCATTGGAACTAGATTGATGTTGATGTGAGAAAGCAAATTGACCAGTGGGAATAACGAGCATCCTAATGCTACATCCCAATGCCATTTGCCCTTTAATTTGAACTCAAACCAGCCTGAAGGAAGGGGACGGAATCTACCAAGGCACTGGTGAAGGATAGCAATCCCTGCAAGGCCTTCAACTATGTCTGTCAAGAGGCTATATAATGCTTGGCCCCTGTGCGTCAATGTTTCCTTGCAAAAGCCAGCAGCATGTGCCAAGAAAGGTACTATCCATGAACCCACAAACCAAAATGTGGCGATCCATAAAATCATGACCTGTATTCAGAAGGTATAATTGAGTTTTTCTTATAATAAGGAATCAACATCCCCAATTTAGCTTATAAAGAATCAAATAAACAATATATTCCTGGTGTGAACATAATGGGAAATTAGCCTATTCTTGGTCAGTTTATTTGACTTATCCATCTATTTTCTTATCTTCGTTTAAATTAAAAATAGTTCGGTTTTTCTAATTCATTTTTTTCTATCTCGATAACTTGTCTAAAAGTCCTACAACACAAATCAAACAAAGTTGATCTGACTTCCAAGCCTACCTCGAAGAGCTTTGAGAGTTAGAAGATAAGCTAAATAAGTAGATAAGTCAAATAAGATAAGCTGAGGAGAATAGGGCCCTCTGGTGATAGTGATATGCTAGCCATCCACCATTTCTATCATGTGTAGATATCTTGCTAGCGCATGAATCGTAACCTATTAATTTTAAGAGATATTATAACTTAATAGGCAACACAGAAGGGAGTGTTGAATAGCCAACCGTAAAGCATAAAAAATAAAAGGATATTTGTTGTTACAAGATCTGCTACAACCCAAGAAGGAAAATCATAGTTGAACAAATAAGTGCACTGTTTCAGAATTTTCAACGTCCACGGAACACTGCATGTTTCAAATTTTTCATTACTACAGCATACCAATATTAAATATGAGCTATATCTATACAACATGCATTTAAAGGACAACATAACCTTTTAAGAAATTGATTGTAACGTTAGGAAGACGTTGGTAAATATTACGGCAATACACAAAGTAGAACATAAGAAGATGGACAGAAGAACAAACCTGAGCAATGGTTTCTCCAGTCCAAGGTACTGTCCAGCGCTCAGTCTGAAATCGAAATATTTTTTCCTGCAGATTTTCATACAAATATGTGATTTTAATCGACTTACAGGATAAAAATAGTGAAAACTAGCAAATTAGACATCAGCACTGAACAAGACATCAAATGCCTGAAGAAGATACAGTAATAGGAGAAACTAATTTTCAACTGCCCGAAGAAGATATACCTTTGACTACTAGTACTAAGTAACATTGCAATTATTTTATAAAATTTGCAAAAGATACCATACTATGAAAACTTTGACTTAGAACAAGTCTAAGGCCTTGTTTGATTCACCTTAACTTAAATTAAAGGCTACCATTAGAAATTTGTTATTTTTGTACAAGCTACACGAAGTAACACTTTGTAGTCATTTCTTCATGGTTTTTAGTGGTTAAAGATCTCAAAAAAAAAATTTAACGATATCTTCAGCCTCTTCGAGCCTCTTTTCGGGAGCTCTTAACTTTTCAAATTGTAAGCCATCTCAAAGTTTCAGCCCAATCAAACAGGGCCTAAAACATCAAGCTTTCTAAACTGGAGGGAGTACAAGAAAAATGTTTGTTAGGTGCATCACATATATAGCAGCATGAATTCCAACAAAAATAAAGCAACTTAGATTTAGCAGTATAAACATGCGAGACATGAAATTCATATGTCAATTGAACTTATTGAGGATGCATAGCATAAGGCCAAAAAAATACTTGAACCTTATATAGGATAAGTAGGTTTAAGGCATTTTAAACATTAAAATAATCAATTGGTTGGCATGGCAACAAAACTATCTTTGCATTGATGCTATGGAAATTACTTTAATTTGAATTGAGTTTGATGTAGGATGGCCTAATCGACCTTGGTTTAAAGAAGCAAAATAAATTCAGGTCAGATCCAATCCTCAAGTAAACCCGATTGAAAAGGAACATGGAAGTACATAAATCAATATGATATTAACTTGTCCTTAGTTTTGTACTAGTACTCTGAATGCTAGTATGCCATCTTTTTCTCCCAATGAAATTAAATTACAGAAATTGACCCAAACGCAAATGCCCCAAACACCTCCCTTTTTTCGTCATTGAGAAACTGCTCAGCATACAAGTGTGACTACATTTCTGATGTCTGCGTCCTGTTTAGTTTCAACAATCTAGTTGAACTTACTTTTTTATTCACACACTTCATTGAATCCAATTGATGCTTCAATTTCTCATATTCTTACAAGTAACAACTAATTGTGATCAGTTAAACCCAAAGCTATGTCAGAAGTTCAAATGTTATCATGGGTGTAATATGAACCAACAATACAAATCAAGAGAAAAATATAACTGGTTTCCATCGGTCCACAAATTGACTAGCACCACATAAAACAGACAAAAAAGTATATATTTGATATAATATAATCCAAATTAAAGCTTTGTTCTATAATTAATTTTGTAGCCAGTTCTACATAATAGTTATGGAAGAGATTAACAAGAATCAGTACACAAATTGCCAAACTGAAAGCAGTTGTCGATTGCAAGATTTACAGACACAAGCCATGTTATGAACTCAAACTTACCAGAATAGGAACAACTCAAAAGGTCTCCTTTGTTTAGCTGTAAAGAATTTTTTAGAATAAAACTTCTAAGAGGACTACTGTTTATAACCTTATCTCAGGTTTCAGATGAAAATACTTGCATGTAAGAACCAAGGCAAGTAAGGAAACATGTCTATTATGCTATAATTTTAGTTCTCCTGTATCCTAATTCCCAAAGCACAGAATGTGTTGCTTCTTTCTTTACAATGTTCAGTAGAATATTCTATTGCATAAAAAACAAAGAAACTGGAAGGCTGGAAATAAATCAGACTGACCTTCTGCGCTCTAAACAACCAATAGCCCTCCTTGTAATTTTGCTCGTCTGCACCTCTGGGGTTTCCTCTCTCCTCCTTTGCCTCTCTGTTCTTTAAGGCATCCAGTTGCTCAATGTACATGAAGCCAGAACCATCATCAGATGTTGTTGGATCATCTTGTTCTTGCCTGAAGCACGATACGTGCACTAATCTCCATCCCTGAATGCTCCCAACAAGAGAGGAATAGAAACAGCACAAATTTATTCAACTTATCACACCATTACAATAAGGTAACAAGAACAGTGCATACTGCCATCTGCATTTACACTCAAAAGCCATGTGAGCAATGTTACATATCAGGGAAACCTTGCTGAATTAATCAACTAAATCAAGTAGGTTTTTACTTTAACAATTCACCAACTGAAAAAGGGATAAAACCTTGCGCGCCATTGCACTTGAGTCTAATCCTATCAATGGAACACTTAGTGACTTGACCCTTCTATGCTATGACAATTGCTTGATTATTTCCATGTGTGCCATTTGAGCTATGAAGCTGGAGCTGAAATTTAATGTTGCAATCTAGACAATTTATCGATGATCCCTTTCACCATTTTTTACTGGCATACCACAAAGAGCATAAGACAGGAGATAGCATAGTACTGATTCAAGGTTTAGCTACAACAATTAGGGGAAAGAAACCATGCAACCAGCCGCGTAGAAATGAAATTGAGCAGTGAACAACAAGCTGTTTGTTTGTGCCATACCTTTGTGGGAGACACCCTCTGAGGCCTGAGCCCAAGTGAAGGCCTCGTGGCGGTGGAGGAAGCAGGAGGAAACCTAGTCCTAGGGCATGGGAGCCATGGAGAGAGAGGTGCGAGGCAGGAGGCAGAGGACATTGATGCGGCGAAGGAACCACGAAGTTGGAGGATGCCTGCCTTGGAATACTAGTCCTCCTTGGCAGCTCAGCTGAAATAGAAATTTAATCATGAAATTTTTATTGGAACAGAAATTTAAATTTTATATTACACATGAGAGGTGTGTATTTCAGCATTAGTATTTGTAAAACGAGAAAATTGAGGATTTGCCACTGTAAAAGACTTCAGTATTTGCCTGCCACTCTGAAGATTGCACTACAGGATTTGGCACTCCAAACAATTACCTCTATAGGATTTGCCACTCTAGACAATTGAATCGATTTCTCACATTTCTAATTTTATTCTATTTCAAGCACATGAAAAAGGCTACAATACCCATGGCCGGTACTAGGAAAAATATGATGCAAGGGGATCCTCATCTTGCAGCGCTCAGTGCATACAATGGTGATGGAGCCATATAGGTCCTGATGCTTGGGAGATAAGGCATGCACTGCTTCTGTAGTCTATAACTAGTTAGTGACTATAATGCACATTCATCCAGTCCAAGATTGGTGGCACACGCAGCCAAGCATGTGGCTACTTCTGGCATGAGCGAACAACCTTGCAATGGCGCCGTTGGCGCAAGGGACATGCAAGTGAATCTAGGCCAGCATAGGCATGCAACACCGGCTCCTCTCCTTCCTCAACTCTGGCCAGCTGTGAGATCCTCTCCCTCAGCCGGACAAGGGAAGTGTTGTCAAAAAATACAATACAAAATGAAAGATCAATTTAAGTGGTAGGTCCTATATGTAATTGTTTGGAGTGGCAAATCCTAGAGTGCAATCTTTAGGGTGGCAAATCTGATCCTTCAGCGTAGCAAATTCTCAATAACCTCCTGTAAAAATCATGAAAAAATAGCTTTAAGAAAAAAATTCTTCATGATAAATCTTCATTTTGGCTACACACCTCCGCGGGGCGGCAGTGGTTTGGCCTTGGCCGTCGCAGCCTCTCACACCCAGCCGCCGCGGCACCCTCACCTGCCCTTGACGGACGGCCAGCTCCTACCCTCGCTGATCGTCACAGCCGCCTCAGGCCCGCGGCCCGCCCGAGGCGAGCCTCGCCGTGCCGCCCGCCGCTGTACCCGAGGCCCTGCCCTCGCCGCTGCCGCCTCGTGTGCGTGTCCCCCTTCACCAGAGTAACCGCGCCCGTACCAGTCGCAGCCACTCCCGCCCTGCCTCGCCGAGGCAAGACTCGCCGTAGCCTTGGGGCTTGGGGCGTGAGGCGGAGGACGGCGGCGACGGCTGGGGCAGAAGGGGACGGCGGCGGCTGGGGCAGTCAGGGGCGGCGGCCGCCGGGGCAGAGTGGGAGGGGGAGCAATCCGGATCCTGCTCCCCTGCGGCAGCAAGCGTAAACCCACGGTGTGCATTTTGACTGCAAAAATATTATAACTTTTATAAATATGTCATACGATATTTAATCTGTACGAAACAAATTTTGTAATTATCTAAAATCCTACGGCAGAGAATCCAGATTCAGCGCCGTCTCCCCAATCAGGATCCCCTGCAACAGTAGCTAGTATAAATGCACCATATGCATTTTGACCTGCAAACAGATTATAATTTCTATAAATATGTCATATAGTATCCTAAGGAGCCTATTTTTGAAACTTTTATTTTTCAATTTTTTATGATTTTTTTGAATTTTAAAAAATTCAAAAAATTCAAAAAGATTGAAAAGTTGTAAAAATGGGCTGTTTAGGATTTTAGATACTTACAAAATTTGTTTCGTACAGATTGGATATCGTATGACATATTTATAAAAGTTATAATATTTTTACGGTCCAAATGCACACGGTGCGTTTACGCTTGCTGCCGCAGGGGAGCGAATCTGGATTCTCTGCCGCAGCAAAGTCTAACGGCACCATGCCTTTTGACTTGCTAGCTGCATGTACACGCTCGCAGGCCCATGCAAGGCCTTGCTCTTGTACAGCCCAGAATTAATCCCGTGGCCCACTCAGGAGTATATTGATCCCTTTTTTATGCAAACTTTGTTTGGTTGATATTGATCTACTTCACTAAAACCGTTAAACAAGTTAGTACAACTTATCGATTTTTTAATGAACTTTTTATTCTATGTCATGCCATAAGATTGGAATTTAAAATAATATTACACCATATTTTTGCAGCATGAGTAATACACCTAGGCCTTGTTTATTTCATATTAAATTAAATTAAATTAAATGAAAATTTATTGTTTTGTATAAGCCAAATGATGTAATGTTTTGTAGTCATTTTTATGGGGTTTTAAATAGTTCTTTTTAAAATTTGTAAAATATTTTTTCCATAATTTTTTGAACTCCTTAAAACGTATTGAGGTGGTCAAAAATTTGCTACAGTAAAACGCAACTCAACATTAATCTGAAACAAACAAGGCCCTAGTTGGGTCCCTCGAACAGGCATGGATTTTACTGGTGTAGATGATGCTTGGAGATTTTGGGTATTCCATGGAGGTCAAGTAGGTTTCAGTGCCTGGAAGAAGTATGAAAATAAAAGTACGCTAGATAAAGTAGTCACATGGTGCATATTTGTTTGTTCCAATCAAGGTTACCGGGCAGAGGATAAGAGACATCATTTGACCAAACTTTCTCGAGATGAAACAAGAACAGGTTGTGATGTTCGTATAGGAATTACAATTTATTGGATTTCTGGACACTATAACTTGCATGATCTAAACCTTGAACACAACCATGTTCTTTATTCTTCACTTGCCAGAGACAACTCATCTAATGCTTACAAAGTTAATTCATCATCTTCATTTCAGACATGTGCAGACCATATTTTAATTACACTGCTTGTTAGACATGATGCTTTTGATTTTAATTCAGTGTTGCAGATTGAACTAAACAATACTAGTACCGAAACCAACTTTGTTCTCACTTCAATGTTTAGTTCAAACAGATTCAAGATTTCAAGTATGTCACAGGGCATCATAGACCTCGCATTTGTGCTAGCATAATCGTGTGGATGCTACAGTTTCATTTTGGCTATTTTTGAGAATTTTTTATGCATGTGAAAGTTACGACCAGCCGTTTTTTAGCATTGCTCAATCGAAATGTTTGTTTATTCCTTCTTTCTTGTAAAATGGGAATTTTCGTAATAAAACAGAATGTTGTAGCATCAATCTTTTAAGGTTTAAAATTAATATTTTTTTTATAACCCTTGATATAGAGTGAATTTGATATTTAAACTTTGGCATCGTTCTTTTCAGTTTAAATTAAATTAAATGGAAACTTGTACTTTTTTATGAGTCAATCGATGTAGTGTTTTATTTTTTTTTTTGCCATTGTAAATGGTTCTTCTTACAATTTTTAAAATTTTTTTTCATAGTTATTTGTACTTTTAAAACCTATTTCGATGGGTCACAAAAATTAACACAGTAAACCCACCACCACAAAACATTGAAAAGAACAAAACCTTTATACATAGGTAGAGCAACCAACAAATAACATTTATAATTTTTTTAGATTTCTTCATAACTTTTGTTAGTTTGTGTACGTGGGTTTCCGGGTTTACACGGAAAACATGTGTACATATGATATGTGATATCGAAGGTGACGATAAAGCGTGCAAATAATATTAACGCAAATTTACATGCATGTATAAGATAAATACTAGTACAATGCCCGTGCTCTACCACGGATCATAAAAGGATCAAAGGAAAACATAGTCCGTAGAAAAATATATAAGCATGAAGGGTGATTTATAGAAAAGACATTATGCATGAACTCATTTTAGATCGAGTGTATGGCACGTGATGTAATGTAGGTAAAGAAAAGATAGTCCGACAGCAATACAACATATACCAACAACTCCATGTAGTTAATAAACATAAGTCTTTGGATCGAACAACATTTTAAAGTGCTAAACTCATATTTCACAATTAGATATATACAACTCGAGTACTATCTTCTACATGTGCTGTACAGAACATGTGCTGTACAAAATCTCCAAAATATATTGATATTGAAATCCTGATCTGCAATATGGGCCTCAATCACTTGCATTCGCCAAACTGACTATCTTCAGCATGTCTCGATCCTTTTTCATCATGAGCTCCCTCACTTTTATTCCCCAACATTCAATAATTTCTGGTCTGAACCTATATATTTGTCTTGAAAAGAGGAGGGCTGGTGAATATGGTACAATGAAATGAATGCTCTTCATCAAAACTCGCAGAGATGAAAAGGCTGTCCTCCAAAGCCAATACCATTTGAAATGTTGTCGGAGCTGTTTGAAATGTTCCGTATGCTGACCAAGGCTTCAAACGTGGTTGTCTTTGCCCTGACTTCGATCTGCTTGTGGGAGGGTTGTTGGTGCTCATCATGTTAGCAATGGGTAATAACATTCAGAAAAAAAAAAACAAGTGGTTTACTGTTTACACCTTTGGCAGGATTCATTCCTTCATCAATGGCTTTAATCAAGCATCTCAAGTTAGGTTAGGCCCAACACTTCATGAATGTGTGAGATCACCATACAAACATCATTCCTGGAAAATTCCAATAGTCGATGCAAAGAAGTAAAATATAGGTGAAGTGAACATGCCGCCCTATACCATGTTGTATGTAAGGATCCTAGGCCGAGAGGGGGGTGAATCGGCTCTTTTCAAATTTTACTTCTCTCAATTCGCTTGCTTAGTTAGTCAAATTAGGAACACAAGCTATCGACGGATTTAGAGTCTAGTTGCGGAAGCGAACACAATGAGGCACAAGCGACTACTAGGAGGCTCGATGGCACTCACATGCAAACGATCAAATCAATATGCGGAAATAAATGAGTGAGATGAGGAGACGCAAACCGAGTTGTTTACCGAAGTTCGGTGCTCAACATATGAACACCTACGTCTCCATTGAGGAAACTTCTCACACAGAGAAGTCGGGACTCTCTCGTCCCTAGTCCTCAATCCACTCGTGGTAGCTCTTCACCAACACATGGTAGGCGAGCTCCAAACCTTCACACAAGACGAGTTTTTCCATACGCGGAAGCTCCTCACACCCGCGGCGCCGACACACGGCCCCGACCCCCAACACACGGAGAGTTTTATACACGACCTTCAACGGATGAAGGCGACGCACCTCCGACACACGGAAGTGACCCCCGACACACGGAGGGTTTTGGTTGATGTAGTCGAACGGTTGATGAAGCCCGTGGCGTGACGACGATCTCTCCGGCGGTGAAGTCCCAAGAGCACAAAATTGGAGACCGTCTCTCACCACTACCCCTTCTCTCCCACCATGGAAACTAGGGCAAGAACACCACGGAGGAAGGGGCAAACTTGGGGTGGATGAGAGGAGGTAGGGGGCACCTTCTTCTTCCTCTTCCTCTCTTCTTCTCCCTCTCTCTCCCTTCAATCTCTCAAGCACATGGAACCCTAGGTGGAGATGGGAACCATGGGAGAAGCTCTCTAGGGTGGCTAGGGCAAGGGGTGGCTGCTAATGAGGCTCTCTCAAGTTTCTCCCGTGCTTCAAACCCTATTTATAGGTACAAGGCGAAACCCTAAGGATGGACGGCTCAGATCTGTTTTCCCGAATTCAGATCGATCCGTCGGACCCGGTCCGACAGAGGGGATGCATTTAGGACTTAGCCGCTAGGACCTACGGTCTGGTCGGACCCAGTCCGACAGAGAGGTTGCATTTGGGACTTAGTCGCTAGGACCTACGGCCTGGTCGGACCCGGTCCGACGGTGGACCCGGTCCGACCAACTCCAGTAGGCATACTAAAAAATTCATATCTTTTGATCCCGAACTCCATTTTTTATGATCTTGGACATTCCGGAAAGTTAAGAGAAAGGGCTATCCAACTAGCTAAGTTTCACCGCTTATTTCTAAATGGATAGACCCTAAATTCTATAGAAACCACTCTCCGGCACCCTCGGACACCTCTCTCTCTCGACTCAGGCGTGGGCTCGACTTTTAGCATTCTTGATGACCTGCGGATCGACGGGAACTTAGGATGACTTAGGCAGGAACCCAGGTGACTTAGGCGCTAAGAAGCCCTTGGACAGCTGGAAAGTGGCTTCCGGAGACTTCCTGGCACTTTCGAAGACTTAGACCATTGCAATCAGGACTCAGGAGTCAGCCACCCTTGACACAACAAAACCAATCAAGAAGCTAGCGTCAGTAAGGCAGGCCCCCACCCCACCCAGAAGAAAAAACTTCTCAGAAACATCATATCATGAAATCGACTGAAATAATGGCACCACCACATTCTAAGATCACAGGCAAAGGTCACAGGTGAGCAAAACCAGCGGCTAAAATGCACAAATGAGAACTGCAAATCGAGATGTGCTTATTGATGCACCAATCAACAAATTCATGGGCCCTGGCTATCCACTGGCTTTGGTTAAACACACCCAATAATAGAGCAACAACAATCATTTGAACTTTCACCAAACAGAATCCGGCGAGGCGAGGCGAGGCGAGGCAAGTCAACAGCGAAAATAAAAAATGCAACATGTTGTCAACCACGACGGAAGTGTCCGATCGGCTGACCTGCTCGCCCATGGGCACGACGAGCCGGACATCGCACTCGCGGCTGCGCGTGATGCAGTGCAGCCACCAGCGCGCGCGCAGGGTGATGGTGGCGGCGCCGAGGGCGCAGTCGACGGCCAGGTCGACCTCCTTCATCTGCAGCGGGATGAGCGCGGGCTGGTCGAGGCGGCCATACACGTAGGGCTGGTAGCTGGACACGTCGGGGGTGTCGACCGCAGCGGGGTCCGCCACCACCGCGTACCCCTTCGGCGCCGACGGCAGCAGCCGCGCGGCCGCCGCGTCGGGCCCGCGGCTGGACTCTGGGGCGGCTGGCGGCGCCGTCTGGGAAGGGCGGCGGCGGGCGCCAGCGATGGCTAGGGTTTCGGACGGGGGAGACCGGGAGAACCGTTGGATGAATTTGAATGGTTTGGATTTATTTAATGAGCCATCACTCATCATCATAAGATGCTTTTTAGAAGTAGAGAATAGGATAACCATCCGATACAATGTACTTCATATAACAGCTTTTCTTTTCCCCGAAGAAAAACAAGAATCACTGGTCCACCGCAATCAAACTTGAGGCAAAATGAATGGCATCACGTATAACAATGAACGTCTTAAAGTTGCTTTACACATCAATCTTACATCACTGCCCTGCCCAAACAGGCTACTGAACTCTTAAAACTATACAGGGTTAAGTATGTTACGGACTTTGCTTATTGTGTGGTTACAATTTACAGAAGATCAATGAAGAAGATAGTTATCCCTGTAGTAGTGAAATGGCATAGATGAATTGAACATAAGATTCATACTTGTACATGTAACTGAACACAAGATAGTTATCAACCTAACATAAGCAAACATTACAGCGAGCATGCGCGATAGCTTGGCCAAAAAATTTTATTTTTTAACCCTTTTGTAATAAATATTTTATTTTTAACCCCTCGACAAAAGTATCTTCAAATCTAACCCTTTTGACCGCGCCACGCCGCCTGGCGCGTTCTGTACATACTGCCGCGCCAGTGCATGTGGCGCGCATTTTCTGGGCCCCACCTTTGCCGCGCCACATACACCGGCGCGACAAAGGCCTGGCAGGTGGGCCCATGGTTGGTAGGTGGACCCGTGGTGGGTAGCCTCGCAGGGGTGCCTTTGCCGCGCCGACGCGCACGGCCCGTCAAGGAGAAGAGCCGGCGGGGGGGAGAGCATGGCGAGGAACCTGGGGGAGGCGATGCCTTTGAGGGAGCGGTAGTCGGATATGAGGAGGCCGCGGGAGTCCTCGTGGACCTTGGTGGCACGGCCGGGCGTGGCCACCATCCCGGCAGAGAAGGTGGTGTACTTGACGAGCTTCTTCGGCAGCCACGCCTTCTTCCTCCTCCCGCCCGCACCGTCGAGGCCCTGGTGGACGACGCCCTGGTGGTTAATTTTATTTGGCTGTAGATATGCACAGCACAAAGCGAGCAAACATGGAGGAAAAATTTCAGTTCCTGTATGTTCCTTCATCTGCTAGTTCTGACTGCTGAGCCATTATGTTGGATATAGTCAATACTTTGGAAATCGTGCATCTTTGCTCTCATTGCAGGTTTTTGATATTACTCCCTCCAGTTTGATAATTCCTGTCGCTGGAGCGTTTTGTGTTTAGTTGGAAAATTCCTGTCGTTCTAGGATGCATTGATTGCAAGCAAAACTTTACGTGGCCCTAGAACCATTTGTTGGGTGTGCATGTAAATAAAATGTAGCATCAAAATTTGAATCTAGACATGCAACTCATAGGAAAGTGGGAGCAACCACTAAGCTACAAGCATTTATTTGACCATATGGAGTACTACGAGATATTTAATACTTCCTTGGTATGTGAGATCATGTCTAAAACGACAGGAATTATCAAACTGGAGGGAGTATGTTTTAGCATTAGCCTTGGAGCCTTGGTTCCTCTGAGATGCAAGTCCATTTATGCTGTGCTCAGCAGAGGGAAGAAATGATATATATTGTAAAAGTCGCCAGTAACATTAAATCATGCTGTTTTCATCATCAATATGCAATTTTTGGTTCATCAATACGGGCAGAAAATGCTCCAAATCTCAAGCTTTATGATCATTCAACACCGAGAAAAATACTACTCCCTCCTTCCTAGTATAGTAGGCGCAACCGTGTCCAACGCAAAGACCAAGAAAGCCGTTTGATGAGGAGAACCCTCGAAGAACTGTGAAGAGCAAGAATTTTATTGAGAAGGTGATGTTTCTAGGCGCACAAGCCCGTCCAAGGTTTGATAGTCATGGTGTATGCACATTTGATGGCAAAATTGGGATTTTTTCATTCACTTATTGGGAGCCGGCCAAGAGGAGAAGCCACAATAGGGAGAGGGGTAAGATGTTTATTTTTCCATTCACTTAGTTGAATTATAGTGACTGTACTAATCTTGTTATATCGACATGTAGGAACCTTGGAGCTAAAGGCCATGACATCGGTCACGAGGGACATTATCCGAAAGTTTCTTATTGAAAAAGTCTTGCCCGCCATCAAGGAGAAATGGCCCGCTGAAGAACGAGGATTACCTATATTCATCCAACAAGACAATGCAAAGACACATATTGCGGTCGACGACTCGGAATTTTGCCAAGTTGCACAAGAAGATGTGTGGGATATACGACTCATGTGTCAACCACCAAACTCTCCCGATCTTAACGTTTTGGATCTAGGTTTTTTTGCAGCTTTGCAGGCATTGTTTGAGAAGTCATCTCCATCAAATATCCAAGAAATTCAGACTAATGTAAT
The DNA here is from genome assembly GCA_005191435.1 of Raddia distichophylla. Lineage (NCBI taxonomy): Eukaryota > Viridiplantae > Streptophyta > Magnoliopsida > Poales > Poaceae > Raddia > Raddia distichophylla. Next base: position 1,067,565 of record SPJY01006728.1, read on the forward strand.
CAAAGCGTATGAAGAATATCCGGCCGATAGATCCAACCGTGTTTTCCTAACTCAACAAGGGTGCATGAGAGAGATTCTGCGTGCGAAAGGAGGGCAACATTATGCAATCCCGCATATGAAAAAAGGAACTTTGGAGAGGAATGGTCAACTTCCAATTAGGTTGCAATGCGACAATCAAATTTATCAAGATGCGGTAGAATTCATCAGTGTAGCTTAGGTTTTTCTATTGAAAAATTGGTGTACTCAAGCTACTCCTGATGCATAATAAAACATCATGCATGTGAGTACGACACACATAAGAGTACAACACACATCCATCGTCAATGCATACAAGGGCAATTAGGGAACATGGCTTTAAGCATCATTGAACGAACGGGTACAACATCCTCATCTATGTCGAGAACATACCGTGTCTCCTGGACCTCGCCATCATCAATGACTAGATTTTGGAAGTTCATTGTTAGCTCGTACAATCGGGAATGGGTACCCATTGCCATCCCTTGCCTAGTGTGTCACCACCACCATAAGTTGTATGATTCTGCCATAACTAATCAAAATCCTTCGAAATCATCCCCATAAATCTGTAGAATTGATAAGCATATGATTAGCATGCATCCTATTTCCCTTGAAAGAAAAATTTTGTTTGTGCCACTTAAAAGCTGTGCAATTTCGGTTATGCCACTGTAGACATGTCTTTTTTGCCGCTGTCTTTTTTGGCCCATTTCATTCTGCCACTATTGTGATTTAAAGGACTTTGACCGTCACATAGGGCTAACATCCCTGATGGAATGCTACTTGTGCCCTTAGTTCAAATGGTACGGACAAATTTTGAAAATAATAGGAAGATTAGAAAATGAGGAAATTCCTAAAAAATCATAAAATTTACGAGGATCTAATTATGGAATAAAATCATGGCTTTGTAGGTAGTTCAAACCATTTTATTCAATTTTATAAAAGCTTTTCTAAATTTTTATGCATTAAATAGAAGTTTTTCTATTTTCTAGCAAGTGAGATTGATTGCAGAAAGGAGTAAATTTTCAAAGCACGTGAAAATAATATACTTATTGCAAAAGAGTTAATTTTGAAAGCATGGAATTGTTTTGGTAACTTCGAAAACAAAATTTTACTTTTGACATTAAATGAGTCACAAAATGTTTAAAAAGTACAGATCCAC
>SPJY01006728.1:1069630-1183411 GCA_005191435.1 Raddia distichophylla
GTGATGAGAATGAACAAATAATCATTAGGGACGTCCTACATGTCATGACGCATGCGCAAACAAAGAGAACTCAGAACAATGATGTCATCTTCAGCCAATGTGAGCTCTATTACTACCTTATTTTAGTTGCTGATCTCATTAGCAGTCGCCCAAAATATGCATGTGTGGAAAACATGTCTGTTAAATGGCACAGAAAAGTCCCGTTCCAAAAAATGGCACAGAAGATTAATGTGGTGGTATACTGGTATTGGTCTCAGTGGGGTTAAAGTGAACACTATTAATAGTAGAGTATGAAACATCCAGCTAGGCACGTCGGATTGAAAGCTACGAGAACATAAGAGTTCAGATCGGGGGGACAAGTAGAATTATCCTGTATCAAAAATTAGCAATCTTCTGTATCCAGAGGGTGTAACCAAGAACTATACGATGCTCTAGCCCAAAATTTTGCTTAGTTAGTTAGGTTACGTGGTTCACTCACCGTGTTTAATTTGGAGAGCATCATCCTATTCTCCTCTGCTTCACACCACCGCCATAGTTCCGGATTTTGAACAATGATCAGCTTCCGGAGCTCGGTAAGCTGGCGTATGCACCGTGGCAGAGACCTGATGCCGGCACACCCCGAGATGCTCAGGCTTTTGAGAGAGGTGAGGTCGCAAAGCCATTCCAGCTCGGCTACGCAGTCGCAGTGACTCAGCTCCAGCAGCCGAAGGGAGGCGATGTGCGACATGCTGCCTCGCGGCGGGTGCATCAGGCCATCGCAGCAATGGATTTCCAGCTCCTGGAGGGCAGGGAGGTGGTGGAGCAGCGCCCACTCGCCCATGGGCGCCTCGCTGAAGCACACCTCCAACCTGGTGCTCATGGTGCATGGATGAAGATGATCAGTAGGTGGCAGGATGCTGCTATGCTGTCCCCAAGACAGCATCACTTGGTCGCTCCTCTTTACGAGCCACTTGCGGAATACAGGTGGGCGTGGCTGCAGTCTCAACCTTGGGCACTCGCCTGTTTCCAGCTCCTCGAGCTTGGGGAACATGAACAGCTCCTTGCCATCCTCGCCAAGGTACGTTGTGTCCCACTCTTCTAGCCCTTCCATATGCCACAGGCTGAATTTCGACAGCCGGCTGAAAGCTCCTTTGCCGCCGCAGAAACCTGCACCGATTTTCGTGACATGGCGTAACATTTTTAGGCACAGCACTTGCAGGTTTGGTAGCTGGCCAAGAGGCGGCAGGTCGCTGCACCTCGGAAGATTCTCCAGCTTAACTTCAACAAGATTTGGGAGGTGGCAAGAAATGTTCGTCAGCCAGGTAGGGAAGCCTGCACTGATGTAACCTTCCAACTCCATGTGCTTGAGGTCTCTCGGTGGCACCAGTCCTCCCAACAATTCCTTGTCCTCCAGAAGCCGATCAGCATCCGGAGTCCAAGCCAGTGTCAATTTTGAAAGATTGTGTTTGTCCATCAGTTTAACTGTGCGTGCTTCTTCCAAAAGCCTTACATTTTCGAGAAAACGTATTTTCAGCTCGGTGGGATTTGATACGCTAAGCTGATGGATATTGCTGCAAGCATTTTTGTCGTTTGCGCGAACAATGAAAAGTGGTAACGAGACTGAGTTATCACTGAATCGGGAATGCCTCATGTGTTCCATCAGCTGAGCAGAGCATGAAGTCACCAATATAAACTTTAGCGAATCAATTGTGCCTAAGCTTTCCGGCAGGGTGGTTAGCCCAAGACAGCCTGAGATGTCCAACGTATGCAGCCTTTTGAGGTTACCAAGGCCGTCCGGTAGACATTTAACTGACACGTTCCGAGACAGATCCAAGTGCTCTAGATTAGTAAGGGCACCAATACGATCCACATAACGGTAAATTGTTTTATCTGACCCCCACAGTAGCCGCACAAAGAGATGATCCAAGCACTTCGATAAGTTTAAATATGTGAGATCCGAGAGATTTCTGAACGCATCTGTGTCACCCACAAGTCCACACCATTCATTGCTGTGGTCATTTCCGCCCAAGTTTGATATATTTAAATATTGCAGTTTGGTGAAGCCACCTAGAGATCTCATAACTCCTCTGACATCCCAGCAGCTTGACAAATCGAGGTGCACTAAGCTTCGGAGGTTCTCAAATGACGATGGCAGCCGTCCAATTCCTGTGCATCCTGACAAGTCAAGATGCAACAAATCCTTGAGGTTCCCAAATGACAACGGCAGCCGTCCAATTCCTGTGCAACCTGACAAGTCAAGATGCAACAAATTCTTGAGGTTCCCAAATGACTCCGGCAGTTCTTGTATACCAGAACAACTTGACAAATCAAGATATGTCAGACATTCAAGTTTACCAAATGATTCAGGTAATGCGGAAATTTGACAAGATCCGTGCAGGTTTAGATACCGCAAATTTGTCAGTTCAATAATACACTTCGGGAATGTTTCATCTTGCATCCTTGGAATAATTAGGAATCTTAGCTGCTTCAATTGGCCAATAGAATGCGGCAGCTTTGTCGTAGAGCACTCACTCATATCCAAAACACGCAGGCACTTCCCAAATGAAAATGCACCAGCATGAAGCTCCACTTTGGTACTATGCAGAAACCGCAGTGCCCTCATCTTGGCGGGCAAACTAGTCGACAACTTGTTCTGCCCAGCATAGTTTTTGAGCAATGCATACCGACGATATTTCTTCGCACTTTCCTTGGCTGTTATTGCAGCATCAAAGACAGCTAGCTCATCACCCATGACTGAAATTGCTAGTTCATGCACTAGGTCGTGCATGGTGTACCGCTCCGTTTGCTTTAAGGAAGCCTGAAAGAAGCAAAGCACGTTCCATTCATGCAAGTTACAAAGCAAACCAAGCCTAATTGTTTAGAAGCTTTACAATTTTACAAGTCCACATGAGGACATTAGGACATATATTATGTTAGTATGTTACATGTATAGCTGATACGGACACACATGTGGTTTTGTAGCTCTTTTTGTTATCTGTGATGATAATTGTGGTGTTGATGACGTGGTGATCGGCCATTGATCTAAAATGTGGGCTCTTATGCATTTGTTGGAGCCTTCTTGGAACCCCTCAAGTTTTTCTAGCAACCACATCAAGCGTGAAGATTAAGAGGACCTTAGTTGGCTCGGGCAATGAGACGAGCTAGCAACAGATGATAGGTTTTAATTTTGGGTTCTTTTACGGTGCATTAAACTTCATTTGAGCCATTCATTCTTCATTATCCAACGTATTAGAATAGTTTGAATCTATTTATACTACACTATATCAACCATGGTAGCATATTATATATAGGGATGAAATAGTACGTAATTATGATTAGGTAGTATAATATGTAGAGTTATAGACAGATGTAATTGTTGCAGATTTAGCATAATGAGCAAGATAACAATGTGATTCACATAAAGTACAGCTACAAAAATAAGCAAACCAATAATACTATAAATCATGTATTCTCCAAATATGACAAGAAAGACGTATAAATACATGATCAACTCAAATACCATTGCTGCCATAAAGATAAACCCAGCAACTAAACTCAAGGTTTGAACTTTATTAGTGCTCTTAGATTGCAAACTGGGGTTGCTAAATATTTTAGCCATCCATTTTAGCCATCCAACAGCAGTTTGAAGGTGAATATCATAGAAATAATTAACTGAAATTAGGGCCATAAACAATGAAGTATTGCACTGCTTAAGGTCTAGATTATACAATCTCAACCGTGACAATTTGGACAGCAAAACAGCTAAACAATACCAGCTCGAAACCAGTATGAACCAGTCCAGAACAGCTACTAGATCCCTATCACAAGATAGCAAGGAACAGTAGCAGTAATTTATCACATGAACAGACTTATAAGCAGTGTCATCTACACAATACAATAGCCCTAAAACAGCTCATTATTATTTCAAACAAAGCAATCATCATCGAGCAGCACTAGTAGCCCACAAGAACAGTGCATCCAGATTTGATCAAAACGGCCTCTAGCTCGAAGGCTAGTCCCCCAGAAACAACCAAATCGGTCCACTGAACAGAGAAGGATTAAGCAAATACTTATGAAGCGTTGGGATCGAACCAACAAGTCGAGGCAAAGCGTGCACAAGCACCGTCCCAGAAAACAATTCGTCGTGCTATTAAGCACCACCGACGAAATGATTCAGAGATACGAAGCCGTCACTCCCCCACGGCAAGAAGCCACGGAAGGAGCCCGAGATGCAGAGAGAAGCAGCAGCAAGTTCACAGCAACCACCCCGTGGCCACGGGAACTAGAGTCGAAGAAGACCAACACAGCAGCAGCTGGCACCGGCCGGCGACAGGGCCGAGGCACTGGCGAAAACAGCAGCAGCAATGCGTAGCAAGAAGTGAGAGGAAAAAAACCGAGAGAGTCCAGAGAGAACGAACTCCCCGAAGTCCCCGGCCACCTCTCCACGGCACCACGCGCCCGCGCAGGGCGGAGGTGAGCCAACCGCCACCGCCGCCGCCTGCCAGCTTGGGTTCAAGGGAACCCTAGCTGAGGTGCTGAGCAGCCTGGGGCAACTACGCTGCCCCCTCCTCTTTTCTTCCCCCGTAGCGGGCCTTTGGCCCACTGGTCCAAGGGCAAAAGCCCAACAATTAGTATATGTCAGTCCGGATTGTTAAAGATATTAAAAGGGGGCAGCTAGATAACGGGATCCCGTCGGCGTATGCTACGGACGGGATAAGTAAATGACAAAGTACTTCACGCACCGGGAAAACGCTGGTCTAGCATGCTCAATTCGCTTGATTCCTTAGACTCAAACCCTGCGGCGAAGCCGAAACGTGACCCGCGGCCATGCAAACGCGCTGTAGTTGGATCCGTGTATCCATGTAGGGGTGCACATGCACTGCACGTACTTTGTGTACTCCACTGCTGTGTATTTCTTTTAATTTTTTTTCTTAAGTACATGAAGTTTCGTTTTTCAGTATCAAATAAAAATTCATATATCTTGCAAAAAAAATCATTTCAGTATATAGCATTCAAGCAGATATTAGGGCAAAAGTTTCGGTGCAAAAGTGCAGGGTATCAAGACGATTATCGAATATTGTGTTGCAGTGCCGAGGTTGATTTTATCGGATCAAGTATTAGCAGTATCACGGGTATCATCATGCCTACTTTTGGCAGTAGGGTTGTAGGGGGTATCCAGCCCAAGAGGGGTATATGTTACATTAAGTATTAGGTCCAGGGTATCATTGGGCGTTAAGGGGTATCATTTTCTATAGGGTATCATTGAGGCATCGCAAAAAAGGTATCGAAACGGTATTACGTAACACAAACAAAAAGTATCGGGTCCACGTGTTCAGTATCGGTTATATCAGGTTGGTGGTATCGTCGAGTTTCATGGCATCATTGAGGTATCGAAAAAATATTATTTATCACAAACAAAGTATCCGATCTAAGTGTCGAGTATCGGTGGTATCATCAAGTTTCAGTATCGAAAAAAGGTATCATATATCATAAACAAAAAAGTATTATTATCGATGGTATCGGGATGGTGATATCGTCTAGCTGCATAGTAACATTGAGGTATCAGGAAAAAGGTATCATCTATCACAAAGTATCGGGTTTGGGTGTCTAGTATTGATGGTATCAGGTTGATGGTATCGTTGAGTTTTGGTATCGAAATAAGGGTATCATATCACAAAGAAAGTATCGGACCTGGGTGTCGAGTATCGGCAGTATCAAGTTGGTGGCATCGTTTGAAAAAAAAGGTATCATAAGGGTATCATATATCACAAACAAAAAAGAATCGGATTTGGGGGTGTTAAAGTATTAGTGGTATGAGATTAACGGTATCGTCGAGTTTCATGGTATCATTTATTTAAAAAAGGTATCATATATCACGAAAAAAAGTATCATGTCTGGATGTCAAGTATCAGTGGTATCAGGTTGATAGTATCGTCGAGTTTTATGGTATCATTGAAGTATCAGAATAAATGTATCATTTATCAAAAGCAAAGAATCTGGTCTGGGGTATCTAGTATCGATAGTATCAGGTTGGTGGTATCGTCGAGTTTTAGTATTGAAAAAAGGTATCATATATCATAAACAAAAAGTTTCGGTGTCAGTGGTGGCAGGTTAGTAGTATTGTCAAGTTTCGATATCAGAAAAAATGTATCATAAGGGTAACACATATCACAAACAAAAAATTATCGGTGTCGGTGGTATCAAGTTGGTGGTATCATCAAGTTTCATAGTATCATTGAGGCATTCAAAAAAGGTATCATATATCGTAAGGGGTAGTATCAGATATCACGAAAACAAGTATCGAGTGTGGTGTCGAGTATCGGTGATACTAGGTTAGCGGTATCATATATCACAAAAACAAAAAAATCATAATTTTATAAGAATTATAAAAATTAGTTTGACCAATAAAAAAAAAATTATCGAGTATCATGTATGCACTATCAAAGTTATAGTATCATGTATTTGGTATCATGTATCAGCTGTAGTAACCAAGTTGGAGTATCATGCATGCAGTATCAAAGTTGTAGTATCAGGTATTTAATATCATGTATCAAAGTTGGAGTGTCATATATGCATTATTAAAGTTGGACTATCAGGTATGTAGTATCAAGTATCAAGTTGTAGTATCAAAGAATGCCCTATTCTCTACAAAAACAGTTGGAGTATCATGTATGCAGTATCAAAATTGTAGTATCAGATATGTAGTAGCATCGAGTATCAGGTAAAAAAAGTATCGGATCAGAAGTATCATCAAGTATCAGGTCAAAAAAATTCAAGTACAGGATCATAAGTATTATCGAGTATCGGGTCAAAAAATCAAGTATCGAATCAGAAGTATCATTGATTATCGGGTCTGGGTATCGAGTATGGGTGGTACCAGGTTGGTGGTATACTGGTATCGGGTCTCGATGTCGAGTATCGGTGGTATAAGGTTGGTGATATCGGGTGAAGGATATCATATCAGGGGTATCGGGTTGGGACAATCATGTATGGTATCAAGTTGAAAATTTATCTTGTTTTTGGTAATTATCATAAGTTTAGAGTATCATTAAATGCATAGTATAAGTCTCAAGTATCAAAAAATAAAAATACCTAAAACAAACAAAAAAATATGAAACAAAATATAGGAAAATAAATCGGGAAAATACGTGCATGTAAACGCAAGCATGTATACATAGGCATGCATGTATGTACATGACTGATTTTGTACGCGTGCAGTATATAGAGCATGCATACAGTGTATGTAACTAAAAAAAGAGCGAGCTGTGTACGTAACTAAAAAAAGAGCGTGTCTTCTAACCCACTAGTTTTTTGTTGTCTTCCGTTCCCGTCAAGGGGCGCTCGGACGGGATACCGTCCGTGAGACTCTCTATTAAAACCATCCAGGAATTCCTAGGAACGGGATCCCTCCCCATGCGACACGTGTCCACTCAGCCCCTTGCCCGCGCCCAGCTCCCTTCGCCGCGCGCGAGCTGTGCAGAGAAGGAGGAGGAGGAAGGAGGAAGGAGGAGTTGACCTCGCGGCCTTAAGGGTGGAGTGGTCGGAGGCACAACACGAGCTTCAGCTAGCCGTAATTAGTGGTAGCTTAGCGCGACGAACATGGGCACGAACCGACCAGGTTATGAATGATTTTTAACCCCAAGCTAATTCGTGAGTTGACTATGATTTATACCCCAACCGGTCCATGACTTCTGATACATCCGACCCAGGTGGGGTTGGCCGAGGCCCAATAAATTAAGGTTGTCCAGACGCCAACAGTTTCCCAGCACACCCACTCGGGGAAGGGCCCAATTGACCCAAAAGACTAGTCCAATGGGGAAAGGGTGGCTCTCCCTTTTAATTGGGAAAGGGTGGCTCTCCCTTTTAAGGTGGCTTCCTCCTCCCAAGTTAAGCAAGGTGGTATTATTTAGAGACTCCACGGTCGCCGCCCGACTACAACTGGGCCAACTGGGCCGTTGCGTCTTTGCCAGCGGGTATTGGAGGATGTCCTCATCATTCCCACCCCCTTAAAATGGGCCATAGCTCTGATACCAAATGATACATCCGGCTCAAGTGGGGTTGGCCGAGGCCCAATAAATTAAGGTTGCCCAGACACCAACAGTTTCTCAGCACACCCACTCGGGGAAAGGCCCAATTGGCCCAAAAGCCTAATCCAATGGGGAAACGGTGGCTCTCCCTTTTAAGGTGGCTTCCTCCTCCCAAGTTAAGCAAGGTGGTATTATTCAGAGGCTCCACAGTCGCCGCCCGACTACAACTGGGCCAACTGGGCCGTTGCGTCTTTGCCAGCGGGTATTGGTGGAGAATGTCCTCATCAACTTCTATTCACTTCCGGGGAGGGCAAGGTCGGCTTATCGACCGTACATCATGCTTCAATAAGAAGCGGAAAGAATAACATGGGGGTTGCTAAAAGAAACAATCTCAATAACTTTGACAAGGATAGAGACATTACACATCTCTAGAATTCTTTAATAATGACTAAGGAGTGATTCCACGTCCACTCCTAAAATAGTCCTCAAAATTCTTCAATAATGACTAAGGAGTGATTCCACGTCCACTCCTAAAATAGTCCTCAAAACATTTCCATGAACTCACCACTTTCTAAAACTCATTCATATAGATAGCACCTACTACGAAAACTCCCAACTACTACTATACGACGCAAAGTTCCATGTCATGGGCATAACATAACAATGACACAAGTACAACGCCATGGCATAATCATGTCATAGCCATGTCGATTAAAACATAGCTTCCTGCCTGGCAACAATCATACAATAAATCGATAACCTTAATCATCGGAATATATATTATAAATAACATCAACTTTACAAGCATGAATGCAATGCAAACCTGTACCCAACCTATTGTGCAATAGTGTGTCAGGTCTTCATTATTTAACTTATCAGAGTTTTGAGTTGACATAACAATTACATTTAATTAATTAACCCATAACGGACCTAAAGCCCACTCTGATACCAACTTCTAACACCCTGGTTCCTAGAGAACCCAGAATGCTACCAACTCTCCAAAATCTATAAAATTTCGACACCATCTCCTTTGCTTATGTGGGCATCCACGACAGGCAATTTATATCCAAAGAACAATCTAACAACTAGTAGCCAATTTAAAACCTACAATAATTGCAGCTCTCGATTATACGGATGACTCAGCTATTTGAATAAAACTCATATGAAACCAATGCTCTAATTTAACGTGAGAGGTAGTGAGTGCTCAAGTCCAGGTTCTATATTCCCATTCCCATGCATGATTGACATCACCTGTATCTAAAAACCAAATAAAAGCACAGCAAAGTATATGTATAAACTAGAGAAGTCAAAATACAAGAGCAACAAAATCACTTCCATCAATTCATACCCTTCATTCTCAGAACGTAAACAACTATTAGTACAAATACTCCAAACAGATCACTTCTCAACCATTCGATGCAATGCAAATGCACATACGTCTGTACTGTGAGCTTATACCGGTATAGCTAGGTGCGCACCCGTCGATGCCACACCGTGCCCGTCCTTTTCTGGTGGGGACCAATTACTCCACTCCCGTGGAGTGCCTACCAAGTAGAACTTTAGAGCACTCCGGACTAGTCACTTTTGACTTTCTCACCGACCTCACTGGACTAGTCAAAAATGACATTCTCACCGACCTGGCTCATATGCAACATGATGCAAAAATGCAATGGCTCCTTTATCATACAACGCTCACACATCTCCGACATATAGCAATAGATATCACAATCGATCAAGTTTAGATCATATAGCTAATAGAAACACTCACAAGTCAATCACATCAATACGCTATAAGTTTAACATATACTTGCCTCTTTTACCAAACAACTCGGAGGGATGGAATGACGACGCCGACCCGAAAAGAAAGCCGTCTGCAAGAGACATACCAATCAACCAAACTAGCACCGATATCCAACATCAAAGAGTCTACTTTACCAACCATCTATGATTATCCATATAAAATTTTGTTATCTAGTAAAACATGTCAGAAACTTAATAAGAAACCCCGTCACGGCCTACACTGGACAGCAGCACGAAAACGGTCATATCTCCCAAACTGCTAGGCCAAATCATGCGTTCTTAGATACGTTGGAAAGCTAAGAACATAGTCTACAATTCTTTCCATAAGGCCATGCTCAGATTCTGTACATAATTACCATGAATTTAACTCGCAAGCTGCTGTAATGGTATCATACGGCTAACTTTCATCCATCCACCATTAGCATTCGCTAATACCCACATCCAACATCTACTGGACATAATTTTCCACGAGCAATCTCCTAATCACAACCTATGCAGCAATACACAAATGAAATCCATGGGGAGAAACAAACCCTAACCCTTTCTTTACCTTCTTCCTTCTCTACCTCTTCTTTCCCTTTGCCTCCTCCCATCGGTCTCTACTAGAAGCAGCAGGATGGCGAGACGATGGCGGCTCGGCCACGGCACGGCGTGGCGCTGGGCGGCGGCGGCGCACGGCGCTGGGTAGTGGCGGTGCGGCCCCGGACGGCGGCGGCTGCGGCCTTGAACGGCGCACGGCGGCGGCGGCTCGACGGTGGCGATGGTGGCTCCGGCGCAGCCCGGCGGCTAGGCAACGGGGACGGGAGAGGAAGGACTGGGGCGGCTGCGGCGGCTGCGGCGGTTTGCCCTGGAGGAGAAAATTGGCTATTTGCCACTCTCTTTGCGTGGCTTCGCAAATTTGCCACTCTCAAAAATGGCTTTGCAAAATTGCCACCTACATCATTGACACATTGTTTCCCCTGCCATTCCCCCCATTTAATTGTTTTTCTTTATCGTTTCCAATTAACAGGCTTGCGAAAGGACAAGAATGCCCCTGAGTAAAAATTCATCCTGCTTCGTGTGGTCTTGCGTCGCTCGCCGCCGCATCATCGCCGCCGTCCCTCGCATCATCGCCGCTGCATCGTCGCCGTCGTTCCCGCCCATCGCTGTCGCCATCGCCGCCGCCACGGCTCCTATCGCTGCCGCCGCTTTGGTCGCCGTCGTTCCCGCCGGCGCCGCCACTCCCGTTACGTTGTTCCCGCCGATGCCGCCAAACCTACTGTTGTTGCTCCCGCCGCCGCTCCCACCGCCGGCGGCCGCATCCGACGCCGGCGCCGCCCAATAGAAGGGAAAAAAGAGAAAAAAGGGGGAGAAAAGGAGGAAAAGGAGGTAAAAAAATGGCAAAATGGCATTTTAGAATGAAATTCGTTGACTCAGTGGCATATAGGAATTGCAGACGAATTGGGTGGCATTTGGGAAAGTGGCAGCGAATTGGGTGGCATATGGGCAATTTTCCCGCTGCGGCCGAGGCAGCGACGCAGCCAGCCGCCTGCTGCAGGCCCACAAAAGCACTCTTGGACGTCAGGATGTGACCACTGAGAGGTGGTACCAGCCGTTAAGGCCTCATGGCTGGTTTCGCCTCTATTCTCAATCGCAACTACCGAGAATAGCCATCTTTCAACTTGGCTAACCCAACGGCCGTTTCTCGACGGCCTACCGTCAAGAATAATTTTTCTCAACGGTTTTAGAGTTTTTCTCGATGGTTCTGGACATTGAGAAATCGGCCGTTTGCTGTAGTGAGTTATTGTTTTCTAGTATTGTGTTAGCCAGGTGCTTTTTAAATATGAAATCCATTGGCTCTAATTAACACCGTTTAAGCACCGACCAGTTATCTAAAAGTTTAACTGATAATCAAACACAAAAGAAATACTTTAACTGTGTGCAAGCCACTAAGGAAAGATGATTGATGTTCAGTTTTGTATTTACTGACCGAAGGTAGCATCGAATGCTGAAGGAAAGACATCTCCAAAAGCTGCACAATATACTTCTGTCCGAGCTGTCCGGCTGAGAGTGAAGATGATGGTTTGATGAAATCAAGAGCAATCCACTGGTGAATGAGATCATTTTTACCTATATTTTGACCTTTTGGGAAGGTGGCACAGTAGGCAAAGCATAGCCGCAGATATAGCGGCATACGTTGGTAACTTAACATCAATGATTGAAGCACTCTCTTTTCAGGTGTAGTTCCATCTTCGTATAAGGATCCATCCCAGACCTCATTGTCCCTGACGGCTAACCATTCTACAGGATCTTTGGACCGTAACGTGTATCCAAGTGCTTCAGCTGCTAATGCTACCCCTCCACACTTTCTCGCAATGGCCAATCCTATTTCCTCCAATTTATCTCTGTCACGCCTAGATTCAAACCCGCTTCTTCGCTTGATTATGTCCCAGCACATGGATTCGTTCAGGGGTTCTAGTTTGTATGGTTTGTCAGTGCAAATTTTATTTGCGATGTCTTCACTGCGTGTGGTTACTATGACTTCCACCCTGCTGCCTTTCTTACCAACATTTAGCATAAGCTTCAATTTGTCCAAGTGGAAGTCATCTTGTTCCCACAGGTCATCTAAAATAATCAAAATCTTCTCACCGCGGAGTAACTCATCAAGTTTCCGGTTTATCTGCTCCCAATCATTCATATTCTGGATTTTCCCATTCGATAATTGAGAAATTATCGAATTTCCAATTTTATGTAAGTCAAACACCTGGGAAACGTATACCCATGCCTTGCCATGGTACTCTTTGAAAAATTGGCCGTCATTGAACACCAGTTGTGCCAAAGTTGTCTTGCCCATGCCCCCAAACCCATGGATAGGAAGAATAAATGTTTCTTCTTTGATGTCACTCCTGGATAGTAAAGCCAGGATATCCTTCTTTTCTTTGTCCCTCCCAATGATAACTGCCTCATCTACCTTTGACGATGTTTCTCGCAGATCAGGAAGCTGATTGTCATTGTTTGTGATAGTGGCCTGTCTGAATCCGAAACTGTTATGCTGCTTTGTGATAATCCTTAGCTTCTCTCTCACCTTCATCATTTCATTAGCAAATGCAATCTTCTTTGGTGCACTTGTGATAGATGACAGAATCCCAGTCATCTGCATGCAAGTAATCAGCATAATTATGCTGCTGAGTTGAGATGAAAATCGAGGAAAAGGCTAGCGTTATTACAAGAACATCGCGGAATAGGACCTCCCTCTGAATCTTAACTGATAATCAGTCGACGATTACCCCGATTAAAATTCTTGTGAGGATTTGGCGTTCAAACTTCAAAGGGAAAAAGAACAAAGTTCATGCAAGGATTTCTTACGGGAGTATGCTGCTCGATCCGTTCGACCGGAATCTGGATGCGATCCAACCGAAAAGGGAAGATTTTTTGTATCCCTTGCCCGCGAAAAACCCAAGAAAACTGGCCGGCGTACATAGCGTTGACTTGGAGCTCATCGAAGAGGATGAACACCTCTAAAGTTTGGAAACATACCGTTCCCCTAGCCGGCGTAGCGTTGACTTGGAGCTCGTCGAGCATGTCGGAGATGTCGTAGGCGGCGTCCTGGAGCCGCTTCAGCCACAGCCGCACCTCCTTCTCCTTGATGGACCGCCTCTCCGCGTCCTCCATCGTCGCCCCTATCGTCTCCAGAGTTGCCATCATGCCCTGCAGGTCCTGCTCCAAGTTCCACTGCATCAAGACCTGATCTCCGATGGCGGAACCCAGCTTGGCACCCGCGACCTTGACGACGGCGGAGGCTAGCATGCTCGCAACATCCGCCATGGCCGGCTACAGGCGCAGAGTCAGCTCTCGCCCTCGCGCGCTCTCCCTCCCCCTCCGCCCCGGTAGACAGGACATTCAGCTTAGCATATAGCGTATGGTTTATCAGGTTTTTAGCGCTCCTCTTATAGATTTAAAACTATTTTTAGATTATTCTTTTATAATATTTAAATCGGAAACGCTTGAGGCCGGACGGCCGGCGCGTCCGGCCTCGCGTGCGCGCGCGAGAAACGCGCCAATGCAGCCGCATGCAGTGGGTCCCACATCAAATTTTTTTTAAATGGCCATAATTTTTGACTGAATGCTCCAATCCAAAAACCGTTTGCACCAACGTGTTCCTCGTATTGTTACGAACAAAACAAGATATATGTTGCCATATAACTCTTCAAACTTATTTGATGAAACTTAGGGTTCGCTTACTAAAACTTGGGTTTCGCCTAGTAAAACTTGGATTTCATACTCGTAAAACTTTACCGAACTGTCAAGTTTCATCAGGTTTCATCCAAGTTTCATCAAGTCAATTCAAGTTTTATCAAGTTTCAACATGTTTCATCCAAGTTTCATCGAGGTTACATCTAGGTTTCATCAGGTTTCATCAGCACATGGCCAAGTTTCATCAGCACACGACCAAGTTTCGCTAGTATAGATGTAAGTTTCATAAGTGTCTTCTCCTAATTCACATAAAAAATTGAAAAAAGTGAAAAATTCAAAAAATTTCAAAAGTATTTAAAATGTGTTGCTCTCGATTTTAGAAG
Organism: Raddia distichophylla; assembly: GCA_005191435.1. Classification (NCBI taxonomy): domain Eukaryota; kingdom Viridiplantae; phylum Streptophyta; class Magnoliopsida; order Poales; family Poaceae; genus Raddia; species Raddia distichophylla. The sequence continues at coordinate 1,083,993 of SPJY01006728.1, forward strand.
AATTATGAAATTTATTTCACGCATTTTGAACACTGTTTGAATTTTGTACAAAAATCAGAAGTTTAATTGGATTTTTAGTGCGTAGGATCAGCGCGGTAGCGGTGATCCAACGTCTCAGCTCGGTCCGGACCGAGCGTCAGGAGTCGGACGTCCGACGCCTGGCGCTCGCCATATTTAAATCCTTTTAAAAACTTAAATTTTGCTATAATAAAAGAACTAAATAGTACACGCGCACTTCCCCGAGTGGCCAATGTCATATTTATCGTGGTACTCCCTCCGGTTGTAAAAACAAGTCGTTGCTGACTTTTGAACACGCGTAGGTTATCATTTTAAAAACTTCGTAGGTTATCATTTATTTTGTTGTGATTTGTTTTATCATTAAAGGTAATTTAAACATGATTTATATTTACGTATGTTTGTACTAAATTTTTGAATAAGATGAATGGTCAAAGACGTGTCCAAAAGTTAACGGCGACTCGTTTTTATGACCGGAGGTAGTATAATTTAACATCACATTTTAATATTAATTTCATTTTTCCATTGTCCTCAATTTAAGCCCAGCGGCCGTCAGAACTCAGAACAATCCTTTTGTCCCTAATTTGATCAGTACAAAATAAATTGATAAAATTAAGCTCAGAAAAATATGATAAAACATTCAAAAAATATAATAAAGGAGAATCTATGTATGAAACAAAATCAAGATTTTGGATGATTTTTTATTTTAAAATCGTATTAAAATATTTATATATTAAATAATTAAATTACACGAAAACATTTGATATTCAAGATGTCCAGTATACGATGGCAAATGTGATATTGCATAACTTTGTAGTGGCATAAACAAATTTTTCCTCCAAAACAATTAGCAAAATACCTCTCACAAGTGGAAGTTTAGCGAAGTCACTAGTTGAGAGTGGTATATATGCAAATCCCTCCAGTGTCACCGATTCTTCAATCTTTTTAAAAAGCAAATGGTGTCAATTTGAAACATGAACTTTCGTTCGATCATCAATTTTATCCCTATATATAAAACCAGGTGAGATTGGTCCATTTGGCTTTGACACGGTACCGCGCATTTCTCTATCTAGCCCTGCCTTCCGGACTAAAGGAAAGAAAGGCTTTTGTCCTTCGACCGGTGATGTGCACACGGGTCGAATAACGATATTTCATTTTGGAAGATGGTGAATTCACAACCTTGGCTACCACCCAGCGAGGGTGTGGGGTGGTGTCCATATGTAGAAGGATATTTGTAGCTAGAGGGGCAGCCAACATAGGGGTGGAGGCCAGCACCACCAAAGTCTAAGATATATGTAACATCCCAAATTTTTAAAACCAATTTGGCACGTTATTAATTTTCTAAATTGCATAATTTTAAAATCGCAAGGTATTTATTTTATGTTGCATCATGACATCTTCATCTCATGCATGACCTTTTGATTAAAATTGTGTTCTAAATATTTTAAGTATTACCCGTGGTGGAAAAGTTAGTATTTTGTGTATATCATATTTTCTTAAAGCCACTCCCAGCTAGAATTATTTGGAAATGTGTTAATAAATGTTGGGGAAAACAAAATTATATTTCCTAAGTAATGTGATGTTTAAAAGGAACATTTGAAAATGAAATTCCTTTGGAAACCAGAAAATTTCGAAAAGCTTTACCTCTTTCTCGGCCCAAGCCGGCCCGATCCTTCTCTTTCCCTTCATTTCCCCTGCCCCTTTGTCCTCTCTGGTTGGGCCGTAGCCGCGCCGGCCCACTCCGCCCCTCTCCTTCTTCCGCCCCTCCTTTCCCTCTGTTGGGCCGCAAGTGGTGCGCCGGCCCATTCCGCCACTAGCCGCCTCCCTTGCACTGCGCAGCGGGGCTTCGCTGGCAGGTGGGCCCGCAGCATCAGTCTCTCCTTTCTCCCTTCTTCTCCCCTGCGTCGTTCCCCTCTGTTCTCCGGTCGCCTCCCCTGTTTCTCCTCTCTTCCGCGAGCTCGTGGGCTCTTTCTCCCACGCGGTTGTTCGTCTCTATCCCCTCCGTACCCTCTTCTCTCTCTGCCCCTTCCGTCTTGTCGCCGGCCAACCTGCCTTGGGACCGTCGCATCCAAGCACTTTCCTTCACGCCACCGGCCGGGGATTTCACCGGCGTGGCCAACCCCGCGCGTTGCGTTAAAAATGTCCCGGGCGGAGCCGCCTATAAATAGGGAACTGCTCCCCCATGGTCCCTACCTTGTCTCCTTTCCTCGTTTCCCCTCGTGCAGAGCTCAGCGAGCCGAAGTCCCTCTTCCGTCGTCGTTCTCGTCGTCGCGGAGCATGCACGCGGTCAGGTCGTCCAGGGGCTCCCTCGGTTTCTTCGGCACCGAAGGTAGCTTTCTTACCCTTATGCGTTGCTCGCGCGCGCCAAGACCCTGGATCGCCACCACCGTCCCGACCGCGCCGCGGTCCTATTGGGACACTGTTGCCGGTGCCCGTCGCGCCGCCGCGTTACTTTATCCCCAGCAAAGCCAAGACCCCCATTAAGCTCGGCTTGCATCCCACTGCCTCTCCCGCTGGTGAATCGATCCCCGGTGGTCGGAATCATCGCCGGCGTGGCCTTTGTCGCCGCCGATGAGGAGGCTCCTCTGTTTTTCCCCTTTGCCACTGCGGGTGCTGCCGACAGGTGGGACCGGGTGGGACCTCCCAGTCAGCCCGTGCAGCCACATCGTCCTCGCCCGCGCGGTGCCGAGCAGCAGTTCTGTTGGGCCTTCCGACCGAACCGGCCCAGCACGGATGGCCTTTTTCTTTTATTTCCTTTTGGCAATTTCTGTTTAATCTTTATTTGGTACCTAAATTATTTGTTAAAAATATACAATGTTCTTTAAAAATTATGTAAAAATTTAGAAAAATGCATTGAAAGTTTCTGGATCTAAGAAAAATACATGTTGGCATGTCATCCTTGTAGCATTCATTTTTAGTTAATTGGATAACCTAGAAGTGGCATTATTTCATGCATTTTGGGAGCAATTTGCATAGTCTTTCTTCCAAACAAAAAAGGGATCAGGATTTCTGCATTATCATTAAAACAGCAAGGTATGAAATATTTTGCTTATGAATGTTGTATTGTTTTGCATATGCGTGTGCGCGTTTATGAGGGCAAGTTCCCGAAGACCCGATCGACGACGTCCCCTTCGCTTTCCCCGGAACCGATCAAGGCAAGTCCCCCTTCGATCATATCGTGGAGCCATTTTGGTTTATTTAGAAATTATTGACTAGACTTAAAAAATGTGCATGCTAGTTTAAAATGATAATCTACGTATTTGGTAGACTTAGTTATCATGCCAAGTAGAAAAGGTAAGAATATGGTAGGATTAAACCTAAAGCTAGAATATGGATTGCTCATATTTAGATACTTCGTTGTGGTAGGATAAATGCTTAAAATATGCGAAGTGATATAATCTTCTGTGTGAAATGAGAATATTGTTGAGAAATGTTTGGAAAAGATGTGTTTTAAAGATAGTGCATCAAGGGTGATGCTTAGTAGGAAAATATTTTCCTCCTCTCCCCAAAACATCTTCCGATTAGGGAGAGATATTTTGTCGGTTGGTGCAGTGCGTAACCGTTATGAAAACTGGGCTAAAATATCGACTCTCTCCTAGTCTAAGGACTGTTCGTCCTATGATCATACGAACTAAGCCATAACAGTACGACCTCGAGCCCCGGTATGGGATGGGACCGATCGTTGGCCCTCGTGGTTAGCGGTCTTGTGGCGAAACACCTCTGGTGCATAGCCTCTCGAGGATAAAGCGTACCCACTCTGCAGAGTTAAAACTATCATGATAGTCGTGCTCGCGGTTATGAGCGTGCGAAGGGACTGTTCATATGGTAGTACTTCATTTTTAAAACCTGTTTTAGAAAAGAGTTTTCGAACAAAGGATTTGAGATGAGTGAAGAATTTGAGAAAGTTTTCGTTTGAGTTAGGAGCCACCGGCTATATTTCGGATTGGGGGTCGGCCTACTGGAAAGTGTCGCGCGGAATGGACCTAACAGTTTTGAGAAAAGAAATGAGAAAGGATTTTGTTCTCGCTATGGCACTGAGGCCAAGTGGCGAGAACCGTTTGAGAAGAGCCCAAAGAAAATGTTAAGATTTAATAATTCTAAATTGCTGTGCCAAAACTAGGCCAATAAATGCATTTCCGCAAAATATTCTAAGCTCCCCTTGTACTTAACCACATCTGCATCATTTCCAACTTGCGAGTACAATTTGTACTCACGCCTCGTTTTTCTCCTCTCCCTTTTCAAAATTTCAACAGCTGGTCCGTCCGACTTTTGCCCGCCGTCCGAGGAGGAGGACCCTGACTATGATGAGGAGGCGTTCTCCGATGAAGACTATGAAGAGTAGGGTTGCGTGTTCCTACAGCTCTTGTGCCTGTGGAATAAATAAATCTCTAGATGATGTATTAGGCCTGTATCGTTGTGTACTTTGTATTGCAAGCCGTTGCTTGTGTTTGTATTGAACTAAGTTTCCCCTTTGTAATTTTCAGAACGTTGGCAATGTACCGTTTCTGTTTTAACTGTGCGTACTAGCCATGATCCTTGAGACTAGTACGTGTTTACATAGGTGGAATCCGACCTTGTAACTCCGGTGCCGACAATACATGAGCCTTAAGCGCAAAAGAAAGGTGGCACAACATCCTAATTTTTTGCGCCGAGTGCCCGAGTTGCTTTCCTAAGAATTCCTATTGCTCCTGGACGAATATGGCTGTGAGGTTGGATGAACTGTAAAGCATATCTCCAAATCTTTTCCAAAGAGTGGTGGATCGCCGAAAACGAAGTTCCGGTGCCCAAGTTACGGCCGTCTGAAGTTAACATGCTGCTAGATGGCCCAACCAACGACTTGGGCTTCAGTGTGACCCTTCCACTCGGCGTGAGCAGTCCTTGGAAAGTGGACTTGACACACAGATCCAGCGATGAAGGCTTCAAAGGTCGAGCATATGGATTGAGGCCTCTAGATGTCGAAGATAACATATTGGAAGAAAAAACAATCGAAGCGGCATGAGTGCACCTAGACGAAGATAGATCAACGGTTGTATCCTTAGTGAGGATGTCCTCATCAACTGGTCAAGACCACCTTTGGGGATGGTTTTTACTGACGTGGATGCCACCTAGTCCGGTTTTAATAGCATGTGGCACCTCATCAACACCATATCATCAATGATATGGATCAATGCAAATTAACATTAATATTTAACTAATACTTATGGAATATAAAACATAAACATAATATTTGAAATATTAAAATTAATGCATAGTTTTTTCTAAATATAAATAAATTTTAAAATTTGTTTCATTTAAGTTCTTATTTCCAGATATTCACATAATATTATTTAATTAATACGACATGCAATTGATTATGAACTAAATATTAATTCATTAAATATTAAATATTATTTCTTATAAATATTAGTTAAATATTAACACTATTTTATATCACTGATGTTGTGTTGACAAGGCGCCACGTATGTAAAACATGACTATATGACATCCATGTAAGCAAAAACCTATGACAGGCAATTTTTGACCGATCAAATGATTAAAATGGTTTTTTTTTATAAACCATGGATATCGATATTACCTAGGTTTATCTTGATCATAAGATAATGATTTCTTAGTAGAAGACCGCGAAATAGAACCAATAGCCCGTCAGTGTAGAGGCAGCCAATCACGCAGTACCAAGCATCTCAGCCTCTCAGGGTATCTCCAATGATATAGCCAACTATTAGCTATAAGAAAGCTCCATGTCATTTATAGATAGTTTGTAGACAACATGTGCAATGAATTAGCTATAACATTGGCTATTAAATTTAATATAGCAAACGCTGATTTGTTGTCCTCAAATCCTTTGCAAATTTCTTTTTGTAGGGTTTAAATTGGCAATAAACTTATCGAGTGACAACAATTATTAACTAGGTTGTCCAACATTAAACTCTCCATGAGTGAGAGAGCTTTATTTGGAAATTACAAAAGAGTGGTCATTATTCGATTCAATCTATGTATATAAAAAAGAATAAATCAAGGATTTATCTATTCAAATAAAGTCATCAATAAGCTCAAGATTCCTCTAAAGATCAAAATTTTTTCTTTGGTATTTCGACAAAGGAATTATATTGACGAAGGACAATCTAGCAAAAAGGGGCTGGACTGGAAGCCAAAAGTGTGGTTTTTGCAACTACAATAAACTGTTAATCATCTTTTTTTTTGCCTGTCATTTTACTATATCAATTTGGCGAGTGATCCAAATAGCTCTAGATTTATGTCCCCCGTGATCTATGGTGCACATTCGAGGGGGTTGGCTTTTGGGTTTGATTTTTTTTACAAATCTCAAGTCTTAATTGGCACAACAGCTCTATATTTGTGCTATTTGGTTTTCGCGAAATAATATTGTCTTTGGTAAAAAGAAGGAAAATGCTTTTATACATGCTATCTTCAGGGGAGCACATTGGCGACGACAGTGGCCATTTCTTCAAAAGGATAATGCTATGTAAAAAAGATAGGGAAATTCTTGATTATTCAACGCCGGATCGAATCATGTCCAACGGCCATTGGAATTTACTCTATCCTTCTATTCTTCAAGATACTTCGGATTTATTGGCAAAGAAGCGAAGAAATATGTTCGTCATTCCATTACAATATCATCAAGAACAAGAGAAAAAACTAATATCCTGTTTTGGGATTTGATTGAAATACCCTTTATGGGTGTTTTACGTAGAAATACTATTTTTGCTTATTTTGACGATCCACGATACAGAAAGGATAAAAAGGGTTTAGTGGCCATTTCTTCAAAAGGATAATGCTAAGAAGACAATAATCAAGGTGTGCCGACGACTCGAGGTGATATCAATGGAGTTCTTTGCTAACAGTGGTTGGAGACTTCATAATAGGCTTTGTATGGGATAAATTTATCTGAACCTTGTTGCCATCGTTTACTCCTGCTTGTCGGTGTTTCGCCGATTTTTTGTAATTCAGACTATAGACTGTGTGCATCTCGTGATGTAGAGGTCGGAATCACTTCCATTAGCTTCAAAAAAATTAAATTTAATATGGGCCTTATGTAATATATGAAATATGAAATGCATATTGTAATCCGCTATAAAGTAACTCGGAGCTAGCTTCTCTCTCATCTCATTCTTTTATTTATCTACGTAAGTAAAAAGATAAGATAGAATCTTTATAGCTAACTGACATGTCCTATTGGGGGGAGATGCCGTCAAAGGCTCCCAGGTCTCACTGGACTTGAGAAGCCCATCGGACCAGACACCTCCACGCCAACACAACCCACCACGCTTCCTCCTCACCACGGCACCACGCCTCGTCGCCCACGCATGGCGAAGCGCGGCGTCGCCGGCGGAGGCGGCGAGCCTATCCCGCTGTCGCGGTTCGGCGCGCTGGTGGCGCAGCTGGAGTCCGTGGTGGCGTCGGCCAGGCAGAAGCCGCCCGAGCCTCTCCTCTGCTTCGACCTCCTCTCCGAGCTCTCCTCCGCCCTCGATGAGGCCCCCAAGGTGGGATCCTCCTCTCTCACAACACCTAGACCCAGATCTCCCCGTTCAGATCCCTCATACTGTAGCAATAGCAATGCCTACTCTGTACCATGTTCCTGTTGTTTCGCGCGATTCTCTGGATGGATCTCTGGCGACCTGCCAATGGCGCTGATGTGTTGTGATCTGCTTGAATGGCGCACAGTGCGTTTGATAGTTCACTCCCAAGGGTTTGGTGTCCTTGCAAATTTACTAGTGTCTTCCAGTTGCTGAATTGTTGCATCCTAGTATTGGGGGAATGGAGTTATCAAAAACTATAAGATGATAATTGAACAAACAACTTGCTCTAGGCATGCTGCTGGGTATAGTTGTGGCGGAGTAGAACTAAAAAAGGCTTCATGATTGGTGCCCATTTAGTCATTTTCAAATTTATCCAAAATCCAACAAACTTTTCTGCTCTCAGAAATACTCAGGATTTAGCGAAACGATAGTGCCACTCTTCTTGTCTGCATGGCTCAACTTAGTGAGCCAACGTGTAATGCGCACGAGCCACCTTAAGGAAGTTTGTTCCTCGATTATGCTTATTCAAGAATTGGTAATTTGGAGCTTCTGGTTATGAATGCAAGATCGTCTTGGTAACAGTAAAAATTGAATTCTGTGTTTTGTTGTTGCTATTCAGGAGACGATACAGCTTTGGCAAAGGAAATGCGAGGATGCTCTCCAATCCTTGCTTGTCCTTGGGGCTTGCCGCCCTGTTCAGCGCTTGGCATCATCAGCAATGGGGCGAATAATTGATAAAGGTGATGCAATATCAGTATACTCAAGGGCAAGTACCTTGCAAGGGTGGTTGGTAGATGGAAAAAGAATGGATCCCATGGCATGTGCAGGTCAGAAACTTTGATTCATATCGTCTAATTTTTTTTGAACTATTTGAAATGCAAAAATTGGAAGTAATCTATTTAGAAATATAAACAAGTAAAAACTATGTGTATAAGCAATTGATGAAATAAAGACACCACAATATTCTTGATGGTGTTTAACTGTCACAAAATATCTTGATTTTGCTAGTGATAATCCTTAAATTAGGCATTAGTTGATTGAAAAAGAGGAGGTTATTTGGTGGAACCTGTTTATTAAGAAACAGATTAATCCAATACTTATTAGGGTAGTTACAACAAATACAGTCCTATCTTCATATAGATATTGTAGCTCATGGTCACCCTGTTGTGCAGGATTCATACTGTGACAGTGAAATACTGAAATTGTGCTGGGCAAGTTTGTTAATCTTGAAAAAATGAGCTTGCATGATGTACTCCTGTGCCCTGCAATGCATCATTTTTGTGGTTGCTGAATCGTTAATGGTTGCTATTGTTTAGTGTCTAGGCCAATGGATTCACAGCTGTTTAGGCACCATCGCTCAAAGCTGCTGCTTCCTTAGTGTAGATAATCGTGATTGCTACCTTGGCTTGGTTCACTTTTCTGTTGCTATATAAGCTACCACTTTTTCTCATGGAAGACATTGCCACTTTTGCCTGTTGGCATTGCTTCAAGCGTGATTATGTTATGCTTGCTCAAGTAGAAACATGGGACACAAGAATATTTCAATGTGAAGAAGAATATTTAGGGGAGTTATTATGTATAAGCATAAGGAGAAGTCCTCTTTTTGCCCCAGAACGTTGGCTAAACTCGAGTCATTTTTTTTTGTTTTGGTCCATGAAAACCAAAACTGGGTAAACTTAGTTCTTTCATTAACATAGCCGAACACCAATGGTTCTTTGACCAGTCAAAGGGGGTTGGTTTTGGGAAGTATGCACTGAGGTGGCAGTCCATGAGTATACCATGTGTCTGCCATGTCAGTTAGCTTTGGCACATCAGCAAAAACTGGCCAAACCCACCATTTGACTTGTCAAGGGGACATTCTTGCCAGTTTTTGTAAATTGAGGAACCGAGTTTACCCGGGGATGGTTTTAAGGGACCAGAATGGGAAGAAGGACAAAGTTGAGAGACCAGAGACCAGAAGAAGAATTTTTTTCTGAACAATAATCTCTTGCCAGAAACTTATCTGGCTTCCGCAAAAAATTCTGGCTTCCCCGTGATAAGCCCTCAAATGCTACCCTCTTGGGGAAAATTAGGCTGGGCCAAACATATACACTTACCGATACACACTTTAAATAACAAACAAGACTACAAAGAGCAATAACACCTAGTGCAAGCCTTTGAGAAGGCAATGAATAATAATGAAGTTTTCAAGTCCCTAATTCCTGCTCTGGAGCCTGGTTTCTTCGGCAGCTATTTTAGATCTATTCCTCCAATCGATACGCTCCTTCACGTATCACTGTTGTGCTTCGAGTTGTCGCCGGCTGACCTCCGTCGGATGTCCTTCACGTATCATTGTTCTACCTCGAGTTGTCACTGGCTGACCTCCATCGGATGGGTTTATTCCTTGACATGGGCAATAATCTGCTGATATCTCCAATATTTCATATAGAAGCCAGGCTGTAGTGATATAGCATCCTGTTGTATGCTTATTGATTGTGATGGTTCTTTGTTTGTTTTTTAAATGTTTTACTACCCAATTTCCATACAGGGGCAGCACATTGTCTGGGAGAAATCTACCACTTATTTGGGCGCAAAATTACTGCTGGATTGATCGAGACTTCAAACATTGTAGCAAAACTTATGAAGTATCATGAGGTTTTGTGCTTCATCATGCAATTTCTTTACTATTCTTTGCATTTTCATTCCCGTATCTTCTACAGAAAATCATCTAACAGTTGTTTGGTATTCATGTAAATATTTTTATTTCTCTTGCAACACAGAAGCTTTTCTTTTTTTGTTTTGTGGAAAGAAGGATTCCTGCAGTAGAACCTACTGGCCTATTCTAAATCTGAAATACGTTTACCTATGGAAAATAATGTTCACGCTTTCTTTGTCATCTTCATGGAACCACCTTGCTCTTAAAACTGCTGTTGCTGAAGTCCAGCCTTTTTCATGGTGAAAATTTTATGTCTCCTGCTTCATTTTCTATCCTTAAAAGGAATTTTGACAGTTTTCTTTAAAACTTCAGGACTTTGTGAGACTAGATGCACTCCTTTTGCTTGAGAATGCATTGGAAGGCTCTGGTGGTGGTGGTAGTGGTGCAGCTTATTTGGAGGCTTTCCGTATAATCATGCGAGGAGGCATTAGTGATAAATCATTTATTGTCAGAGTAGCAGCAGCGCGATGTTTGAAGGCATTTGCTAATATAGGTGGTCCTGGGTTAGGGATGGCTGAACTCGATACTTCTATGTCTTGTTGTGTCAAGGTATTTACTACTCTCATTTCTCATGTTTAGTGCTAACAGAAAACCAATTACTGTCATGATTTTTTGTGCTGATTTTTTCAAATTTCTTTGTGCATGTTGTAGGGCTTGGAAGATAATATATCATCAGTTAGAGATTCATTTGCGGAAGCACTTGGTGCCATGCTTGCTCTTGCTGTTAACCCAGGTGCCCAGGTATATAAATTTACATTTTTCTTAATCTTTTCCTTGCCAATTTTTAGATATGATTGTGTTTACCTGTTTGGTAGGTAAAGAAAGGAGCAAAAAAGCAAAATGTTTCTGCAAAGAAATTTGATGATGGTCTACAAAAGCATTTGATTTTACCATTTGTGAAAGGTAAAACAAAACCTGTCCTTTTCAGAGTGTGTGCCATCTAAAGACGTGATGATTTTGTACTACTAACTCAGATGCTACAATTTTTTATGATTCAATTCTTTCATGTTTATTACATTTATTGAAGAAGGAATCAATATCAGAGCATTATGAAAGAGAGGCTTGTGAAGTGAAACTAAAAGTTTTGAATTTCTTACGAACCAGATTTATTAAACTTTTTGCTGAACTTTGTCAATTGAAGCTATCGTGTAGTAGTACACTCTGCCGAAAATGGAAACGGATCCTATAGGTTATGTGCTTACTGCTTAATATATGACAGCTAATATTCTCAATATTTACTGAACAATATTGGAATATGAGCATTGCTTTATTTTTTTTTCTTTTCTGTAATAACTAGAAGGAGAAATCAATTTATTGGTTGTATCGAATAAATTTAAGTGATACGGTATGGCCTAAAAGAATTAGAAAATGCAAACGAGGGAGCATCTATAACACTCAGTTTTGATCCAAAGGTTGTAAACAACAGGGGCGACGTGGCTACATGAGACGAGGGAAATAGCATTGATTTGTCGATAGTGAAATTGTGGGCTTACTTGTTTAATATATCTTGATTATAATAAACTGAAATATGGAATGGTCTAAGCTAATTGGAATACGATGCAAACGAGGGAACATCTATGGCACTCAGTTCTGATCCAAAGGTTGTGGACAACAAGGGTGACATGTCTGCATGAGAGGAGGGAAATAGCATTGATTGTTGTTAGTGGGATTACTTGTTTAATATATATTATATATAAATTATGTAAGTGCTATGGTGTTTTTAATCAATGAATTTACCAATTTAACTATTTAAACATGTTTTCTCAGTTTGTTTGTATGTACGACTAATAGTCCATGCAAACAAATTATAACTATATTCCTTGTTTTTCAATTGCAGCAAATGGTGCTAATGCGAAGAAATTCCGGATTGGTTTGTCTTTATCATGGGTGTTCTTCTTGCAGGTATTTTTTTATATAAGAAATGCCAAAGGTTGGTAGGAAGCGAATCCAAGAATGTAAAAGGGAATGAGAGCAAAAGATTGAAAAAGGAAATTATGGAACTAAAGTAGTGCAAATAGGTGCAATGTTTACGACAGGAAACCATAATAATGATCTATTAAATATCATAAAATATGGCACAAGTAAGTATGAAAGTGTCGATTTGGTCCCTAAACTACCATTTTTGAGCCAAATTGGTCCCTGTGGTACAAAACCAGGTGAAATTGGCCCCTTAACCTTCCAATCTGTGTCGATTTAGTCATTTGATTGACCAAAATCTGGTTTTGTTAGTGGTTTTCGCTGGTGTGTCATCCACATTGGTGGTTGTGTGACGTTGCTGAAACATGGAGAGAGGGGATCACATGTGGATGCCACATGGATGCAAATTATATGTGTTTGCCATGTCACACAAAGTCGCTCACATGGACGCCACACCTGCGTAAACCGGTCACAAAACTGGGTTTGACCAGTCAAGGGACCAAATTGGCACTGTTTGGAAAATTTATGGACCAATTTTACCCGGTTTTGTATCATAGGGATCAATTTGGGCTCCAACATGATAGTTCAGGGACCAAAGTGGCACCTTTTCCAAGTAGGCATGCAACACTACAAAAAGATCTTAGTGACAAAATCCAATCGGGATCAAGCATGAACAAAGAAGTGGTTGAAATTTAAATTCTGAACTGTACTTACCTAGTAGAACCAACATCTTGAATTATCTTGTGTACCATGTACAAACTGATTATCAAGTATGAACTATGAAGGATGTTTAAAGTTTTTTTGAGATTTATGCAAGTCAAAGATTGACATTTAGTAAGCACCACTATATAGGTATGATGAGGTTTACCGAGGTACTGCCACCTCAAAGGATGTTTCATCGTCCATCATAACTTTAATTATATTTTTGCATGTTAGATTTATCTTCTTGTTGACTTAGATTAATTCTGCATCTTGATTCTATATTAATAAAGTTATGTGGTGCAGATGATTCATATGAAGTATGGCACTCCAGATAATGAACTTCAAAACTATGCAATACAAGTGATGGAAATTCTCCAGGGGAATGGTTCTCTTGATCCACATGCATTGGTACCCCACCCCCACATTAATTCTAGTTTGAACTTGTTTTCTAAAGATATCATGAACCATGAATTGGTTAATCTTGTGTGCTATGCATGAACAGTACCATCATGTGTAATAGAGCCCTTGGGAGGATTGATTAAAGAGTCCTAGCTGAACTAGTTAAGAATCCTTGGAGATAAGAAGTTGTTCTTTAAAGATAAGTTGTTTGTAGGGATAAGTTGGTTAATATATAGAAATGTTCCAATCTGGCTCATCCTTTGGAGAGGACAGGTGGCTGTCACGTGGCAGACCCTAGGTTGAATTTTTTTGGAGTGGCAAATCCTAGAGTAAGTAGATTCCTAGAGTGCTGCCCTTTGGTGTGGCATATCATCGTTTTTCTCCTTTTTAAAAGGATTAATCGAATCCATGGTAATCAATCAATGAACATGGTTGTTTAGTCTCCTTATCTAGCATGGATGCTGCAGCACCCTGCATTGGCTTAGTGGCACGGCGGCTCCTGCTACGGTCAACCTGCCATCTGCAGCATGTTCTTTTTTCTTTCTCCTGGTTCAGAAATCAAAATGGAGATTCCATTGGTTTTGACTGATTTCTCTTGAAATTATTCTGTCATTAGTTGCTTCTTCCTGCTGCGGATTGGTTCTTGTTCACCAAAAGAAGTGACACAACAGGGAGTATGTGAAGGGTTTGTAGGAGTCTGGGGAGAGAAGTCCATGTACGAATGAAAAATAAGGTTTGTGGGAGAAAATCAGATAATGTGAGTTTGTTAACGGGCTTAGGTGCCTTTTTATAAGGAAGTTAGAGAGGAAAATAAGCAGAAAACCCCCTATACATGTCTACATTGACAGTTGCAACATACCATTTACCACTCATTGAATCCACCACTGGGCTCATTTTAATAGCAAAGATATCCTTTTGAGTTTTGAATCAGCGGTTAAATACCAGTAGTTGGATTTATGTTTTTGTTTATTAAGAAAGCATGACATATACAAGGAAATGTTACTGCACCTAAATTTTCAGTGGCGGAGCCAGGATTTCAATTTTGGGATGCCCATTTATGTGATAGCCGCATTGGCACACCTATTTGTTTCATTGCCCTATTGCTCTAGCTCCTCCAATACCACACGATGTGTGTCATTGATGGAAAGCAATTCTTGGTGTTAGAAGAAAATTTAGCTTTTTTCTTTTTTTCTTTTTCTTTTCAAAGATATTGGCAATCACCAATTCCGCTCTTATAGCTAGTCTCCAAAATGTTTTCCCTAGTGTCGGCTTCACTTGGAATTACTCCATATGTCCAAGAATACTAGGAATATTTTCTAATGGAATTGTCTATTAACACAGGGTTTATATTCCAATGCAAAATAAATGTGTTTTTCCCTCAACACCCCTAATAATTATCTTGCTTTATCATGAATCCCCAATATGCATGTGCTGAATAGAGTGGTTAAATATAATAAATAGGGATCATATAATAGCTAGCTAGCAGGCAAATTGAATGGATAGGTGCAGCCTTGGGAAAAGGGAGGATAGCAAAGCAATTAGCTGATTGACGAGGAATGAGGCACTAGCACTAGTAACGGGCTTGGATGGACACAACGGAAACTAGAAAAAGGAAAAGACTCAAGGATACATGCAGTGAGCAGCGAGATGGAAGCAACAAAGGCAGCGGGCAGCAGTAATAACAAAAGGCGATGACAAAGGTATATCAATAGATGCCTTCAATAGCAAGCTCAAGCATGATGATGGTGACACCAACATCACATGCACCAATGGTAAATAGAGGACCCAAGGATGATGAATAGCAGGAGCAGCTGAGAGCTGAGCAGAGATAAGGACCCGAACAACGGCGATGGATGCTGCCGGGATACAGAAAAAGTCAGTATGACTGAATCAATGGAAGAGGAAAAGAAGACCAGGTTGTTATAGACCCAAAGGGGGCGGGCGATGTGACCGCGAAGGAATGCTCTTGCTTAAGAGAGACAACGATGTCACGAATAGATGGGTCATGGAAGATGGTGCTATGGATAGCCAGTGGAGGAGCTTGAGGCAGCAGTGAGGCTAAGAGACGGCGCAGCAGCGCTGCCAGGGAAATAGTGCAACATCCGGCTAGGAGGCGACACTGCAGGTGTGGAGGTGGGCCAAGGGGTGCTGAATCTGGCGCAGTCCGGCACAGAGGAGGCGAGGAGGCCAAGGGCTACACATTCTGGCCAAGTCCAGATTGTGCGTGCTAGGGGATGGCCAGATCCGACCTCGTTGTGTTGGCTCCGGCCAGAGCAGCTCCATGGTGGCCAGATCTGGGCAGAGCTTGCTCGGTGAAGACAGGCTCTGGCCCGGAGGAGCTTGAGGGCTTGAGGATGGCCGGAGTCATCACTGGAGACTGAGCATCGGTGGCTTGACCTGCAGCACTTCGAGCAATGGCTGAGAGAGTGTTGTTTCTGCTACGCTTGAAGGTGAAGCTGCTTCGGCGCTTGATGAAGAAGGGGACTCTGCTACTGTGCTAAGGGGAAGATGGCATTGCTGCTGCTGATTCGAGGAAGAAGAGGCTCCGGGGGAGAAAGCTGGAGCAAAACAGTGCCCTGCCCCCGGTGGCTCCTGCTCCTCTCGGGCCCCACGGTGTCGGGAGATGCTGGCTAAGCTAGGGTTTGAGCCTAGGCTCTGATACCATGTTAAGTTTAGAGAAGGGGAGAGTGTGTGCAATGGTTTGATGTTTATTGAACAGCCCAAAGGGCAATATATATGGAGTACAAGAGTGAACTCTAGAGATGGGAAAGGACCTAACTACTCTACAATACACATATGACTGCAATACTCTTTAACATCATTGACTTGTTCTTGTATGTAAATGCCTAGGCATGTGTTTTATATGTTCTTCGAGTTGGTGTTGCTGACCAGATGACTGAGCCGGTACATCGTGAATTTTTGGTATTTCTGGGAAGAAAGGTTTGATAGCTTCCTTCTGGCTCTAAAGTAGTAATAATTTTTTGAGTTTATTGCACTATATAATCAGTGTGCATTGTGCAGTTGGAATCTTCAAATTATACTGCTCCAATGAGAGTGGCAACGTTACGAATTTTGTCTTACCTGCTGAGAAGCTTGGGCGAGGTATTTGAAAAAATCTGCCATATCATGCATGGCTTGTCCCTTCTTTAGTTTGAAGTCCCCATTGGGATAACTCAAGTTACTCAACTAAGTAGCATTCTTTCTGCATTTTCGGTTATTTCTACTAAATGTTTATGTTTTTTCTCTATAAATACGATGCATAAATCACATGTGAGTTCATGCAGGTTCCATCTGAATTCAAGGATGTTCTTGATAACACAGTTGTTGCAGCATTATCTCATTCTTCAGCACATGTATGTCAAAAAATATCTTCTGTGGGATTCCCATTTTTTTTTTTTGGTGTTTTTAAACTCAGAAGTCTATGAAAATATTGTGTTTTCACACCACCTCTGCTCTAGTGTTGTGCTTTGAGCCTTTGACACAATGTAGTTTGCAATTAAATTTGTGTTATAACTGACTAATAACCATCTTGGATATATACTTTACAATTATGCTATTTAAACTTTCGGGAACAGTGGCTTTCTTGAGGTCTAATTAACCATATGTAGTTTCATAGGCACAAAACTACTTATTTATGCCATAGCTCTTGTCATCATAGTTACTCAATTTAGAATGCGTTATATCCTTTTCTTAAACTATTTATTCTTTTTCTTGAAACACCAATGAAATAGTGATTCATTTATGTTGAAAGAACTTCACAGCTAGACTTTTTCTTTTTATCTGGTAATAGTATGCATTATTCTGACTGTATAAAATACTTCAGCGATGTCTTCTAACATTTGTCATTTACAAATATTTGTTACGCATCTATAAGTAGTATGTTGAAGAAGTATTTGAGCAGCCCTGGTTTCTTCTTTTATTTTGTGTAGGTTTGTATGAAGACAGCTTTAACATACATGCTTTAGCAGAAGTTGATGCTTTGTTCTTTTGTTCGTTGTAAACAGTTGAACACCCCTGGTTTCTTCTTTTACTTTCTGTAGGTTCGTGTGGAGGCAGCTTTAACATTGCGTGCTTTAGCAGAAGTTGATCCGACATGCGTGGGTGGTTTAGTTTCGTATGGCATTACAACATTACATGCTCTCAGGGAGACTTTATCGTTTGATAAGGTATAATGATGCTCATATCAGTTGCATTGCATGCACTTGCTACACTGCCTAAAACATTATTGTGTTGAAAACCAGTATTTTATTCTGAGTTGTGAATTGGCAGGCTTGATTCTAGATTAGATGGTCATGATTCCAAGGAGCACGATACTTGTAGGGCAGGGATAATGAAGATGGAGATAGTATTGATCTATTTTGGGGAATTAGGTCGTGTCAGTAAAGGGTTGGCCCATTAAGGGCCCAATACAAGCAAAAGCCACATACAAACTCACATGACCAACAGTCCCCATCACGATGGGCCGAAGATATTGATCATGCCCATCTTGTTACAAAAGTCATTACCCTCAGTAGGTCCTAACAATTTAGTGAACACTAGTCAATTGTTCACCAGACATTGCATACTTGAGCTCCAGTATTCTATCATCTATCTTCTCGTCGATGAAAAACTTGTCAATTTTCACATGCTTGGTACAATCATGTTGTACCAGATTGTTTGCAATATTGATTGTATACCTATTATCACAATGCAACACGAGGGCCATTCCTGGCAACCTGGAGCTCAACATTTAGAGCATTTTACATAGAATAAGATATTTGACCATATTGGCTTTTTTATGAGATGACATGTTAGCAATTTCATGTCCACCACGCCATGGAAAAACCTCCTTAAAAACCACCCTAGGGTGTGAAGTGCTCTAGTATGTGAAGTTTATGGTGTAGAATAATCAGTTTGTAATTCAGGCCTTCAAGTGTTTTAAGTGATTTTTTAAAATATTTTTTCTAAAAATTTTTGTGCTAGGAATTGGATCACGGTCATAGCGGTTTGGTGGAAGCATGCTTCCCACTTTCACTGACACACTTCTGGCTGCTTTGATAATTTGCAAAAATCTCCCTACGTCCATCCCTAGGTTCCCTTGTTCTGCCATGCTCCATCACTATACTTGATACTCAGTTGTATTATGGTAAGGAACCCTAGTCGTGGCATCTCCAGTGTTGCAGCTGCTTACTCCACCATTAGCAATGTCCACCCCACTCTCTTCCACCTTGGCACCATCATGCTGAGGTCTAAAAGCATCAGCACAGCCATTCCTCAGTGCTAGAAAAAAGATATGAAAGGAAAAATAGAAAAGCTGAAAACTAGAAAAATGAGAGGAAGATGCTGTGAGCTGGGCTTGAACAGGCGCATCCGGATCTTCAAAATGATACGTTGCCAACCAAGTTAGGCCTACATCTTAGGTCACCCAAGGTATTGGAATATTTTTGGTGGTACTTGTGCATATCTGGCATCCCCTTGAATCCTCAACTGCGTAGTCTTGATATACAATTCCTTGGGGAAAAATTGGCGTTAGTTACTTAACATATTTCCATTAAGAATAGCACTTATATTCATCTGGGTGCCAATAGGCTAGCATATATGCATGTACAAGGGGCATAATAGGAAAGCCCATATACACAGGAAAAACCCACAAAGGCCCATACACACATAAATCTAACAATATGTTTGTCTGTGTCTTGTGATTTATATGCTAATCCTTTGTTTGCTCTATTTGTACTCTATTTGACATCACCTTTACGTGGTACAGGTTTACTGCTTTAACCTTTACCGTCTCAACAAATTTGCTTGACACAGGGTAAAAGTATGAACCTTGAGCTTGATTCACTACATGGACAGGCTACTGTATTAGCTGCTCTTGTTGCGATCTCGCCAAAGTTACTTCTTGGTTACCCTGCAAGGTCCATTCATTATACTTGCTTTAGTTTCTTGTTTGTAATCCCTGCTTGTAGATGGTAATAGTGTCTTTTTGTAGGATCTTCTTTGCATTTCCTCTTTCTCCTGTACCTGTACATATTTGGCCCATTAGCCCGTATTGAATTCAGGCTGCCATAGTAACAGTAGATAGATGGTAGATGTTTTTTAAGTCGAATATCTTTCTCAAGTATGCCCATTCCTTCTTTCCCTCCACTTATGAAAGGAAAGCCACGTTCTTCTTTTTTTTTCATTGTTCTTTGTGTTTGGAGTTTTTTCTCCTGTGTGCTTTTGTTACTATTACTTTGCCTTGCATTTTGCCAAATTTTCGAAATTTATGTCCAAAGGTCGTTGGTGTCGTGTTT
Source organism: Raddia distichophylla (assembly GCA_005191435.1). NCBI lineage: Eukaryota > Viridiplantae > Streptophyta > Magnoliopsida > Poales > Poaceae > Raddia > Raddia distichophylla. The sequence continues at coordinate 1,103,531 of SPJY01006728.1, forward strand.
GCTTGATTAGTAACAACGGAATGTATAGGAAAAATTCAGATAATGTCTTAAGACATTAGTGACCTGGTGAACCATATATTTTCCATTTGAAAATAGACACTATGAATGAATAAAGTCGGTTGTATGGACACCATGTTTGAGCTGTCATGCAGGTGTTGTTGCACACATGCTGAGGCAACCGGATGGGAATTATGCAGGGATTACAATGCTTGAATCATGGCATAGCTAAAGGATTGTGCATTAAATCTTTAGTTGGTTGTTTTTCTGTGAAGGATGCAGGAATGGATGAAATAATTTAGTAACTCAATTTATTTTGGGTACATAGGATGAAGTGACTCATTTATATAATGCCGTTTTGTAAGATATTAACACTCTTCATCTTCTAATGAATTGACCCTCATATATATTGTGTTGTTTTGGCTGTTCAATAAATTGTAGGTTGCCAAAGTCTGTACTTGAAGTTTCGAAAAAGATGCTTAATGGCTTCAGCCGAAATCCAGTGGCTGCTACCGCAGAGCGTGAAGCTGGTTGGTTGCTTTTAGCTTCCCTATTAGCATCCATGCCAAAAGAGGTATCAAATATACTGTATCATGTATGTAAAATCAGTATAACTTTTAATAGTGACAACTTCTTCTATGGTATGTACACAGGAGATGGAAGACCAGGTGTTTGATGTTCTTTTGCTATGGGCTGGTCCTTTTACAGGAAATCCTGAGTCATATCTTCGTCATATACAGGATTGGGCATCAGAATTGCGGTTTGTTTCATCAACTACATATGGATTACATGATTCTCTTAATTCGTATGATAGTATGAACTAGCTTCCTACACCTTTTTAAGCAACACCATCATTATCTTCTTGGATGCTTACATCTTCCAAACCTACTGTTGCGGTAGTGATTGGTTGGGGTATGGCCTACGGTTCTGAGAACTGATGGTTGGGCTCTCGCTCTATCTAGCACTAAACAGCGCTGTTCCCTAATGTGTTCCCAACACTTAGAAGAGGAGGAAGGCTGGAGACTTGTTCGTCTATCCATTGATTAATTATCACACATACAATGCTATCGTATTTGTAGGGATGACTTGCCTTAATCAATTAGAAAATAGAAACATGTCTCTTATGATAGATAACTTGTTCTTAACCTGAAGGATTCTTTTTAAGTAATTTGCTTACTCTTAGATAGAGAGAGAATAATGCAGCTTGTATTCCACTGGGCCCCAAATGGGCTGTATAAGTACATGTACAAGAGAAGGGAAAATAAACAGAAAACCCCCTATACATGTGCTATTTTAACACCCCCCTCAAACTCATGGTGGATCTACAGCACTGAGTTTGGAGAGATGTACATCATGCTGCACTCTCGTCTATGCCTTCGTGAAGAAGTCGGCGAGCTGAAGGTTTGAAGGCACATAATTGAGAGCAACCACCTGTGCCTGCACCTGGGATCGAACATAGTTGGCATCAACTCCAATGTGCTTGGTGAGCTCGTGTTTCGCTGGATCACGAGCAATGCTGATAGCACCAGTGCTGTTGGAGGAAATAGTAGTCGGAGTAGAGAGAGGCACACCAAGGTCGGCAAGAAGCCACCGAAGCCACGTGACCTCAGCTGTCACGAAGGCCAAAGCACGAAGCTCAGCCTCAGTACTGGAGCGGGAAACGGCAGACTGGCGCTTGGTCGTCCACGAGATCAGAGAAGAACCAAGGAAGACACAGTATGCTGAGACTGACTTGCGTTCCACAGGATCGCTAGCCCAAGTAGCGTCTGAGTACGCCTGAAGCTGAAGCGGACAGGAGCTGGAGAAGAACAAACGACGGTCGGCAGTACCTCGAAGGTAGCGAAGAACCCGAAGGAGGTGACCGTAGTGCACACTGGTGGGAGAAGCCATGAACTGGCTCAGGATGTGCACAGCGTGGGAGACATCCGGGCGAGTGATGCCAAGGTAGACAAGACTCCCAACAAGGTGACGGTAGCGAGTGGGGTCCTGAAGGGGAACCCCATCAGTGGGTCGAAGCTGGAGATGAAGCTCCATCGGGGTGTCAGCGGTGCGGTCGTCGCTGAGGCAAGCACGAGCAAGGAGCTCCTGAATGTACTTGCGCTGAGAAAGGTAAAAGCCCTCAGGTGTGGAGTCAACCTCAATCCCCAGAAAATATCGAAGTGGCCCCAAATCAGACATCTGAAACTGCTCACTGAGACGGACCTTGACGAAGGCAATGTAGTCAGGGTCATCTCCAGTGATGAGCATGTCATTTTACATATTGTGTTGTACAATAATTTCTTTTTAGAGCTCTGAATAATACAGCAATATCGTGGTCTTGAATGGAACTTTGGCTTCAGTTACTCTATGTTAATTGCTTTATTGAGATACAGTCCATCTGAATCTTCCCACTGTTACAGATATGTTAGGAGTCCTTATCATATTAGGATTGATTTGATCCTTTTATTTTCTCTGCCTTATCTAGGCTTCTCATGTACCCTACACATATATACACCCTTGGTCTACAGATCAATATACATCTTATATGCACAACATGGTATCAGAGTTTAGGTGCATGAAAACCTAGCCGCCGCCTCTGTCTTCTGCGACCGTTTACATCAGTATCTTCTTTCCAAACAACAAGAAGAAGCTTTTGGTTGATGCTCGTCAATTGTAGCTTGCTGTCCTCATGGTGCTGCTTGCCTCTACTCGTATCCACGCGTCTCTGCACAACCCCGTGGGATCTCTCTGCCACTGTCACTGTGCTGCTCCTGACATGCCTACACCGCCAGTCATCTCTGGCCGCCTCTTTTTTTGGGATCTACCAGGTGGTTCTCCACTTCTCCCAGGCCAGAACCCACATGACTGCCTTTGCTGCCTCAGCTGTTCGCCCAGATCTCGCCACTGTTGCCTATGTTGTTGGAGGATTCAGCCAGAATCCACTTGCCGTGCTCATGCTGCTTTTGGGCTAGGTTATTAGTGTTGGCCAAGGAAGCTCAGACAGACACTTCTTGGTCACTCAAAAGTAGCACACAGCCCTTGTTCACATTGATCTGAACCGAACCCCTCTTTCCTTTAGATTCTATTACATATATATAGGGGGTGTTACAACTGATTGCTCTTGCTGCTTGGAGTATTCTAGATACTCCCTGAATCCACTTAGCTCCTGCTGGTTGGAGTATTCTAGATACTCCCTGAATCTACTTAGCTCCTGCTGGTTGAGGAGTATTCTAGACACTTATTATCATCTGCTATTCTAGCATCTTCTAGCTGCTATTGAGTCATCTACTAGCTGCTGCCTAAGTATTACTTGTTATACAAGTCAAGATTAATTATATCTAACAATTAGGCTTGGCTATGTGGCCCCTGCCTCAACTGTTCTCTGGCCAAATAGCTCTACACCATACGGATCTGGTTGATGCAAAATCCCGCAACTCTCCCGTGCCACCATCTTCATCCAAGCTATCGAGTTCTCTCCTCGTCATATTTCCTGCTGTTTGCCTGATTTGGCCATCATCATAGGCAGCTCATGCTCTGCTACGATGCTACCTCATGTTCAGCTTTGGTGTCAGGCTATATATTTGCTATGGTTGGTTGACTTATGATACGTGCTTATGGAGCGGGCTGTGTTTTGGCTGTGCATGTCACGCACTGTGCTAGTTGGTACTCACGTTGCTTGAGGGTGCTTCTCTGCTGTTGTTTTTTCTTTATGTCATTAGTTGCGTTGCTTGAGGGAGCTTCTCTCCTGATATTTTTTCTTAAGGTCATTAATTGCTTCTGCTGTGCCCATCCAAGTCCAATGTTTTTGTCTTTGAGTTTGTCTGTGCCATGTGAGTCCACAAATTTGCTTCCATCATTCATCTTTGTGTCCTTTCTTTTGCTTGGCTGCGGTTCTGCCTTTTTATTTGAGCCACCATGTTTTCTTCTGTGCTGGCGTCTCTTGGGCTACAATCTGCGACACAGGATGGGAGTTCACTTTATGGATTGTGACATACATTTGTGACTGCATGCTGTGATGAGCCACACCAACATTTGAAGACCCGGGCTTCGGTTTCTTTACTGTATTTCCATTCAGATGCAGTGCTATTGCATACGCCTTGCATTTCAAGGAGGAAAGAGGGGGGGGGGTGTACTTTTCTTTTTAGTCTATTCTCTTTCTAATATAATGCTATTGCATATTCCTTGCATTGAGGGGTGGTGTTAGAGATATATTAAGAGTCCTTTATCATATTAGGATAGATTAGATCCTTTGCCTTTATCTGGGATTTCCCTACCTTATGTAGGCTTCTCATTTATCAAATATATATATACGCCGTGGCCTACAGATCAATGTACATCTCATAATCATAACTCCTACATGCATTAATGATGTGATAAAGCTTCTCTATTCTGTTTGTAGTCACCCTATTGGTCATTCTTTTTGTTGGCATGTTCTACTAAAACATTCAAAAACTTAGGGCACTCCTTTAGTCTTTCAACATTTTCTAGCCAAAAATTAATTCGCCTTGTTCTGATTATTTAACCTTCTGGTTGATGAAACCAGTGACCCTTCTGGATGGGAAGAAAGCTCATGCTTGAAGTTTTTGTTAGATAAGAGAGATTCTTCGTTGGGCCCATGGATACCTGGAAGGTAGTTTGTCAAGTATGGGTCCCTGCTGTACTGAAGTGTGGCCAATTTTCTGGTCTTTATTTTTTTAATGGTCATTATAATCTATTGGTTATCAGGGACTCATTTGAGGATGAACTACGTGCTTTTGATGGTGGTGTTGATGGATTTCTACCATGCGTGTGGGATGATGAAATCAGCAACTTTCCTCAGGTACCTATCTTGTGATTTGTGAATACTGAATCAACTGTTATTATGCTTATGCTTGATCAAAACCATGATACTGTTGATTTATGAATACCACCATTCTGAAAATTGTTATTTTTCTACCTACGAGTGCTAGTATACCAGGGCAGCTGGTCCTGAGTTAGCCCCTTCTAAAAAAAGTGGGAAACTTTAATATGTTACATTAAGCTTCAATTAAGCTTCTTACTGTTGAATGCTCATACATGTTTCACTAACTTTCCAAAATCTTAGTTGCTTGGTGCAGAATCTGAAAAGACTAATATATGCTTCTCTTTCTTATTTCTTATATGAAGCCAGAATCCGTTAGCAAAATGCTCGTTAATCAGATGCTTCTTTGCTATGGTTCGATCTTTGCATGTCAGGTGTACTCTTTACTCAAGGGATTCATTCAATTCCTTTACCTGAAAATTCTACCTTAGCTGAATGGTTCTTCATTATTTATTTATTAATATGCCTACTGACAGGACAATGCTGTCAAGATAAGGCTCCTGAACAATCTTGACCAGTGCCTCAAGGCTGGAAAGAAGCACTCTTGGTTTATGTTCCTTGTTACAAATGTTTGTGTCGCTCTATTGTCAGGGCTAAAGGTACTCCAAATATTTGTTATAAGCTGAGATCTGACAGTATTATTTATTATCTAATTCCCTAGAAGTCTAAAATAAACATGCTGTCTATTCAGGAGTTGCTGATTTTTTGTGGGACTCAATCATTGCCAACTGATTTATTAAGCATTGTCCAATCGATATTCAGGGTAATGTGACGAACAATATTTTGGAAGTTGTAATTGTTATTCTGTTTTTTTTTGCGTGCAAATTTAACTTGATTGATGGATCAGGGCATTCTAGCAGAGAGTGAGATTTCTACAGCACAACGACGAGCAGCATGCGAGGGTCTTGGTTTATTGGCACGCATTGCGAATGATGTTTTCACTGCTAGGATGGTTTGTATCTTAGATATGGTTGTATTTTGCTGTTAATATTTGTTATTGTTAATAATTACCTGCTTTAAGTATTTTTTATTGACTTGGTAATTTGGTTAAAAAAATACTGATCATGTTCTTCATCACTAGGGTTTGGATGTTTTTCTGTTCTGTAAAATTGAAGACTTTTTTGCTCTACTGTATCAAATTCAACGTTCTTTCAATTTTCTGTAGTTCTCAAAGCTCAAAGGCATGCTTTGTTGATTCTAATTGCAGTCCTATGGATACTTTCTTTGTAGCATATATAATTAATGTTTGATCCAAGCTCTATTACTTTCCTGCAGTTTCTTTCTAGTATAAAATGTCTCACAAGACATACATAGCTTTAAGCATCTTTTTTGTCAATTACTACCTCGTAGAAGCAGCAGGTTCAAACTCTCGTGTAGGAAATAGAAGCTAGCATTCCTATAATCATATGCACATTGATACCACTCTTTTCCAATGAGTTTTTTACAACCCCAATTATATTTTATAGATCTTGTTCCTTTGCTCTCTCCACTTAATTAATTGCATTCGAGAAAATCTTTTATGCCTTCTCTTACCATGTAATTTGTTCACTTATTTTATTGCATAAGTAAAGTGTAGTCTCCGGGCCTGATCTGGATAAAATCGTTCATTGAATCTTCCCTCTTAATATATTTCTCATTGCTTTTGATGCAATTGTAATGAAACTAATATTTCAATTTGTCAGGCTCGTTCCCTTCTTGGAGAGGTTATAACACCAATAGATCCTATATATACAGCATCTGTTGCATTTTCATTGGGCTGCATTCATAGGACGTAAGTTTTGAGTATCTCAAAATTCTCCAGTTTATTGTTTTACTTTTTTGTATCCTTTGCACTGACAGTTCAGGCCCTATAGTTTGCAATTGCATATATTACATGTTCTTTTCACTTTTGGTATATTGCATTGATTATATTATATTATAGGATATTAGATCTCCTATACTACTCCTAGGAGTTGCTGCACCATACAAACTATATAATACAATATAAATAACTACAATTTTTAAAGCAAGTAACTATCGATCGTTACCATTATCTGTTGGAGCCATTGATGGTTAATTCATGTAAAAATTATGGTTACTTGTGGTGTATTTTATAGTTATTTTTGGTGGCGTAGCTACACCTAGCAGTAGTATAGCGGGACCGTATATGATATGATATTATATTGTTGTCATTCACTTATGTATTAGTGTTCTTATAAAAGTGCTAGTGCTAGATGCTGACTTGGGGGTGTTCTCGAGCCTTATTGTATCTGATTATCTACATATTTTGGCGAGTTAGGGCGTTTTCAAGAGCTTGTAGAAGCGAATTTGAGAAGTTGTTTCACTTAGTTCCTATTTTTTTAAAGCTTCGATTAGCTGCTTCAAGATTCTTTAAAACTGGTATCAATAAGTCGAGCAATTTAATTTTTCAAATGCCCTATCTCGCCAACACACGGATACAGATAGGATACGAGAACAGCCTCTTGACTAGTTAGGCTTGGCTGTTGTCTTTTTGAAATGTCACCTTGGTTGACTTCACTAGTTAGGCTAGGCTGTTGCCTTTTTGATATGTTTAACATTGCATGTTGTTATACAACAAATATTTTGTCGTATGCGTTGCATAAATATGGATGAGTTAATGCACAACAGGCTTGGTTAGGCTGAGGCCCTGTTTGGGCGGCTGAGTGGCGATCGGGGGTTCAGGTCCTGTTCTTAAAAATCAGCTTCTGTCTGGCTTCCTGGATATGTGTCTGACTGGAGAAGCATGATATTTGGTTATGTGAAATTTGGAAATGTCTGAAATACTCTTGAGGCAAATGATGGTTTATTTGGTGTTGATTAAGGGACAAATAATTAACCTATATTTATTTTAAGTGAATGCATATGCTACCAAAATTCAGATGACTAACCAATCATTGAACGAGATTTCACAATTGATTGATTTACAATATGATGGCACAAGTAATTGATCTCTCAGTTTATGGCCCCATAGTACAAACACCATTATCGCACCAAATCACTAGCGATAAATGATTGGTCGAGATGAAAACAAGAAGTTAATTACTGGCACTAATATAAAAAAATTGTAAATATTACTTATACAAGTCACATCTAAATCATTGGAAAAAAAAGAGAGTATCACCCAATACCTAGATGGGTTGCAGCCACCATTGTCAGGCCACTTCCAATGTACCAGTCGCGACATAAATCTGTAGAACGGTGCCAGGGTGGTTGGCGCTGGAGGCCAGGTTGGTGGCGCAGATGGGGAGGAGGGAGAGAGGGAAGAGGAGGGGGGGTTTTGTTTTGGACTCGCATGCCTTTCTGTAGTTTAAAGATAAGTGTAACAGATACTCTTGAATTTCATCGTGTATAGTTTGTTTTATGCTTGCTAGTTGTTGAGGATATATCATACTGATGAATTCTGTGCTCATTATCACTGCTTTACATCTTGAGGTAACTGTAATGATATTAGTATGTTTGTTACATGAAGGTCATTTCGGTAATGCACATTTTGCTGGTGCAGGGCAGGGGGAATGGCATTATCTACTCTAGTTACTCGAACTGTCAGCTTGCTGTCTCAGTTGAGTAAGAGTTCTAATGCCAACCTGCAGTTGTGGTCACTTCATGCTCTTCTTTTAACCATTGAAGCTGCTGGCTTATCTTATGTCTCCCAAGTTCAGGTATTGATCAGTGCAATCTCATTTCCTGAGCTGTAGTAAGTTATGCAAGCCCTAGTTTCCTGGAGCCATAAATTACAGGAGTTCAGCCTTTACAAATGCATGGAAAGTAGTCACAGTTGCCCAAGGGGTTTCAATGCCTGTTCTTATACCATCTGCTATAGTATTGGCATACGTGAATAGCAACATGCATACTTTAGTGTCATCATACTGTTCATGCGAGGTAGTGGCATTCCTTAAGAGAGAAGACTCCTAGCCGAATTAGTTGGATTCTTTGGTTGAAGAATAGTCCTTAGTGATATTTTTTTATGGATTAAGTAAAGTCATCCCTATAATTCTCTAGTCTTCTTCCTCTTCGTAAAATCTTTGCCTTAAAGCCTCTCTACCACTTGTCCATGTCAGAAGAGTGCCAGTGGTGATTTGATGGAAGTTAGTGTCCTTTGACCTGTACCCTTTCAAAGTGTCACACAACATCATCCTTGTTCTCTTCAGATTAAATTAAAATTAAAAGCTACAGCTGGATTCAAGCCAAACGCAGTCGTGCTTTGTAACCATTTGTTTTAAGTCTTTTAGTGGTTCTTGTCAAAGTTCCTGAAACCATTTTCTTATAATTTTTTGGTTCTCCAAGCGCTGTATCCAGGGCCCACAAAATTTTCAGATTATAAAAAATAAGGTCGACCTTTGCATCAGATTCTCATCTGTACACAAATCTTGCTATATGGTATTCTAAGGCATATAAAAGTTTTTTTTGTTTTATTTTCAGACTTGAATTATCATCCATACCTACCTAGTTTTCATGCTGTTGTGGTCCTAGTTTCAAGATGTACAAAATATCACCAACAGAGGTCCTTTTTGGCTTATTTACTTTTCTACTTTTCATCTCCTGATCAATGTGTTCACACCTACACGCAACATATGCACCTCCTAGTTAAAGATAAGATGTTGAGAAAAGATGTTAAATAAGCTCAAGAGAAAGGGGCTCAAAGTACATTTTAGTGAAACATTTCTCCTTTGATGGGGCATAAACCACAAGGATATTAGCCTAAGACTGACATAGTGACATATAGGCATGGATGCAACATGCATGACATGTTGACATATAGGCATGGATTCTACCTGACATGTATATAATAATCATAATAGTGTCACTTGGGAAAAACAATGTCCTTTATTGCCCTTGAGTTACTAATATTTAATAAATGTTTTCTCTACTTTCTATTATTGAAAGATGTCCCTAGATAGTAGGTGTTGTGGCCAAATCACGCAGCGCGGGGATACGACCCTTAACGCGGGCTAATCGAGCTGTCGTGCCTAGGCTGTTAATTGAAGCCACCACCTATGAGAGATTGGATTGGATCTCAAATTACTTCATTGTTTTTGGATGATTGGAAAGATGCACCACGGTCCCTTTTATAGGGATAAAAAGCTTGGACTCTAGAAAAAAATCGTAACTAATATTTTCTCCTAAGCAAATTTATCTTATCTAAACCAAACTCATCTAATCCTAACTTTCCGTGAAAGCAGTACAACCACGAACATCGGTCTTCATAAGCCATGGTGAGAGGATCACCTAGCTCTGATGCCAATTGTTGCGACCAAAGCATGCAACGGGGGGATATGATCCTTAACACTGGCTAATTGAGCTGTTGTGCCTAAGCTGGCCAAATCACGCAACGGGGGATACCACCCTTAACACGGGCTAATCTGAGTTGTTGTGCCTAGACTGTTAATCGGAGCCACCGTCTATGAGATTGGATCTCAAATTATTTCATTGTTTTTGGATGATTGGAAAGATACACCACCGTCCCTTTTATTGGGATAAAAGACTTGGACTATAAGAAAGAAATCGTAACTAATCTTATCTTCTAAGCCAACTGATATTATCTAATCCAAACTCATCTAAGGTAGATAAGTTAGGTTAGATAAGACGATGAGACCTAACATAACCCTAACCTCCCGCGCCAAAGTGCCGTGGGCACTGTTCATGGTGCTACAGTACGCACTGGTACTATTCATGGGCTATTGGGGTCCTATTGGGCCTGCCCACAACAGTAGGTGTCTTGTCTCTCTCCAACGATAGAACCAAAAGGCCTTGCTACCTAAAATATAGGTATTGCTGCTTCCCTCAGTTGCTGCAACACATGACCTATCACATACCTATTTTAGGTTTCTTCTAGGATACTTATATTTTGGTATTCTCTCTCGTTGACCTATATAGTTTTGTGGTTTAGATATTTTATTGGGGAGAGAAATATATTTATAGGTACTGGGGATATAAGTATCTGATTTTGGATATCAGGCAACATATCCCGTGTACATAGGGGTTCCCGTGTAAACCCGTGTACACCAACTAACAAAAGTTATAAAAAAATATAAATTTTTTTGTAAATGTTCTTCATTGGTTGCTCTACCTATGTATAAAGTTTGAAGATCAAATTTATTCTATACTAAGCGTTATAAAAAAGATAAAATAATGACAAATTTGAATAATTTAGTATTGATATAGTTCTCTCTTTTTTATAACTTTTAATGTAGAATGAATTAAAAAAGAGAAAATAATGACAAATTTGAATATTTTAAAATTGATATAGTTTTCTCTTTTTTTATTTGTATTAACTCTTAATGTAGAATGAATTTGATCTTCAAACTTTGTACATATGTAGAGCAAGTTCATTAGAACATTTACAAATTTTTTCAGATTTTGTTATAACTTTTGTTAGTTAGTATACACATTACACGGGAATCCCTGTGTACACAAGATATGTTGCCTGGATATTATCGTTGGGATAGTTTAGGCTTCATTTGCTGGAAATAAGACTGTCTCGAACGGGAGGCCTAAAAGGTCTTGGTACCGAAAATATAGGTATTGCTGCCCCCTTAGTTACTCCAACATTTGACCTATCACAGGTTTCTCCTGAATCCTCTCAGGATACCTATATTTGGGGATTCTCTCTCTACCTATATGTTTTTGGGCATTCTGTCTTCTCTAACTATATAATTTTGTGGTTTCTCTTCCCTGGATACCTTTGCTGGAAATAATAAGGACCATATAAGCATTCTATGAGTTCTGACTGCTTGTTGGCCCAGGAGCTTACACCACACTCGAATCACACATGGAAATAAACTCAAGTTATTGATGCTAGCACGAACAGTGGCAAAATGAAAATTCATATACACTAGTTGCTACATCTTGTATTGCACCACTTACACATTTCACTGTTGGGTTTAGGCCAAAATTAGGTTGCATGCTGCTGCTACTTATAGAGTTCATGGACCAACCTAAATGGACAGCTAATGACCAGCTATAGCTATCTAGTACGTACTGCTTATTTACTAGATGACTAAGAGGCAAAATCTATTTTTTCTTTACCTGCTGACACCACAACAGCTAATATCCAAAGTAGCAAACTGAGCAAAATACTAATTAATTCTACCAGCTATCACCTTCTATCTAGTATCTTCTAGCTAATACACGAGCCATCAACTTGCTGCTACCGACTCCAAGAGTGAGTTCTAGTTGGAGTTTACTTGTAAGTCGAGATTAAATTCCAACTCTGCTCACAGTCGCAGATTGAAAATCCCATTTCCTTTAATGTCACCTTCTTTCTTTATTAGGTTGAAATGAGGTTGAATGGTTCTTGCCTTGTACTCCTGATTGTATATTTGTAATGCATGCTTTTGATATTTTGTTACACAGGGGACACTTTTACTTGCTATGGAAATTCTTCTATTGGAAGAAAATGGATATGTGGATCTTAGGCAGGAAATAGGCCATCTTATCAATGCAATTGTAGCAGTTCTTGGTCCTGAGCTTGTTCCTGGCAGCACGTTCTTTTCACGTTGCAAGGTTGGACTATTTTTACTGTCAGTTTTTTTTTGTAAACCCTAGTTCAGAAAAAAGAGAGTAGCTTTGATACATTCCATTCTGGCCTCTTAATTTTGTCACGATAGATACATGCCATTCTTCTATAAAGTACACTGTTGCCCTGGAAGTTTTACCCAAGTCTCACTTAGTACCCTAAACTTTTAAATTACTTTGTCGCCCCTTGGAAATTGCTTCCGTTTGGACCGTAATCTTAAATCTGTTAGGGCATTTGTTCAATGCCGAGGTAGCGCCACATGCCTAAGCGAGAATGATATTGCACCCTCGTGGATACCACAACACCTTCCCCACTAGCTGTCACTTGCTCTCGCTCCTGCTTGTGCCTGTTGTTCCCATCCCATGTGAGCCCAATCTGCTGAGATAGCTCGACCGTTGTTGCCACTGGAGCTTGCGATCAAAAACTCAATGCCGCCAGAGGTGTGCTACCCTATCCTTTTTCCATTCCTACACCTTCAACCCTCCCTCGCTGTTTTGCTTTCTTGAGCATGCAGCCCATCGATGGGTCTCCTCTCCCAGCCTGGGCCATGGCCACCTTGATTTCGTCGTTTCCATCGTCAAGCTCCATGTGGGGGAGGCAGGGAAGGAGCCGTTGGTGGAAGAAGTTCGCCCCCTCTTCCATGCCATCTGTTGCTCTGGTGTTGAGAGAGGGAGGGTTTTCAGTAGTGGGGGCGGTCAGCTGGTGGGGAGGAGGTTTATTCTACTTGGGAGGAGGAAGTCAGGGTCTTGTGGAGGAGGATAGCCTCTCACCAGACATAAAGAGGGATGACATAATTTTATAGGCGTGCATGACGCTACCTTAGCACTGAACGGATGGCTGAACGGATCTGGAGCTGTGGTGCAAGTGGAAACTTCCAAGGGGCGAGAAAGTAATTTTTAATTTTAGGGGCTAAGTAAGACATTTGTACAGCTCACATCAGCAACAATGTACTTTACTCTTCTTCCATACCTAGATATATTTGTAATACATTTCCTTGGAAAAAACTGATGGCTGTAGCCAGTCTTACTCAGCCAGTCTTTTCGTTTTGCCTTAGCTCTTGTTTATGATCAGTGGTAATAGGCATGCTTACTATCTTATACTATTTCTTTTCTCGTTTTGATGTCTAAAGTACTTGGTTCATGCAACTCATTTTTTCAAGTTCAGTCTGTGATTGCAGAGATAAGCTCTTCCAATGAAACAGCTACAATTCTAGAGTACGTAATCAGCATAGACATATTCCCTTTTATTTAACAAGCTTTTGGCTGGATGATGTCAAATTTGGATGTATTTTTAAGAGTATTTTCTGTTATGTAATGATTTACATGCCATCAATGCACATCGCAGATCAGTAAGGTTTGCTCAGCAGCTTGTTCTCTTTGCTCCTCAAGCTGTTCCTGTACATTCCCATGTTCAAGGTCTTATCCTGACACTTTACTCAAGACAGGTAGGTAATGTTGTAGTTATTTATTTTGCTATTAATATTCCTTTTTTCATTGTGGCATATTTTTGTAACAGCCAAGCCTCAGGTATTTGGCAGTGTCAACACTGCGTCATCTGATTGAAAGAGACCCGGTAAGGAAGGCAAAATGAAACCCTTTATTTGGTACTTAATTAACATTCCTGGCAGTCACTAGTATCGTTTGCATGCTGAATCTGGTAAAAGAAAATTTGTCATACTTCATTATTACTCCATATTCTTATGCATGACAACTCTAAAGGGCTTCATAACATGAAAATGAGAATATATTCTATTAAATATAGCTTTTTCACTCGAGTAATCTGAATTTCCATTCTGATATTTTTTATAATATTTTACTGCCATCTTTTTTGAAAAATGTGATCCTTTTACTTGTCTTATTTGTTGCTTTGAAAAAATGTGATCCTGTTCTAGTCTTCTAGAATAGTTCATTTCAATTACCTTTTACTTGTCTTATTTGTTGCTGAATCTTCTCTGTCAGGCTGCAATGATCAATGAGAACATCGAAGTAAATCTGTTCAGTGTGCTTGATGAAGAAACTGACTCTGAGTATGTTCTTTTTACAATTGTGGTGTGTGCTATATTATTTACCTTACGGTGAAAACTGAAGTGTTGCAGTTTTTTTGAGAGAGAATTGCACTGTTGCCTCCTGAACTTGCATCGATTCTCACGTAGCCCCCTGAACTTGGGTTTTATGTTCTCTGTTTGCACGGTTGCCCTAAAACCATTAGGGAAACCGTTAAGTTTAAGGGGGCGAGAAAGTAAAACTCAAGTTCAGGGGGCTACGTGAGAATAGCTGCAAGTTGAGGGGGCAGCATTACAATTTTCTCTTTTTTTAAAGCCATCCATAAGTTCATCGAATGTTTCTGTTTCCATGTAACTCAGTATTGCTTGTGAATTATAATTTTATACTTGTATATTAATGTCTTATGGTATTATGTAGCATATATCTTGCTTTCTCTCAGACACACCACCATGATGTGATGCTGTCCTTTCGCCACATACCACAAAGCTGACATGAATAGGATTCCCATATTGTTGGCCCAAAAAGCTCACACGAACAGAGTAAAACTCTCACAAGATCTCACAGTAATGTTCACTTAGAAAGCAATTGAGGCTCACTATATTGTAGCTGAACTAGTCCTCGAGTTTTGGCTCACAAGTGCTCCTGCATGTTCTATTTATAGGCTAAGCTAAACTAACCTTATCTCAACCCATATATCTAGAACATTCAACATCTACATCTAGCTATTAATATTTTAGTTAGTATCTAGTTCATCTATGAACTAGTAGTAGAGCTAAATGTTCTAGATGCTTCTAGCATCTCCCTATAGCTACCAACTAGCTACTCCTACAATTTTCTAGTAGATGTCAAGATTATATCTAACACATATTTGGCAGCTTTCACTTTTTAGTGATTCAATATAAGTCTTACAGCTATAATTACTATTAATCAATATAAGGTGAACTGGTACAGTGATACGGATGTTTGTGCTCGAACGCCCGCGTTCCTGGCCTAAGTCCTGCTCTAGAGGTGGAGGGCGTCGACGTATATCGCTGGCACCCTATGGTTATGGTTGTACGGAGCCACCGGCCGGTTATCGTCGGCAGCGCCTGGGAGTCTAGTTCTTCGGCAACAAGCTGCCGTCACACTCTCTTCTTTATTTATTAAGAGCTGCCAATCGCAGCTAGGCCGGAGCCTCCTAACAATCATTAGCTAGGAAAAGGGATCTGAACTGGAAAGGATAACTAACAATGGAAAGATAACAATAAAGAGATAAAGATAACCAAGCTTATCTTAGCCAGCAGACGCAGGCCCAGCATCTTGGCCTTTGTGCCTCCTCCTGTAATAGACCCGATCCGGCCTAGCCATATCATACAGCGACATGGATGGAGTGTGCCATTATAAGTGTGCCAATGTGTCACATTCCCACCATTGTAGTTTTATCTCTATTGTGTTATGTTTCATTCCACATTTCATGATGTGAATTGCTAGCACTTCTTTTGGGTCACAAGTTTTTGAGTCACTAACTCAATATTTCGGTAAAAATTATATTGTTCTTTTGTTAACTTTTATTTCAGTAATTCTGGTTTGCATTGAGTATGTTGGGTCATCTTGATTGATAGGATTGTGAGTCACTATGACTTTGTTGTGGACGTTGTTTTTTTCTACTTTTTGAAGGCCTTAGTATGACGTTGCCAATGTGGATCACGTATACTGAATACTGATAGTTGCCTTTCACTTGCAATTAAGATGCAGTACATTTTGTAACGTTGTTATGATGTTTGTGATGCAAATTAACACTTGTATTAAAAAATATTGAGCATGGTTATAAGAACATTGATGAATAGTATGTCTCACCTGAAAATCTGGTATGCAATAAATTTCATATGTTGTCATGATGCCTGCGATGCAAATTTGCACTGGTATTCAAATATCATTGAATACAGTTATGAAGAAATTGTTAACCGGTAGCTGTATAAACTTAACTTAAAATTTAATAGTATTTGTTTGTTTAAGCCTCAGCAAACCAATGCAGATTGCAGAGAACATGAAAATGCTGTTATATTTTTTTGCTTCTTTTATAAAGTTTGATTTTCATTTCACAGTACTCTAGCCATGGACTCTTCAGTACTTTATCTCCTATTATAATTCAATCTAGTTTATCTTGTGTGAAGTCTCTATGTGTTGTGAAGTTTTGATTAGTTGACTTTCAATGTGCAGAATAGCAACATTGGTTCGTGCAACTATTATTCGCTTGTTGTATACATCATGTCCTCTGCGACCATCTCGGTGGTTAGCAATTCTGCGGAACATGGTACGCTCAATACATACTTTTATTTGAAATTTAATATCTACTGCTTTTGTTTAACTTCTAGGGATTTCATGTATATATATTTTTTCTCCATTGTGAACACAAAATACCATAGTGAAAGAGCAATACAATTACACTCTTAATTTTATTTGCTGCTACTCTATAATTGCTTGGTGGGACATTCTGTTGTTACATGTTCCTGTTAATGTGAGATGGAGGAAATGGTAGTGTGTAAATAGTTAAATATGTTGAACAGCCCAACGGGGCAATCTATAGAATAGAAAGAGGAAACCCTAGAGAAAAGAAAAGTCTACAATACCCATACTTACCTCCCCTCCCCTTCTCAAATGCAACACATGTGAATATCATTCATCTGAAAGAACACCCACTACTAATAAAAGGGAAATCCAAAGTCCGTGACTTGTTGATGCTGTCGAAGTGTGTAGCTCTAGGAAAATATGCCAAACTCCATGAACTCATCCATATAGGCCTTTGTTCTTTTCAACGCAACTAGCAAATTTTGTTATTTTTATATAGCCTATATGTTGTGATAATTTGTAACGATTTTTTCGTGACTTTTAGTACTCCTTCCAAAGATCCTAAAACTATTTTTAATTATTTTTTTTATAATCTTTAGACCTCATTTCGAGGGCTCTCAAATTTGATATAGTAATACGCCAATGCAACGATACGCTGAAAAGAACAAGGCCATAGTGTGACCGATAGTGATGATGCATGGTGCGAAGGAGTAGGTAGCGCAGATTGTAGCCTTGAAGGTAACATCAAACCAGCGCTCTTTCGGTAGTATGAAGGTGTTAGGTTCGGTACGACGTACACGAGTCGCTAAACCAGCGCACCGGTGCCGGCAGCGCTGTAACGCATGCTCATACGTGCTAGACTTTGCCAGATATGGCATCTTTAGTTGAAGGATATGATTAGTTTCCTTTATAGCAGATTTGTTTTGTTTTCTTTTTAATTAGCAAGCTGAAACCATTATATATGTAATAGTGTGGAAGAAAAGGTCAAGCAATAGATTCAATCTGTGTCCATCCCTCCCTCCCTCCTCCTCTCTCTACTGCGCACAGCACCCCACTGTGTGCGCCCTTTCGCCGGCTGACGCCTCCTTGACGATGTCTCAAGCCTCCTGTCTGAAAACCCATCCACAATTACTACCTTCGGAGCAAAGCTCATACCAAAAGGGAGAACTCTGGAGAAGAGAAAAGACTACAATACCCTTACACTTAACAGTTCCATTATTTTGTGTTCAGTATCATATATTATATATCAATTGTAGTACTGTCCTGTCATTTTAATAATGCAAACATACTATTTGATTCTAGCATCAAGGGTTTTGGTAGTAGTAATAGTAGGTGAAAGCCAATAGCCCACAGTTCACTTGATGAGATCATAATATGAGACATGAGATTTAAAAACAATAAAATGTTCAGCAGGCATAAATTATTATTATTAGTAGTATAAGAATCTACAGGATAATCATTGCTTTGTATTTGGTACACTTATGTCTTTATGTTTTAATACCATTCAGGTTCTTGCTACATCAGTTACAAGAAACACAAGTGAAGGTCTGTCCAGTTCTGGACACAATCCCATTGACAGTACATCTGAGAATGATGCATATTATGGAGAAGATGAAGACAACATGATTTCCAGCCGAAAGCAGGAGCAAGTACACTGGTCTGCGTCTATAACCAGTCAGTTTCCTCAAAGAAACAAGCACCTGAGATACCGCACCAGAGTTTTTGCAGCAGAGTATGCCTGTTACTGTACATGACATTTTTTTCAATCAAGTCCAAAAATATTTTGAAGATACCTAAATATCTATATTTTTCTCGTATGCCATCATTATAATGATTTCTTTTTTATATGGAAGCAGATGTGTTAGTCATGTACCAATTGCAGTTGGTACAGAAGCAGCTCATTTTGACCTATTGTTGGCAAGGAGTACAATAGCTAAAGGAGCTCATCTGTCAAATGATTGGCTAGTGCTTAAGCTACAGGATTTGGTTTCTCTTTCATATCAGGTCCAAACATAGAGCAGATTTTATATTCAGGCTATAGAGCCTTCAAATGAAGCTTTGTGTTGAATCCAGCAATTAAAGGCTGACATACATTTGCATGGCAGATAAGTACTGGACAGTTTGAAGGGATGCAACCAATAGGCGTGCAGCTTCTATGTTTAATTATGGACAAGGTATCCCAGCTCCTTGGAGATATTATGTTCTCAACATAAATACATAATGTAGCCATCTAGTGTAATGTCATCAACACACTTTTATTGTTAATTAAAGCCAAATATCAGATACTTCATGGATTGTCCACAGCGCAAGTTTTGTCTTTACTACATGTTTGTTGCCATTAAAATGACATGGAACTATTATAAATAGTTTGGTGAGGTTTTTTATATTTTTTGGGTGGAAGTGAATTTTTATATTGTATGTGTTCTGAAATGATTTAGACACCTGAAAACTCGCAAGTGCCTGGTAGTGCTTGTTATCAACTCATTTCTACCAATAGTTTTTTAAAAAAGGAACACTTCACGAGGAGCAACATCTTTTTTGGGATTCTTTTGTCTGCATTACCTTGATACATAAGCTATTTTCGTTCATCAACCATGAAAATGATATAAGTGAGCTTATCTATTATAAGCTTTTGGGAGCCTGTTTAATGTTGATTATTCCTTGGTATCAGATATATTCTCATAAAAATACTTCCGCGATGTTCTATCTACGAAAAAATTTGACACTCCCCCTTGTACTTCAAAGTTTCTCCACGTCCTGATGTTTGAAAATCAGATTGAATGAGGTCCAAACCTAGCTCAATGTGGATTTGGAGTTGACGTGGCATCTGCATAAGCAGATGAGATTGTTGAAGTATAAGTGAATTGTCCTTCCTAGTGTTGAAGTATAAGTGAATTGCCCTCCTTTCCCATCAGCTTAGGCTTTTGGGTGAATTGGTTATGGCATGTAGCTTAATATGGTATCAGAGCAAGAGGTCTCGAGTTCGAGTCCTGACCGGCGCAATTAAATAAGTCGTCCACTCTATTCCACGTTTGAGGCCTGGGAGAGCCTACACGTGCGGGGGAGTGTTGAAGTATAAGTGAATTGCCCTCCCTTCGTCATCAGCTTAGGCTTTTGGGTGAATTGGTTAGGGCATGTAGCTCAATAGAGATTATGTGTTGTCTGAGTCAGCTATGAGCTATACATGTCTTCTTTGTTTTGAAAACAGAAGGTAGGTGTCATCCATGGATGGGTTTGGATAGGTGTAAGGTGAGGCTCAGGTGATGATTGGGTTACATAATGTGGAGCTCACGAGACTAGCATTATGCTCAGGCGATGACTGGGTTGTAGGGTACTGAATATGGGCTGGCCGCGATGAGAGGGTGTGATAGCTGTGTGTGTTAGTGGTAATGTTGTGGATGGAGCTGGAGTATTTTTGTTAGGGGGTGGACCTGAAGTTTGAGGGCATCACAATTAGGAGAGTGGAACATGTGGTAATAGGAATTACAAGATTGCTTACTGAAGGGGGAGCCTTGGGCAGTGGAATACTGGAATGCTCACTAGAGTGGACGAAGAAAATGACTTGGAGCCGGATGATGTAAGGATCCAGACGATGTAAGCAAGGATCATTAAGGGGCTGTTTGATCTGAGGATCTGGACGGGCATTTGAGCCAACATTTGTTTGGTTTGAGGAATGGAATGTGATGGTTTATCACCCTCCTCACTCATCATAAGCACCGAGTCTAGTACAAAATGACTAAATGAGGAATGGTGTCATCCCACTATCCTGCCAAAATTCATGGGATGAACCCATCCCATCTAGAATGAGGTGCTCCCGCAAATTAAATATACCATAAATTAATATAGGGGAAAGAGTAAGCAAGGAGTGGAACATGTGGTGACGAAGGTGATTTTTAGAGGAACTCACCTTAGCATAGAAGCCAGCAGTCATTTACTCTCCTGACGTTCATGTAGAAGGTGATTTGGGAGAACGTTGTGGGCCAGTGTGCTGTCTGTGGCATGCGTGATCTGTAAGCACTGCAGATGGCTTTAAGGTGTGATTGCACGTCGTAGTGGGCAAGGAGCCCAAGCCTAGTCTTTCCATTTTTGGATTTGGTAAGAGAGCATGTAAAGAGATTGACTCACCCAACCCGATCATGTTGGGCCCCATGCCATCACTACCTGTATACACATTATTTCATCTGGTTTTGAAACTACTAGGGGTTGTTTACCATACTTTATAGTACAGGGTTAAAACTTGACCAAATTAAAGTTGAGGCACTAAATATGGACGTTTCCTAATATTTGATTTTGATAAAAAAAAATAGTAAATATAATGTGATGAAAACTAATTGTCAGAGTTGCATCTAAGAACTAATTGTCAGAGTTGCATCTAAGGGACCATGGAAACTAAAATGTTTTGTAAAATTGCCCACGTAGCACTCCGGAGTTGTACAAATTCTCATCATGTGTAAAAAATACCCCTCAGTTAAGAATCTTCTTATCATGTCATAACTAGGTGCACATGGTGGGAATTTGTGTAAGCTTGGAGTGCTATGTGAGCAAATTGCCCAAATAGTTTTAGATAGGAAGAGGATCATAACAAACCCATGAGCAATAGATTCTTAACTGATGGATTGTTTTTGTGCACACGTGGGCACACACCTTTTGGTCTATCAGTGTTATACTAGATGTTGCCACCATGTTGATTCTATTAGTTGCCATATGTTTTTTTCTCTGTAGGTAGCATATATTTGTTAGACACTGGTCTGCCCATCATGTCGTAACTAGGTCCACAAATGATGCTTGAACAGATCATGTGGTAGTCCTTGTAATTATTCCACTAGGAATTTGGATATGGACCGAGTGTTTTTAGCAATTAGCTGTTATTTTTCTTTTGTATGGTTTGGTTTTTCTATGATTATATTCTTCCTTAGATCCCGTTATCAGATGTTTCAAACTCAATCCCAAGTCTTGTGTTTATTGTATTTTTTCTAGTTTGGTGCAACAGCAGATCCTGAATTTCCTGGGCATATCTTGTTGGAACAATTTCAGGTGATGCTCATATCCTTCTTTCGAGTACATTTTTATAACAAAAAAAGAAATCTTGACGGCCTGTTCTAATTGTGTAATTGAACATATGCATGAACGTTCTTATGAATGGTGATAAAATTAGCTACACATGATTTAATCTAGCGGTGGCCAATTGTTTAATGCTACTGTTGCGCATGTTTAAACGCAGGCTCAGTTTGTTTCTGCTGTTAGAACTGCCATAAGTACTGCTTCTGCGCCCCTTCTCTTGGAGGCTGGCCTTGAACTTGCTACAAAGGTCTCTACCCAAAAAAATTCCTTTTCAATCCCTTTCCAGTGTTGCACGCCATAAATTCTCATTACAGATTCTGATTGATTTGACATTTATGCTTGGCAAAACCAGGTTATGACAAGCAGCATAATTGGTGGGGACAGAGTAGCGCTTAATCGTTTGTTTTTGCTAATATCTCGTCCGCTAAGTGACATTGAGGACCTGTTTTACCCATCTTTTGCCGACTGGGTTGTGTGTAAGGTATTTCAGTTCTCCTTTTTTGTCTTGTATAGCAATATACATCATCAAATATTATTTGGGTATCTGTTACTGCCCAGTGTTTCTGATGTAGGTTGTGTAATATGATAGATCAAAGTGCGCCTTCTTACTGCTCATGCTGCAGTAAAATGCTACACCTATCAATTCTTGAAGATGAAGGAAAATGTTCTGGATGATCACCAGCAATTGGCACCTTTACTCGCAAATAGTTCGACTCTATTAGGAAAATTTTGGATTGGAGCACTGCAGGATTATATTTCTATAAGCTTTGGTTTGCATTCAAGAATTAATGTAAGAAAGCCTATCAGATTTCAATTATTGGTAAGGAAAATTATACAATGGCTTATATCGTCTAACTATGAACAGCACAAGCCATTCCTTGATGGTATTCAATCATTATTGGTCTCATCAAAGGTCCAGAAGTATCTTGATGAAGTTTGGACACTGATTCTTCAAGCAACAGCTCTTGATGCTGCTCCTGTAGAGTTTGACATGAATGATTCTGAAGACATGTATGAACATACATTTATCTCTGGGCGTAGTATGGTCAAACTGGAAAGAAAAGAATTTCAGTTTCTTTGGGGACTATCGGTCCTTGTGCTATTTCATTCACGTCAATCAACAACGAATAGCACTTTAAAAATTAAGCTTGACCACAGCAAAGAGAGAAAAATTTGGGACTTTGTTTTTCATGGACTAGATAATCCAAGACCATGTGATCAGGTGTTACCTGTGTTATTGTCCCTCACAACAGAAGTTTTTTTCAGCAAAGGATTCTTTTCGGTGAATATTTGCGAGGAGCTCCTCCAGGTCAGTGTACTGTCTTCCCTTTGAGTTGATTCAATAAACACTGATGAAAGTTAGTGCAAGTTTGATCATTGTGTTTTCTGCCATTGAGCAATTAGCTAATGAAGTATTTAACTTATCGTATGACACATGATTTCTACATCCTAGTTATTCTGATTCATGAGGGGACTGGGATGTGCATAACCAACTAAACTTTATTTGCATTGTCTGAACAACAAAATAAAATAAGAATACATGCTCTCCTTAGATTGGCTTCAGATTCCGCTTGAAAAGTCTCATTAGATTGGAGACGGCTGCACTATCTGGTAGGACATCTTTTTGGGGAATTTATTTATTTTGAGAAAAATCCTATTTTGGTCCTCTTAACCATAGTTGTAGGCACCTTTTATGTCTTGCAATCCTTTTATTTAATACAGTTTTTTACTTGCGCGGTTAACCATGCCATGTTCTTTTCATCTTCTTTCAGCTTAAAAGTTTTCACTACATAATTTATTAATAATTTGTAATGATTTCCTTAAAACTTCCTGAAGTTCTTCTCAAAGATGCAATGTTTTGTTTATACATAAGTAAAGAGCTAATGCCCTCTTTAATAGTTTGTTATTGTGTTTAGTTTTGATGAGCCAAAAAGTAAAGGATTTTAAAGAGGCAAAAAAAAATTCAACAATGCTATAAAATATTATTACAAAATATTTGAATTGATCTATAAAAGATAAAAGATTTTGCCTTAACGAAACAAAACTAAACTAAACAAGCTATTAAAAAGGCTTAAATTGCAAGTGTTAGTGCGGTCCTGTTATTATAGCAAAATAATGATTGCAAACTCACTAAACTATTCGAATGCCTTTTAGCAGCGAAAGGCGATGAGTTAGGTCAATGCTTGATGACTCCTACAGGATATGCTCTTTTGCTTGAAAATGTTAGGTTGCTTCTAAATTTAGATTTCTTTTTTTATTTTTTACTGTTGTTTTTCTTATATTTCTTTTTTTTGAAATAGATGTTTGGGTTTTGCCCCATTTCATTAATTCTTAAGGATAGGTACGATTTGATTGCATTGCCAAATTGTGTGGCATCCTGTGTAAGAGTCCTTTTAGGGGAAAAGGTTACCATTCCTCGTCAGATGAAGAGAGCTCTGCCCGACGACACTACGTGGAAAGTGATTCTGGAAACATGGGAGAGGTTAAAGCCCTACTGGTTTACCTTATAAGGTGTATTCTTTGAACGAATCTCATTCGGAATGTCATCTTCCAACGCCATCTAGTAGGGCTTTAACCTCTCCCATGTTTCCAGAATCACTTCCCACGTAGTGTCCTAGGACAGAGCACTCTTCATCTGACGAGGAATGGTAACCTCTTCCCCTAAAAGGACTCTCACACAGGATGCCACACAATTTGGCATTGCAGTCAAATCGTACCCGCCCTCAAGAATGAATGAAATGGGGCAAGACCCAAACATCTATTTCAAAAAAAAATATGAGAAAAACAATAGTAAAAAATAAAAAAGAAGAATTCTAAATTTAGAAGCAACCTAACCTTTTCGAGCAAAATAGCATATCCTATAGGAGTCATCAAGCATTGACCTAACACATCGCCTTTCGCAGCCAAAAGGCATTCGAATAGTTTAGTGAGTTTGCAATCATTGTTTTGCTATAATAACAGGACCGCACTAACACTTGCAATTTAAGCCTTTTTAATAGCTTGTTAAGTTTAGTTTTGTTTCGTTAAGGCAAAATCTTTTATCTTTTATAGATCAATTCAAATATTTTGTAATAATAATTTATGGTATTGTTGAGTTTACTCAAACATCTTTAAAAATTCTCTTTTTTTGCCTCTTTAAAATACTTTATTTTTTGGCTCAACAAAACTAAACACAATATAAACTATTAAAGAGGACATTAGCTTTTTCCTTATATATGAACAAAACATTACATTTTTTGGAAGAACTTTAGTAAGTTTTAAGAAAATCATTACAAATTATTAATAAATTATATAGTGGGAATTTTTAAGCTAAAAGAAGATGAAAAGAACATGGCATGGTTAACCGCGCAAATAAAAAAACTGTGTTAAACAAAAGAATTGCAAAACTTACCAGCATCAAACCCCGCTGAAATGAGGATAACCTGATGCAGCACACTATATTGGAGGAACCTCACCAAGGTGCTGATAGGTAAAAGTAGCACAAAATGTTGAAGAAACAACTTCAACGTGCTAGTAGGTAAAGCCCTAAAGGCTAGTCTGAATCCACAGGCAATAGAGCTTAATCCAAAGCTCAAAGAAGAGATCTAATCCAAGATTTCAAGAACAAGGAGTTCTATTAGATATGGATAGGCAACTAGCCATGAACAAGTTACAAAGTGGAAAGTTACAAAACTAGAGGGCATTGCCTCAATTTATAGGCTTGAAGATGTCTCTTTATAACTCATGGACAACTCCTAGCCACCTAGATGACATCTAGACAACAACTAGATGACAACTCAATACAACTTTCTAGTAACTCAAATACAATTCACATTTGAGAGCCCAAGCTTATGAATTAAGTATTCTAGATAGATGTAGAAAATACTTGATTACTAGTAGTGAAACCCAAATTTGCTTTGACTTCTTGAAATCTCTAGAAATGAGTTGGATCCAAGATTTTATTCTTTTAGTAAATTCATTTGATGTTCCGCATCATTCTCCCCTACTTGTGAGAAACTCGACCTCGAGTTATCTTCATAGAGTGCTTGCTCTGGATGATAGAATGATAGATCGGCCACATTAAAAGTTTTAGAAATATTCATCTCGTTAGGCAAATCAACAATATAAGCATTGTCGTTTATCTTCTTTAAAATATTGTATGGACCATACTTTCTTTGTCTTAATTTGCCATGAACTCCAACAGGCAATCTTTCCTTTCTAAGATAGACCATCACTGGGTCACCAACCTGGAATGTCATTGGCCTTCTTTTCTTGTCTGCTAGCTGCTTGTATTTTTTATTGGACGATTCTAGAACATCTTGAATTTCCTTAAATAATTCATCGTAATTGCTACCAAATGTGATTGTTGCTCTTGAATTATCCTTTGGTGGTAGCTTCAATAAATCAACCACATGTCTAGGAACTTTAGTGTAAACAATAGAGAAAGGACTCTTGCCTGTAGATCTATGCTCAGAATTATTGTAAGCAAATTCAGCAAGAGACAAGGCTAAATCCCACTGACCCTTTTTGTTACCACATATGCAACAAATTAAGTTACCCAAGAACTTGTTCACCACTTCTGTTTGGCCATCTGTTTGTGGATGTGCTGTGTTTGAAAACTTCAACTCTGTGTTGAATTACTTCCATAATGTAAACCAAAATGCAGCTAGAAACTTGCTGTCACGGTCTGAAACCATTGATCTTGGAACACCGTGCAGTCTAACTATTTCCATAAAGAAAAGGTTAGCCACATGATGAGCATCTGTTGTCTTTCGACAAGGGATGAAATGAACCATCTTAGAAAATCTGTCTACTACAACATATACTGCATCATTTCCACGCCTTGTTCTTGGTAAGCCAAGTACAAAGTCCATTGATAGATCCTTCCATGGTGCATTTGGTACTGTTAGGGGCATATATAATCCAGTGTTTTGAACTTGGCCTTTGTAGGTTTGTCATACAGGACACCTCTGTACAAACTTTTCAGCATCTCTTTTGAGCTATGGCCAATAATAACGTGCTTGCAGGTTGGCTATAGTCTTATCACGCCCAACATGGCCACTAAGATCACTTGAATGTAGTTCTCTAATTAGCTTGTCACGTAGAGAACTTCTTGGGATACACAATCTATCATTTTTGAAGAGATATCCATCTAGTACCACATATTCTTCACCTAGTGGTTGCCCTTGTAGATGTTCTAACCAGATTTGACCAAAGTCATCATCATTCTCATACAAGTTCTTCATTTGATCCATACCTGGGAGTTCAGCTTCAAATGAAGTTAAGAGACAGGCTCGCCAACTCAAAGCATCGGCCACTCTATTTGTAGCCCAAGACTTATGAACAATGAGATAGTTAAATCTTTCCAAATATGCTGCCCATCTTGCTAACATGCGATCCACATGCTTTTGATTTCTAAAATGCTTCAAGGATTGATGGTCAGTGTAGACAATAAACTCTTTAGGTAATAAATACACTTCCCAAGTCTTCAAAGCTCTAAAAACTGCATACAATTCTTGCTGATAGGTACTCTATTTCTGTCTTGCATCACTTAGTTTTTCACTAAAGAAAGCAATGGGTTTTCTCTCTTGAGATAGAACAACTCCAATGCCCACTCCACTTGCATCACATTCTAGTTCAAAAGTCTTTTTAAAATCTGGTAGAACTAAAACAGGAGCTTGTGATAGCTTCTCCTTAATTTCCTCGAAACTTGCTTCGGTAGTTTCTTTCCATTGGAACTTTCCCTTCTTCAAACATTCAGTAATTGGTGCCATAATAGTGCTGAAGTTCTTCACAAATCTTCTATAGAAAGTAGTAAGACCATGGAAACTTCTCACTTCAGTAATAGTCTTTGGAGTTGGCCAATTTCTTATTGCAACAACTTTAGAATCATCAACATGAATACCCTCATTTGTTTTGATAAAGTCCAAGAAAAGAAGTTACTTCTGTTTGAAAACACACTTCTTTAAATTGACATAAAGTTCATTTTGTTTTAGTACTTCCAACACCTTTCGGACATGATCAAAGTGTTCAACTTCACTTTTGCTATAAATTAAGATGTCATCAAAATAAACCACAACAAATAAAGATAAGAAGGGTCGAAGGACTTGGTTCATTAAATGCATAAAAGTACTTGGTGCATTTGAAAGTAAAAATGGCATAACAAGCCATTCATACAGCCCCTCCTTTGTTTTGAAAGCCGTCTTCCATTCATCACCAGGTAGGATACGAATTTGATGGTATCCACTTCTCAAATCAAGCTTAGTGAATACCTTTGCCCCACTTAACTGATCCAACATATCATCTATCCGAGGAATAGGAAATCTGTACCTTATAGTAATCTTGTCGATTGCTCTACTATCCACACACATACGCCAATAACCATCCTTCTTTGGTGTGAGTAAAGCTGGTACAGCACATGGGCTAATGCTCTCACGGATATGTCCTTTCTGCATCAACTCTTGTACCTTCTCCTTCAATATGGCATGCTCTTTTGGACTCGTTCGGTAGTGTGGTAGATTAGGAAGACTTGCACCAGGAATGAAATCAATTCGGTGTTGAATTCCTCTCATTGGTGGCAAGTGTTGTGGCTCCCCAATTATACTTTGAAATTCAGATAGTAGGCCTTGTACCTCTGCTGGAATTTCAGGAATTTCAGCAGTAGGTTGCTCTTCACCCTTGACAATAAGTGCAGCACATACATTTGCTTCCTTCAAGTCATTTGCAAAATCACTTGGAGTGTGAGAAATAGTCAACATATTTTTCTCCTCCGCCTTAGGATTAGTGTCATCTAGTTGATTTGGTGGAATGATGATTTTTCGCTTGTTCCACATGAAAGAATAAGTATTATCCCTTCCTTTGTGTGTAGCATCCACATCAAATTGCCAATGCCTTCCAAGAAGAACATGGCTGGCATCCATGTCCAACTACATCACATAGTATCTTTGAACGATAATATTTGCCTAGTGAAAGTGGCAAACTACATTGTTTAGTGATCCTCATATTCACTCCCTTCTTGATCCACCCAATGGTATAGGAATTTGAAAGATCATGGGTGTCAAGCTTCAAATGGTTGATAAGATTTTGAGAAATTAGATTCTCACAACTGCAACTATCAATCACCAATTTGCACACCTTGCCATTCACTGTACATTATCTTATTTCGTTGTGTATTGTCGGATTGTGGTGTGGAACATAGGAGACGTTGTATTACACATACCACTTCTTTCTTTTCACATAGATCTTATCCTTCCTCACCTTCAACTTCATAATCACCATCATTATTATCATCATATTCATCATCTTCACTTTCATAGCGTGTAGTGTTGACAACTTTTCTTCTAGGACAATTGCTGGATATATGTCCTTCACCACACTTGTAACATTTGATAACAGTTTGGTTTCTTTTTGCCCTACCCTTCTTTGCTGCTTGCTTGGGTTCAGGTTGTTTTGCTTTTGATTGAGTAGTTTTATTCTCCACCTTGCTAGGATAGCCCTTAGAGAAGCTCTCCATGTGAGAATATGAAGGAGACTTGCTTATCTTCTTTGTCTTCACATGTTTTTCAGCCTTCAATGCTAGAGCTTGTGTTTGATCAATTGACCAAATTTGTTGCATGACTAGCTTATCTCTAATAACTTTATTGAGACCGTTGATATACCTTGCAACTTGTTGATCTTCATTTTCAGCAAGGTTGCACCTCACTTGGAGCCTTAAAAACTCTTCTGTGTAATCTGAAACAGACCTGTTTCCTTGAGCACAGTTCTGAAATTCTGTGAAAAGGATCTGCTCATAATCAGCAGGCAGAAATCTAGCCTTCAAAAGTGCCTTCATTTGATGCCAATATCTTATACGAGGCTCTCCCCTCAACCTGCGTTCTGCTTGATGACGATGCCACCATGCGTCCGCACCTCCTTTTAACTCGTATGCAACTAGAGGAACTTTGCGATCTTGGCTAATACCCATGATCTCAAAAAAAGTCTCAACTTTATATAACCAATCAAGAAAATCCTCTATATCAACACTTCCATTAAAAGTAGGGATTTCAGCTTTCACCTTATATGTATTGTCAGCATAACCAATATTTCTTCTTGGTTGTTCATAAAGTTCATCCTCTTCATGTAATTCACTCATATCTTCAACCCCTAGATCATCACCATAAGGCTTTCTACTTCCGGTAGTATGTTTTTGTTGCAGTTTAGCTTCAAGAGCGGCTTTTCTACGCTATTCTTGATCATCCACCTTCTCTTTTGATGAAATCCCTTGAGTAGCAGCAGCTGGGATATGATTTCTAATCATTTCTGCTAGCTGATCAAACCTCCTATTGAGTGCTTTATGCAAGTCTTGAATTTGTTTCTCTGCAGCATCCATCCTCTTGCCCAATTCCTCCATCTCTTACTACAGATTTCTTGCTAAGAAACAGCAACTTGAGATGATCAACGAGACTCTGAAACCAATCTGATGCAGCACACTATATTGGAGGAACCTCTCCAAGGTGTTGATAGGTAAAAGTAGCACAAAATGTTGAAGGAACAACTTCAACGTGCTAGTAGGTAAAGTCCTAAAAGCTAGTCTGAATCCACAGACAATAGAGCTTAACCCAAAGCTCAAAGAAGAGATCTAATCCAAGACCTCAAGAACAAGAAGTTCTATTAGATATAGGTAGGCAACTAGCCATGAACAAGTTACAAAGTGGAAAGTTACAAAACTAGAGGGCATTGCCTCAATTTATAGGCTTGAAGGTGTCTCTTTACAACTCATGGACAACTCCTAACCACCTAGATGACAACTAGACAACAGCTAGATGACAACTCAATACAACTTTCTAGTAACTCAAATACAATTCAGATTTGATAGCCCAAGCTTATGAACTAAGTATTCTAGATAGATGTAGAAAATACTTGATTACTAGTAGCGAAACCCAAATTTGCTTCGACCTCTTGAAATCTCTAGAAATGAGTTGGCTCATTAAAAAGTTGCAAAATTGTCTTTGGATTCTTGAAGATCCAAGATTTTACTCTTTTAGTAAATTCATTTAATGTTCCTCCTCATAACCTCAGGCATAAACTCCTCCATGATAGGCGTAACAACGTAATCCTAGAGAGTGATATAGTCAACATCCCTCATCCCCTTATGCTTCCAATATAGATTTATATTGAAACCTCTACCTTGACCTTCACCAAGGTCTGCGCCATTTCCTGTTCGTGGGTAGAACGTTTTGTAGAAAACCAAAGAATTTACATTTATATAATAATTAGGTTTCGGAATGTTTGAATCCACACCTGTCAACCGATAAATACAGAACCCGTTTATCTCGATAAAATATTTCTTGGGTTTCATTTCCGTGATGTATATCAAAATCAATGATCAAGACTTTTCTCTAATCCTGCACAAGAAAATTGACAAAATAAAAAGCATTGAATCAGAAAGTAGTTAATTTAGAGTTAAACCAATAAAGCTATGAAATACCTGATGCACTCGAGCATTAAAAAAATGGGCGCATTAAGCATATGATTCAGCATTACAAGAATCATACAAATGCGGACAAGAAACATACAAATGCGCGAAAAAAGTCTGCTATATTAAACTTGACATCAAAACATTGAGAATTTTAATCTGAGTTAGTGCTTTTTTCTTGATTCACACATAATTTAGAATCATTCCCACATTGACATTATACCTATTGAGCTGCATGCCCTAACCAGTTCACCCAAAAGCCTAAGCTGGTGGGGAAAGGAGGGCAATTCACTTGTACTTCAAAATGATGCAAACTACACAAACTGATATAAATAACAAATGGTACAGTCATTCACCAAAACAATACAATACATAAAATGGACGAAAAAAATAAAGACTGGTATGGATAAAGAATTAAGATCGAACAATAAAAACAAGACAACCTGACTTTCATGAGCTCCTGCAACAAATGTGAAAACCTTGATGAACAATAGATTACATATAGAAATTAAGCATATTGCATATATTAGCACAGAACTGAACTGTATAGACTTTGCAACTATATCCATGCAACAAAATAATCATGAAAGGCAAATTCAGAGTGAGAGCACAGAACAAACATGGAATACATCGAATGAGGTGCGATCACAAGAAACTTGTATGGTTAGAAGCCACATTTAATAAGATGTAAAAACTATGAAAGTTTACTGCATTTCCTAAGATAAAAAATATTATAATTAGAATCAACCCACATAGTAGAGTACACATTTTAAATGTTCAAACAAAAAAAGAATAGTATAATATCTGATGTGCATTTCAATAGAACATGAGATTTAAATGCAGACTACCATTAAACAAAATTTCAAAAACCATGCAAGCAAACATAAAATAGAGTTAAAGGTAACCACTTTATTAGCACTAAATGTCATGAACAATTTGACACAAATAATATCAAACATCTTATTTATTTTGAGAACTAGGAAGCATAACAAAAACACAAGGATGCAAAATTACATTTCATAGTAAACATTATATATTCCTAACCATCAAAAGATCAAAACATGAGAAAAATCACAGTACAACATATATATGAAAAACTTCAGTATAGAAAAGAGATGAAACATACACTTTATGCTTGAAACATCATTCCATATGCTTCCATGTATCTAAAACATGAGAAAATTTGGACTACAAACAATATGAGTAATATCAAAAGTTTATTGTATGAAATGAGCACTCAAAAAATATCACACGAAGTAGAAAGAAAACAAGCAGGCTATGGACTTATATCAAGTAGAAAGAAGTTGGATATCAAGTTTTTTCTTTTGAAGCATCTATTATTATACACTATACAAGGATAACAAAAAGCTTCAAATTTATAGGCCTGTTCAAAAAAGTTGAAAAATATATATATTAAGACTAGTAAAGGCATTGGATCAGAAGATAGTTCATTTGAAGTTTAATCAGTGAAAGCTATAAAATATCTACTGCACTAGAGCATCTGAACAAAATACAAGATAATTTGGATGAGAAGTTGGAACTACTCGGAAATAAAATTTTCACCATGACTCCTAAATGTAAACATTAATATTGCTGACCCTCCATTAATGAATTCTGTGGAATGCATCAAATGTAACAAGTAACAAAGTTGTGTACATATAAATATAGATAAAAAAAGATCATCTTTAATATATTGGCCCAAAATAAAATGAAACTGATGAAGCTAAATCGGATAAACTTGCATACATACTGATGAAACAATACAAACATAACGCAAATCCATGCATACAATACACGAAATTAATCTCTGCTAAGACTGAGATAACATTCACAATAGTGCAGTCATTATGCACCTCTTTGATGTCAAATGATAGCCAAACTAACATTACGAAATCCCTATTTGGATTATGGCCGATGGAAATAGAACACGCATCCTAAAATGACTACTAATATAAAAATGAGATCAAGAAATAACAGATTCAATTTAATACAACCATGCCCAAGAACAAGGAACGATAAATAACATATTCAACCTATACAACCATGCAGTAATTTTCATGCACATAGAAACTTATTAAATCTCAATCATACTGAAATTTCACTTCACATATAGAATACGTACATATTCATCGAGAAGGTGTCTTGCACCAATTGCAATGTTATTCAGCATACAGAATCCGCCTGGAACATCCCTAGCAGCATGATGCCTAGGGGGTCTCACAAGTGCAAATGAATATTTGTATGTGCCCTTAGCAATCAATTCACATGCCTACATTGGAAGCATATATCAGTGATGCACTTAATCTAATTTACGAAAGCATAAGAAAGAGAAAGAGTTACTTTTACTGTTCCACCAACGACTAACAAGGCTGCTTTGCTGGAACCTTCGTTGTAATATATATGTCCATTGTACTCTTGAGCCTTTTCCTCTCTTTCAGTCTCACTTTTTGTTGAGATGGTTCTAATATGCTTCACATGATCAGGACAATGGACAGCCAATAGGTTTGCCATACAGGCTTCATCGCAGTTGAAAAGATCGCACCTGTATTAATGAACAGAACACACAGAAGAACAAAACAAGACAAAACAAAACAGTGAGATACAGCACCTGTATTAATGAACGCACCTGTATTAATGAACATGTCAGGAGAAGAACAGTACCTTTCCCATAACTTTTCCTTCATCAAGTTTTGAACAATGCTTGTTAACCTTCCTGGTTGTTCATTATACTCTGGACCTGGTGGTATGTGCAAGAGCATTGCTTCATCATATATTAGGGCAAGGCAGCTACTTGCACTTCCAAAGTTCTATGCAGGAAGTGGTTGTCCATGAAGATGAGAAAGGAAGGCTACTGAGAGCATCCCCATCACTCCCTGCATCAGCCGGCCTGCAATGCACTGTGCAAGCTGAAAATTTGAACCGCAGGCTCGCTACAGTGCTCGGTGGGAATTACTGTAGCGATGCAGGGGCTTGACACAGCCCCTGCTGGGGATGCTCTGAATGCTCTTTCTGAATTGATTTCATAGTGCACCAAAATGTTCAATGTCCTAAAGTTTTATCTGATTGGAGGAGTTCTTTTTCATAGTTTTTACCAAATCATATGTTACTTTATCAACTTCCTTGGCCCACAGCTCATCGAAATGGGAGAAACTTTCTTCAATATGCTGGTTAATATGCTACACATTGTTCAGAAAAAAAGAAGATATCAAGGCAATCAGCAAGACACTTTTCACAAATAGTAAAGATTAAAATATATAATAACTCAATTCAACAGTTGTCAACAAGAACATATGAGTCTGGCTGCTGTTTCACATATCATTTGCTATGATAAGTTAATGAAGCAAGCAAAAGAATGGCATCCTAAGCTATGATAGTACTGCTCCCCCAAAAACACCTTTTCCACAAGACTCGAGTATCCATGCGGCGACTGCCGTACGACCCTAGGGATCTTGAGGGAGGCAGATGCTATAAGTGCTAGCAATGACTCCAATACTGATTTCATATCTAGTTCTGGGGATGCTAGAAGGACAAAATCATGAACTCACAAAGAATGTGCACCCTATGTGGGAAGGTGGTCTGCCAAGTGAATTGGAGGTGGAAAGGGAGGAAGGTGAAAAAGAAGTTACCTATTCTCTAATAACTTTAACAATAATACGGCGTGCGACTCCCCCTCACAGGCGACTACCGGGCGACTACCAAACCAACCCTAGCCGCCCCCGGCGGCGGCGGCGCCCGCCGCCGGCCGGCCTGCCGCCGCCGGCGGGCCACTCGGCGCCCTCTCCCCCGCCGGTGCCAACTCCCCAGCGGGAGAATCGAGGCCGGGGCCTTCCTCTTCCTCTCCCTCTTCGACTCGTCTTTTCATCGGTGGTTGGCGGCGGACGGTGGCGTCTTGCGAGGCCTGGTGGGCTATGGGGGCCGCGACGAGCAGTGGCCGCGCCGCTCCCCCTCGCCCTTGCCGAGCAGTGGCCGAGGCAGACGATGGCCGCGCCGCCCCCCTCGTCGACGTGCTGGCGCCACTCGGGTGGCTCAGGTCAGCCCTTCCAGATCTGCCGCCACTCGGGTGGCCCAGCCTGCTCCTTCTACTGCGACCTTCCTCGGCGCTTCCCCTCCTCAGCGGTGACGCCCGGCGCTTCCCCGTTTCTCGTCTTGGCATCCTCCTTTTGCGACCAAAGGCGGCACAGTGGGGCGACTTCGACAGCGGCGGTGTTTCGTGGCTTCCCGGCGTGGAGAAGGCCTGCTCCGGAGGTGGTTCTGGCCCCGCCGGCCAGGGCAGCAGGTGGAGAGGCTTGGGGTCGCCCCCTTTCCCTTTCCCTGCTTGCTCCTCGGTGTTGGCGCCTTGGTGGCCTAACCCACGGGCGGTTGGTCGGTTGCTGTGGCGGCCGGTTCCAATGGCTGTGTGAAGTTCAGTTCGGTGCATCGGTGCCCAGTTCGGTGTGGCGACGTGGCAGGAGCAGCAGGTCAGCGCGCGTCGACGGCTTTGTTGGCCGGGTTGCTGCGGTGCTAGTGCTTGCAGGCCGTTTGGTGGTGACAATCCTCGCCTCTCGTGCACGTCGAGGGAAGCGTCCTCGCCGTCCCTCCTCTTGATGGCGACGTCCGCTCTTCTTCTTGACGGTTGTGTTGAAGCGTCACTATTGTCCCCTCCTCCTCGCGGCGACGGTGTCCGTTCTTCAGCTCGGCAGGCTTCAGCGGCGAGACCGTGCACCTTGACTCATGTGGCTCTTGCATCCGGCTTGTGGTCTCCTTGTGCGGCTTGCGGAGGTGTAGGTGCTCCAGGTGAAAACCCTGCCTAGCTCTTGCTTGGGCCAACGTTGTTGGCGCCCTCGGGTGTCGTTGCCCTCCTTGGAGGCTTCGTTGTGGAGTTTCCTGTCTTTCGGAAGTTTGGGTGAAAACCTAGGTCTGGTCAGGCGATGGCGGCGACCGTGTCGTCTCTACCTTGTTGAAGGCATCGCCCAATAGGCCTTCGCACTGCAGGTTGGCTACTCCCGGGCCGTGCTTCCTTCTTGGTGGTGGCGGCCTTCTTCGCCAGGCCCTGTGAGATTGCTTTGCGGCTGCAGGTGGGGGTTGCTAGTGTTGCTGTTCGAGCATCCCTTGCGGTGGTGGCGGACGGCGTCCCTCTCCTTTTGCCCTCTCTGCGCATCCCGTCTGGTGGTGACAGCTAGCAACCTGGGGGACCTTTGCTTGCTCCGTGTTGTAGGTTTGCGGTGTGCCTGGGTTTTTGGCCATGCATCCCTCGTGGCGAAGTCGGTTTTGGCTTGTGCACTCTTGGGTGTTTGGACTGGTGTGCTCAGGCTTTGCCTGTTTGTTCGGCGTCGTGTGGCGACCCCCGCTTGGTTGGGTCGCGTTGTTCCCCTCTCCCTTCTCCTCTCTCTCCCCCCCCCCTCTTTTCTCCGTGTAATTGTTTTTTTTTTCTCTCCTCCTTGAATGAAATGGCAAAGCTCCTGCCCTTTGCGTTCAAAAAAAATACATTTAATAATAAACCAAATCATAGCAAAATAAATAATATTTATATCCGTCACTGCTCGAAAATTGGTGCAAACCGAGTCCCTGGGGTGCAATTAATGCACCAGTTCTGGCGGCCGAAATCACGGCGGAGTTTTTCACGACGAACGTGCCCAATCCTCCTCGTTGCACGAAAGACTCATGTTTGCTGTTTTTTAGAACGTTCCGTCACTGCTCGAAAATTGGTGCAAACCGAGTCCCTGGGGTGCAATTAATGCACCAGTTCTGGCGGCCGAAATCACGGCGGAGTTTTTCACGACGAACGTGCCCAATCCTCCTCGTTGCACGAAAGACTCATGTTTGCTGTTTTTTAGAACGTTCCGTCACTGCTCGAAAATTGGTGCAAACCGAGTCCCTGGGGTGCAATTAATGCACCAGTTCTGGCGGCCGAAATCACGGCGGAGTTTTTCACGACGAACGTGCCCAATCCTCCTCGTTGCACGAAAGACTCATGTTTGCTGTTTTTTAGAACGTTCCGTCACTGCTCGAAAATTGGTGCAAACCGAGTCCCTGGGGTGCAATTAATGCACCAGTTCTGGCGGCCGAAATCACGGCGGAGTTTTTCACGACGAACGTGCCCAATCCTCCTCGTTGCACGAAAGACTCATGTTTGCTGTTTTTTAGAACGTTCCGTCACTGCTCGAAAATTGGTGCAAACCGAGTCCCTGGGGTGCAATTAATGCACCAGTTCTGGCGGCCGAAATCACGGCGGAGTTTTTCACGACGAACGTGCCCAATCCTCCTCGTTGCACGAAAGACTCATGTTTGCTGTTTTTTAGAACGTTCCGTCACTGCTCGAAAATTGGTGCAAACCGAGTCCCTGGGGTGCAATTAATGCACCAGTTCTGGCGGCCGAAATCACGGCGGAGTTTTTCACGACGAACGTGCCCAATCCTCCTCGTTGCACGAAAGACTCATGTTTGCTGTTTTTTAGAACGTTCCGTCACTGCTCGAAAATTGGTGCAAACCGAGTCCCTGGGGTGCAATTAATGCACCAGTTCTGGCGGCCGAAATCACGGCGGAGTTTTTCACGACGAACGTGCCCAATCCTCCTCGTTGCACGAAAGACTCATGTTTGCTGTTTTTTAGAACGTTCCGTCACTGCTCGAAAATTGGTGCAAACCGAGTCCCTGGGGTGCAATTAATGCACCAGTTCTGGCGGCCGAAATCACGGCGGAGTTTTTCACGACGAACGTGCCCAATCCTCCTCGTTGCACGAAAGACTCATGTTTGCTGTTTTTTAGAACGTTCCGTCACTGCTCGAAAATTGGTGCAAACCGAGTCCCTGGGGTGCAATTAATGCACCAGTTCTGGCGGCCGAAATCACGGCGGAGTTTTTCACGACGAACGTGCCCAATCCTCCTCGTTGCACGAAAGACTCATGTTTGCTGTTTTTTAGAACGTTCCGTCACTGCTCGAAAATTGGTGCAAACCGAGTCCCTGGGGTGCAATTAATGCACCAGTTCTGGCGGCCGAAATCACGGCGGAGTTTTTCACGACGAACGTGCCCAATCCTCCTCGTTGCACGAAAGACTCATGTTTGCTGTTTTTTAGAACGTTCCGTCACTGCTCGAAAATTGGTGCAAACCGAGTCCCTGGGGTGCAATTAATGCACCAGTTCTGGCGGCCGAAATCACGGCGGAGTTTTTCACGACGAACGTGCCCAATCCTCCTCGTTGCACGAAAGACTCATGTTTGCTGTTTTTTAGAACGTTCCGTCACTGCTCGAAAATTGGTGCAAACCGAGTCCCTGGGGTGCAATTAATGCACCAGTTCTGGCGGCCGAAATCACGGCGGAGTTTTTCACGACGAACGTGCCCAATCCTCCTCGTTGCCCGAAAGACTCATGTTTGCTGTTTTTTAGAACGTTCCGTCACTGCTCGAAAATTGGTGCAAACCGAGTCCCTGGGGTGCAATTAATGCACCAGTTCTGGCGGCCGAAATCACGGCGGAGTTTTTCACGACGAACGTGCCCAATCCTCCTCGTTGCCCGAAAGACTCATGTTTGCTGTTTTTTAGAACGTTCCGTCACTGCTCGAAAATTGGTGCAAACCGAGTCCCTGGGGTGCAATTAATGCACCAGTTCTGGCGGCCGAAATCACGGCGGAGTTTTTCACGACGAACGTGCCCAATCCTCCTCGTTGCACGAAAGACTCATGTTTGCTGTTTTTTAGAACGTTCCGTCACTGCTCGAAAATTGGTGCAAACCGAGTCCCTGGGGTGCAATTAATGCACCAGTTCTGGCGGCCGAAATCACGGCGGAGTTTTTCACGACGAACGTGCCCAATCCTCCTCGTTGCACGAAAGACTCATGTTTGCTGTTTTTTAGAACGTTCCGTCACTGCTCGAAAATTGGTGCAAACCGAGTCCCTGGGGTGCAATTAATGCACCAGTTCTGGCGGCCGAAATCACGGCGGAGTTTTTCACGACGAACGTGCCCAATCCTCCTCGTTGCCCGAAAGACTCATGTTTGCTGTTTTTTAGAACGTTCCGTCACTGCTCGAAAATTGGTGCAAACCGAGTCCCTGGGGTGCAATTAATGCACCAGTTCTGGCGGCCGAAATCACGGCGGAGTTTTTCACGACGAACGTGCCCAATCCTCCTCGTTGCCCGAAAGACTCATGTTTGCTGTTTTTTAGAACGTTCCGTCACTGCTCGAAAATTGGTGCAAACCGAGTCCCTGGGGTGCAATTAATGCACCAGTTCTGGCGGCCGAAATCACGGCGGAGTTTTTCACGACGAACGTGCCCAATCCTCCTCGTTGCACGAAAGACTCATGTTTGCTGTTTTTTAGAACGTTCCGTCACTGCTCGAAAATTGGTGCAAACCGAGTCCCTGGGGTGCAATTAATGCACCAGTTCTGGCGGCCGAAATCACGGCGGAGTTTTTCACGACGAACGTGCCCAATCCTCCTCGTTGCACGAAAGACTCATGTTTGCTGTTTTTTAGAACGTTCCGTCACTGCTCGAAAATTGGTGCAAACCGAGTCCCTGGGGTGCAATTAATGCACCAGTTCTGGCGGCCGAAATCACGGCGGAGTTTTTCACGACGAACGTGCCCAATCCTCCTCGTTGCCCGAAAGACTCATGTTTGCTGTTTTTTAGAACGTTCCGTCACTGCTCGAAAATTGGTGCAAACCGAGTCCCTGGGGTGCAATTAATGCACCAGTTCTGGCGGCCGAAATCACGGCGGAGTTTTTCACGACGAACGTGCCCAATCCTCCTCGTTGCCCGAAAGACTCATGTTTGCTGTTTTTTAGAACGTTCCGTCACTGCTCGAAAATTGGTGCAAACCGAGTCCCTGGGGTGCAATTAATGCACCAGTTCTGGCGGCCGAAATCACGGCGGAGTTTTTCACGACGAACGTGCCCAATCCTCCTCGTTGCCCGAAAGACTCATGTTTGCTGTTTTTTAGAACGTTCCGTCACTGCTCGAAAATTGGTGCAAACCGAGTCCCTGGGGTGCAATTAATGCACCAGTTCTGGCGGCCGAAATCACGGCGGAGTTTTTCACGACGAACGTGCCCAATCCTCCTCGTTGCCCGAAAGACTCATGTTTGCTGTTTTTTAGAACGTTCCGTCACTGCTCGAAAATTGGTGCAAACCGAGTCCCTGGGGTGCAATTAATGCACCAGTTCTGGCGGCCGAAATCACGGCGGAGTTTTTCACGACGAACGTGCCCAATCCTCCTCGTTGCCCGAAAGACTCATGTTTGCTGTTTTTTAGAACGTTCCGTCACTGCTCGAAAATTGGTGCAAACCGAGTCCCTGGGGTGCAATTAATGCACCAGTTCTGGCGGCCGAAATCACGGCGGAGTTTTTCACGACGAACGTGCCCAATCCTCCTCGTTGCCCGAAAGACTCATGTTTGCTGTTTTTTAGAACGTTCCGTCACTGCTCGAAAATTGGTGCAAACCGAGTCCCTGGGGTGCAATTAATGCACCAGTTCTGGCGGCCGAAATCACGGCGGAGTTTTTCACGACGAACGTGCCCAATCCTCCTCGTTGCACGAAAGACTCATGTTTGCTGTTTTTTAGATCGTTCCGTCACTGCTCGAAAATTGGTGCAAACCGAGTCCCTGGGGTGCAATTAATGCACCAGTTCTGGCGGCCGAAATCACGGCGGAGTTTTTCACGACGAACGTGTCGTATAACTTCGTATAATGTATGCTATACGAAGTTATTACGCCGACCTACCGAGGACTATCGGGCCGGGCTAACTATAAGATCGCAACGAACTCATACATGCCAAATACATCCCGAGGTAGATAAGGTAAACTCCTAATCTTGGGGATCACGACTCCTAATCCAATCCGGGAAACCACGTCCGGGTCTTCACGTAGCCGCGCAGAACTCTGTTCGAGCCGGACTCAAACAGGAATCCTAGGCCATTACGCACCGTGCCAACCCGGAGGCTGTTCGACAGGATGCTCATGGGCCTGATAGAACCTCCCAGGGAGTTGGGCCCTGGTAGGCTGTCCGATTGGGCCGTCAGGGAGTGGGCCATGACAATGGGCCGTAATTCAATCCCCGACAAATGTGTTTAAAGGAAAATTAAGCTAAAAACCCCAGACCCAACGGCAGCGTGGTGTCGTCATTGTTGTAAAACAGTCGTCGCACACACGCAAACACAATCACATTAGGCAGGAGACACAGATCTAGAAAGACAAAAGTCAGGCACAATAATCTTTATTGATCATCTCTCTTGCGTACAAGGGGTTCATATATATAGCCTAGCCTACATTCGGTTTTGCCCATAATACCCCTAGGGTTTGATGTGGGTTTTCGGCACATAAATCTCCTAGGGTTATAATACTCCCCCTTGGGCTAAACCGCGATATGCCAATGCCTCTTTAAAAACTCCATCCAAAAACCCAGTGAGAAAAAATATTGGAGAAAAGAATACATCGCACACGCATGCTACACTGCGATATTGCCTCATTGAAAACCGTATTATGAGAAACTTCAGAAAAACTCATTTAAGGGAAAAAGAGTGCAATACTAGATCTTCTGGATCATTACAGGCTCTTACTCAGGGATTCTCCCCCAGAACTTTGCAATTCGTGAAATCGCATCAATCCTATCCCATAGACACATTTACGGAATGTCGAGGTAGGCAATGCCTTAGTGAATAAATCTGTCAGATTATCACACGACTTCACTTGAACTATATCAACTTCACCACTCTGCTGGAGCTCGTGAAAATAGAACAATTTAGGAGCAATATGCTTCGTGATATTACTCTTAATATAACATGTTTTCATTTGTAATACGCAGGCATCATTATCTTCATGAATAACAGTGGGGTATCAATGGTATTAATACCACATGACTTCTGGATGTGATTTACCATTCTTCTTAGCCAGACACACTCACGTGCGGATTCATACAATGCTATTATCTCAGAGTGGTTGGTTACATGGTTTCCATGAAATCGCGGTACCACCGAACAAGTAAACAAATCTAGTCTGAGACTTAGCCGTATGTAGGTCAGACATGTATCCCGCATCGATGTATCACACCATGGTATTGGGCTCGTTCCTCCCATAAAATAACCCAAGATCCTTCGTACCTTACAGGTACCTAAAGAAAGTTTTAACGCCGGCCCGATGTCTTCTGGTCGGAGCCGCGCTATATCTAGCCAACACATTTACCGCAAAAGCGATATCAGGCCAAGTACAATTGGCTAGATACATTAGTGCACCAATAGCACTAAGGTAGGGAACTTCTGGTCCCAATAATTTCTCATTCTCTGTCTTAGATCTAAAAGGATGTTTATCCACTTCAAGGGACCTGATCACCATGGGGGTTTTAAGGGGATGTGCTTTAGTCAAATTAAATTTCTCAAATACCTTCTGGGTATAGGCAGTCTGATGCACAAAAATTCCTCCTGATAAATGCTCAAGCTGCAGGCCTAAGCAAAATTTGGTTTTACCAATCTTTCATTTCAAACTCCGTCATTAGGTGAGCACTAGCTCCACCGATGTCCTCTACTGTCCTGATGATATTTAGATCATCAACATAGATAGAAATAATACAAAATCCATTCGGGGATTTCTTTATAAATATGCAGGGACAATCATCATTATTCGTGTATCCCTTCTGCAGTAGGAACTCACTCAGTCAGTTGTACCACATCCTACCCGACTGTTTTAGCCCATATAGCGATTTTCTCAATTTGACGCTATACAAATTTCTATCTCTTTGATTCGGGATTTTTATTCCTTCAGGGACTCTCATATAAATCTCCAAATCTAATGACCCATATAAATATGCGGTCACCACATCTATTAACTGCATTTTTAAATTTATAGTTGCCGCCAAGGATATTAAATACCGGAAGGTAATTCCACTCATGACCGGAGAGTAGGTCTAATCATAATCAATACCGGGTCTCTGCGTGAACCCTTATGCCACAAGCCTCGCTTTATATCTCACCACCTGGTGATTTCATCCTGCTTCCGGATGAACACCCATTTAGCTCCTACTGGGAGTACTTTGGGAGGAGTTGGCTCTACAGGGCCAAACACTTTTCTCTTATTTAGCGAGCGCAGTTCAGCCTCAATTGCTTCTTTCCATTTAGCCCAGTTTGAGCCCTTCTGGAACTCTGCCATGGTCTTAGGTTATGGGTCTAATTCCAATGATTTATCAATCTTTGAGAAAAAATAAGTGTCGACAACAGTGGACTTTCTTTTATATAACTCTCTTGAACTAGTATAGTTCGTGGAAATTTCCTCATTCAAATCCTCTAACTTCTCGTGATTTCCCAACAGGATGGGGTCAGAGCCTTCCGATCTCCCAGCGCCTAAGAGTGCGCGCGTATAGTCGCTGGGTCCGCCACCTCCAGGG
Source organism: Raddia distichophylla (assembly GCA_005191435.1). Lineage (NCBI taxonomy): Eukaryota > Viridiplantae > Streptophyta > Magnoliopsida > Poales > Poaceae > Raddia > Raddia distichophylla. The sequence goes on from SPJY01006728.1 coordinate 1,147,032, forward strand.
TGGGTGCCACCTTCTGGGTGGTCTTTCTTGACATCAGGTGATCTATCTCTCCTGACAAGGGTAATGAGTCTGCACCGATTCTTTGCTTTTGCGGACGTCTCCGCGAGCAGCCAGAATCACGTGCACCTGGATCTCTCCCCCTCTTTCCAGTAAAGGGGATTTGAGTGGTCTGCTGGGGTACCTCCACTCTTTCTGGTGCATTTACTGCTGGTATATGCGACTTCGTTATACCTATATAGTCGGTGAAAGCATCTGGCAGTCTATTTGCAATTTGTTGCAAATTAATTATCCGCTGAATTTCCAGTTCAGTATCCTTTTCGCCTGGGTCTAGGGCCTGGATGCCCGAGATATTCCAATCTAGTTTCCGACATTCTTTATGGTGGTACTTCTCTCCCCCTAATGCCGGGTAACTTCCCTCATCAAAAATACAATCAGCGAACGTCGTCTTATGCAGGTCACCTGTCATAGGCTCGAGGTATTTTATAATGGACGGAGTATCAACTCCGACATAGACCCCCTAGCTTCCGGTAGGACCCATGGAGGTCTGCTATGGTGGTGAAATTGGCACGTACACTGTATAGCCAAACTTACGCAAATGGGAAATACAAGGTTGTTTCCCACGCACTAACTCGATGGGGGAGGTTTGATGGTATGCAGTCGGTCTGAGTTTGATTAATTTTGCGGCATGCAAAACCGCATGACCCCAACAACTGGTTGGGAGTTTACAATTCTGTAATAAAGGTCTCGCAATTAATTTAATCCTCTTTATCAGTGATTCTGCCAGGCCATTTTGGGTGTGCACATGTGGTACAGAGTGCTCTACTGTTATGCCTATGGCCATACAATAATCAAGGCACGCAAACTGAATTCCACAGCATTGTCCAACCTAATGGACTTAATTCTTTCTTTAGGAAAGTCGGCCTGTAGTTTAATGATTTGGTCAATAATCTTTGCAAAAGCATAGTTCCTTGTAGACAGCAAGCATACATGGGACCATCTAGTAGAGGCATTTAGCAGCACCATAAAATATCTAAACGGGCCAGAAACAGGTAGAATTGGTCCGCAGATATCACCTTGAATTCTCTCTAGGAAATTCGGTGACTCATCTTAGACTTTGAGGTGAGAGGTCTAATGATCAACTTCCCTTTGGCACATGCAGAGCACATGGAAACTTCGGGTTTCGGGAATTTTGATACCTTCAGGGTGTGACCTACAGAATTGTTAACTATCCTTTTCATCATGTTCAGACCAAGATGCCCTAGACGATCATGCCAGATCCAATAGGGGTCTGGGGTTGCTAATTTAGATTACATAGCAATGTGAGGAGAGGGCTTTATATAAGTATAATATAGGGCAGAGAAAGAGAAGGAACTTTCTTCACTACTCGCTTATTACATCCATCTTTTACCGTCATAAGCGGGAATTCTGCCTTGCCTTCATGATCGGTTTCAATATGAAAGCCGTTCATGCGGATGTATTTAAAGCTTAGAAGGGTACGGGTTGATTTCAGATACAACAATGCATCCTCGATCGTGACGGTGGTACCCAAGGGGAGAGTGATTGTAGCTTGACCGGAGCCAACAATCCAAGCATTGCTTCTAGCAATTGTAATTATACTCCCATCCCTCTCCTGAAGGTTTTGGAAATATTTCGTCTCCCTAAATATCGTATTAGTGGTGCAACTGTCTACAAGACAGAGCTCTTCCTCCATTCAAGCAAAGGGAGTAAATTCTATGACATAAGAGTATATCATACACCCAATTAGGATATAATCTTTAACAATCACGGTGCGGCGCGGCGCGGCCGGTGGTGTGGCGAGCGCAGCCGGTGGGATGGCGTGGCTCGGCCGACGCGGCCGGTGTAGTGGTGCGGCGCGGCTGGCGTGCAGGTGCGGGGGGGCAGCTGGCACGGCGGTGCAGCGCAGCCGGCGTGCAGGCACGGGACGCGGCCGGTGCTTGGCGGCACTTCTGGGCACGCGGTGCCGTGGCCTTCCGGACACACAGCACTTGGTTATAGATCAAAATCAATCTACAATAGCTATCTACAAGATCAAAAAGAAAACAGTAGATAGAATAATAGATCTATTGCGGGTAGCGACATACCGTTGATCACAAACCTGAGAGCGATTCGTGCTGATAACGTGTTGTAAAACTGTCATCGCACACACGCAAACACAATCACAATAGACAAGAGACACAGATCTAGAGAGACAAAAGCCAGACACAATAATCTTTATTGATCATCTCTCTTGTGTACAAGGGGTTCATATATACAGCCTAGCCTACATTTGGTTTTGCCCATAATACCCCTAAGGTTTGATGTGGATTTTCGGCCCATAAATCTCCTAGGGTTATAACTGTATTCCCGGTGCGCCTGCATGCGCCCGTGCAAGGCCGCGTTGTCATGAGCCGCCTTCGCCGTAGGCCAGCTCAGCAGCGGGGGAAATCCCTTTTTATTTTATTCTATTTCCCTATTGCTCAACAGCAAGAAGTAAAAATCGTTTTCTAAAAATAGCATATGTGCTCCAAAAATTCTATAACAATTATGCAAAATACTATGAGTGTTGTCAGATCGTATAAAAAATGAAAAAAATAGCATGTCATACATATAGTTTTGGCATGTTAGATTGACTATTGGCTTAGGGGTGTATCATTTCATGGGCATAAACATCCTTTATTGCATTTTCCTTAAAACAAAAGCGCAGCAAAGGTTTTTGTTGACTGATGTGTGATTGTATTGTTGTGCATGTGCGGTTGCACTCAATTAGGAGGTCAAGGTTCCGCGGACCCAATCGACGACGTTGTTTGCGCCAATCCCGTCGACCAACCAAGACAAATCCCCTTGATCATATTGTTGAGCCAATGCCATTTATTTGAAAATTATTTAGTAGATATGAAAACTTGAACGCTACTTTAAAACTAAAAAAATGACGTACTTGGTGATTTGTAGCTATCATGCTGACTAGTTGAGGTAAGACTTATAAATAGGATCAATCCTAAGGACTAAAGATGAAGTTAGCTTGTACATAAATATACCTCACTTGTGGTAGCATGAATGCTTAAAACCTTTTATTCGAAATGATATCAATATTTGTGTGTGAAATAAGATCATATTAAGAAAGTGTTTGAGAAAATGTGGGTTTGATTGCAGTGCATCAAGGGTGATGCTTAGTAGGAAATGCTTCGACTAGGGAGAGACTTTTGCCATTGGGGCTGAACTATATACTCTCTTCAAGGACTGCTCGTCCTATGAACCTAAAAACAGAGCCATAACAAGTATGACCTCAAGCCCCATTATGGGATGGCACTAGTTGTTAGCCTTTGAACCCTGGCGGAGACTCTCTGACAGTCGCTGTTAGTGTTTGAGTCTAATGGCTTTGTGGCGAAACACATTTGGGTCCGTAGCCACTCGAGGGTATACCGCACCCACTCTGCAAAGTTAAAACTATCATGATATATATCCGTGCTCGTGGTCATAAGCATGCGAAGGGACTTTTCATATGATAGTTCTTTTTTTCTACAAAGTGAGATTTTGGAAAAGTTTTCGAGTCGAGTAAAGGTTTTGATTTTGAGTTACGTGCCATCAGTTTGCGTCCTGGACTAGGTATCGTCCTACCATGGATCGTTCGCTCAGAATGAACCTAACCCGTCGTTTCAAGAATCACTACACCATAGCAAACTTTGGGTGCCACTCATTCTGCCGGTAAAAATGACCTTTGCCGACAAACAATCTGCCGGTAACTACAATTACCGACAGACAATATGTCAAAACAGTCTGACGAGGACCCAGCAGTCCGCAATTGTCTTTGCCGACAGATAATTTTTTGCCGACAGACAAGCTGTCGTTGATGATGGCAGCTTTCTCGACAGACAAATCTTCACCGACAGACATTTCATTTCCCACATAATCACAAATTGGCAGCACATGGTGCTCTTTGCCAACAAACTAATTGCTAGGAATTTAAATAAGTGTCGACAGATGTCCTGCCAATACAAAGACTATGAAAATTGATCAATATATTACCTTATATTGCTAGATCATTCACATTATATATGATACTATGTACCATTATTCCAATGTCAATCATGATATCATAATCGAACCAAACCTCGGTTAATGTCACCAGTAACAAGTACTTAATTATCATAATAAGATTCATTACACCATAAGACCACATGAAAAAAAGGTAGGCCTTTTAATGCCTTGACAGTACAAACTAAATTGGAAGGTCACTTAATAGTGCCTTCATAATAGATAACACATTGGTAGGTCACTTGATATATGCCAACACTGCCATCTAGTGGCCACTTTAGTTTTTCAAGATACATAAGCACTCCCATATTTCTATAGTATACTCGAAAAGAACATCTACTAATTAACAGATTGTCCTTATCCAAAAAAATGCTATTCATCTTTTTTGTGACTTTGTTGTCCTAGCTGGCCAGTACCATGCCTTCAACAAGACAGTGAGCTCATGCTCCACCTGAAACAAAAATATAGATAAAAATGACCTTAAGCGTAAGGTGAAGTAGAAAAAGAGTAAAGGGTCGCTGAAAAACAAGAGTTTCTACCCTAAATACAAAAATAAGATAGCATCAACAACATTTGAAGAAATAAATATAACATGACAGGAGTTGGTCCTAAACTGACGGAGCGAACATGCCCCCTTTGCTCACGACCAAAAATATAAGAAAAGAGATCTCCATTCTTTATTATCTTGTCTTTCAGCACTAGATATTTTGCCCTAGCCTCATGAAGGGCTTTCTAAAAAAAATGATTAGCCTGCCAATGAAGTTGTTCATGTATTGATGTGCAAAACTGGACATGCTTACAATTTTTTGTTCGGCTTGTTTAAATGAACCCCATCTTTGCATGTATGTGTTAGCACAAATAATTCATGCCTATGTGGCTTGTCACTGTTCTTCTCAGATTGTTAATTAAATTATGGAACTTATGAATACAATGCACAAGTAGCAACATACCATGGTAAGAAAATATAAATCATACTCACCCACTCATGTCCCACATGCAAAGCTTTTGCTTCCCGTTGCATGGGGTGTTCCTACCATAGCTCTATTCGCTTTGCCTCTTGCACTATGAGTCTACAATAAAAATATTAATAACTAGAGAACAAATGGAAATCTAAGTGTTCACTCATTATTTCTTACTTGTGCTTCTGGTGATCTTCAATATTTAATAAGCCAAGCCCATTCTTCCTTGTCTACTGAACTATCAGAAGCAGCAAGAAGCTCCTCATCAGTCTTAATCTCATCAAATTTTGCTTTCTTCAAATCTGACTTGAAAGCCTTTACTTGTACTAACATGCAGAAGACGATGATGCTTCTCCATAAAATATCCAAAGTTTGTACCCACGTTTAAAGCCTTCACAAATCAGACGCTCAAATACAATCTCCGCTTCATTCCAAGAACAATTAACACATTTTTTGTAGGACAAAGTATCTTATTTCCTTTTGTTGAATGAGTAAAAGCAAACTCTATGAATCCTTTTGAAAGGATCTCTAAGGCCTAGAGTGGGGTGAATAGACAATTTTTAATTTCTTTGAGTTATACTTGATTAAGCAACAAGATTAAGAGTGACCCAATCCTAGGTTCTAGTGCCCTATCAAGCGGAAGCAAATTAAACAACACGCACTAGTAACCTAATCCATTTCATCAAAACACTCAAGCAATTTATAACAATTCGTGCGAAAGATAAATGAGGAAGTAAATGAGACAAAGGAGAAGTGACACGGTATTTGTTTCAACGAAATTCATAGTCACAACTCCTACTCTCCGTTGAGGCTAGCCCTTGCGCACAAGGACCGGATCCCTCTTGAGCCACACGTCTCACTTACTCCCCGGTAGTCATTCCGCCACTCTGACGAGGTGGTATCCATCACCTATACACCGATTTGAGAGTAGCCACACGCGAAGGCCTACTCCCAAGCCCACTCCTCTAAGTATAACACCGTGTTCAAGAGTAATAAGTCCGAAACGCTTCGATCATGCCAAATCGAAGGACTTCCATGAAGCTCGGTTTGGGGGAAGGTAGGTGGTTGATGAATTGGTGGAGGAATGGCTCTAGAACACCCCTAAGATGATTAGATGTTGGCTATAGGTGAAATAAAGCATCAAACCTCATAAATGGCTGCCTATCGAAATCAATTTATACCCCCCGGAGAGAAACTAGTCGCTGGAGCTCGGGAAAACTCCAAAAACTAGTTGTTACAGTGCCCGTCGGACCCGGTCCGATGGTCACTGGACCCGGTCCGATGGAGGTTAAGGCATCGGAACAAGGTACTGTCGGACCCAGTCCGACCAGCAACAGAAGAAGGTTCTTAGGGTTAAGGCCCATCATACCCTGTCTGATGGCGGTCGGAACCAATCCGATGAGCACTAACAAAACACGGCTTAAGTATTTTGAACATATTCGGATCTTTAGCTATTTGTGAATGGCTTGAGGGCTAAGAGAAGGCTAGGAAATTAAGTGAAAGAAAGACTCGGCGTGATCGGACCAATTAGACCCCTCTTGAAGCATGGGCGACAAAAGTAAAAACTAGCTACTCCTAAACCTACACATGACCTCTTCACTCGCCCGGTCATGCTTAGATCATCTTGAAGCAGCTCAAATATTTGTCGAAGCCTCACTCGGGTTCCATGAAAGGTCCAAGAACTCCCTAACACAAATATATAAGTCATCAATGCCACTAAAATAATTAGGGCTCAACGATGCTCACAATCTCCCCCTTTGTGGTACTTGATGACAACGCAAGAGAGATCTTAAATTTTGAGCTGTAAAAGGGTTAGTGCACAAATGTAAGAACGAGAGATTCAAAGCAAATAAATATAATATGCTAAATATTAAGTTCACATGAAACCACAGCTCGACGTACTAGTGTGCAACGGAAAAGAAACTCCCCCTAAGTTCATGCATAACAAGCAAATACAATCCAACAGTTACAAGCAAATGCAAAACACAGATAATAGTTCAAACTAGAGAAACCACAACTAAGCTCTCTTCTTCTCCCCCTTTGTCAATAAGTGACACATAGGGAAAAGCATCCTAGTCTTGACGCTCCCCGACATGGCCTCCATGTCCACCGAGACTGCTAGAAGGAGAGGAGCGCACTCTTTTGGATTTTGACCTAGCGGAGCGGGAAGGAGAACCACCGACAGGAACAGGAGCGGAAGCTGGAACAGATTCTGGCTGAGGATAAACTGGAGGAGTCTGTTGAGACTGCCGCATATATTCTTGGTAGTCACTCTAAGCATCATTGTACCAATTATAGGGATTGGTTGCTGTATTGTAGGGCATAAAGTGGCTGCCCATGTACATCATTGCAGATTGGAAAAAGTACCAATTTGGTCCCTCAACTATAGCCGCTGGACCACTTTGGTCCCTCAACCTCAATACCGGACTTGGGAGGTCCCTCAAGTAACAAAACCGGACTTAAATAGTCCTTTGACCCGGTCAGCAGGTGGTTTTAGGGACCTTTTAAGTCCGGTTTTGTTAGTTGAGGGACCTCCCGAGTCCGGTTTTGTTAGTTGAGGGACCTCCCAAGTCCGGTTTTGAAGCTCAATACCGGGTCAAAGGACTATTTAAGTTCGGTTTTGTTAGTTGAGGGACCTCCCAAGTCCGGTATTGAGGTTGAGGGATCAAAGTGGTTCAGGGGCTATAGTTGAGGGACCAAATTGGTACTTTATCCTTGCAGATTTCATCACCCCAAGTTCTTCATGTAGATAGGTCTGGTGACCAACCATAGTCAACTGTTGTTGAGTGGTTGCCAAGTCTAATATGATATGTGTCCCGAAAAAATTCAAATCCTCTTTCATTTCCCTCTGATAATAGGATAGCCATGGCCTACCATAGGAGCATCTGAAGCATAAGGAGCAGGAGGAGGTGCATGTGCAGGCGCCGGTGCCGGAGGGGGACCCGGAGGAGGAGCATCACCAGGCCCACCCACCTTTGGCCTACTGACAAAGGCAGTCAAGAATTGCTTCATCTGATGTTTTCTGACCTTCGTGCTCCACTGACCAATTTCTTCCTCGGGTACTCTGCCAGTTCTAGAAAGCAGAAGCCTGATATATGGAGCAAGATGCAAAGGCCTGTCAACCTTCCTGTAGATAGCATCGTCAATCTCTCTAAATAAGGTGGCTCCAATGTTGATTAAACCCCCCTAAAAAGATATAGCATAAACCAACTGATGATGGGGGAATATGATCTCTGTTGCCACCTCGCACAAAGAGTGTGCTCCTGAGGACAACATGCATCAAAGGCTCTACCTTCAGCTGATTTGACTTTTCAATACTGTAGTCAGGGGCCTCTGGGACCAAGTATATAAAACAAATGTCCTCCTCTGATGGATACTTAGCCGACCACATCTCAGTGTCGAAAGCTAAACCATGCAGATAAGCTCTAGAGTCAGGGGTGCCAAGTGTGAAGTTCATCTCAGCAAAGGAGATGCCGTGAATCCTGCCGTCAATCGAGTGATAGTAGAGGAATTCTGACTGATCATTTACCGGTAGCACAGTAGCAAAGAACTCACATTATCGCTTCTCCCCCCATGTCAGCTGGGAATTGGAGAGGAGATCTGCCAAGTCGGGTGTAGTGTTGAAGTAGTTGTATACGCTAGGACCCATAAATGACGCAATCTCATGCCAATCAATATAGTGAGGCTCCCTAAAACTCTTTTTCTACCTGGAGAAGCACATAAAGAGTTGCTTCTGAAACTTCGTATGAAAACTGAAATCATTTGTTTCCTCTCCCTGAGCAGGAAACCATCTGTCATACGACACGGCTCGCTTTTTCCTCAACATCTCCATACTCAAAAGGAGCACATTGTTGTCGACAGGCTCATCCTCAGGTATCAAAGTCTCAGCTGCGGTGGTGTCCTCCTACTGACCTTCATCCACGTAGTCCTCATCACTGTCATAATCAATAGTAACAAAGGACTCTCCCGCAAGCCGCTGAGTCTAGTCAATGCCATCATGCTGTCGCTGTCGCTGGGTACTCCTAGTGCGGGAGGTGCAAAACTGCCCACAAACGCTGTGTCGTCATGAGAACCTCGGTCACTTCTGCCACCTTGACCACCACTGCCCCCGGCGCCCACTGCCCTTGCAATTGACTTGCCCAAATTTCTCAGTCGCCTAGACTTGTTACCGCTCTAGTAAACTTAAGAGCCTGGGTTCTCCAGCCACTCCACGAGGCCTAAGACACGACCGTGGGAAAACACGATTCAAATCCTAGGACTCGGAAAGTAATGAGAAGAGTGGCATTGAAGACCTTCTATAGCAACTTACCGATCTCTAGACGGAAGCCAGCCCCGCTGTACATGAAGAAGACATCCCCTAGGCCTCTTCCGGTAGGGAAGAGTAGAGGAGCTTGAGGAATGGACCACGCATAGATCGAGCCGTCCCACGAGGATCACCGCAGTGGGAATCGAAGAGGAGGACGAGGGGAGGCCGAAGATGGAGAGGATGGTTGCCGAAAGTCGCCTGAGAAGCCGCGTCGGCGAGGGAAACTAGGGGCAGTGGCTTGGGATGAGAGTAAAAAGGCAGGAGCAAGTGAGGGGAGAGAGAGGAGGCAGACAGGTACGGTTCACAAAATAGAGGCCACGATCCAGTCATCGGACCGGGTCCGACGACCGTCGGAGTGGGTCCAACGGAGCCAACTACTGAAAAAACAGTGAACAGTATACTCCATCGAACTAGGTCCGACATAACGATGCAGACGGGCACTTAGCTGAATTCGGAACTAAATTCATCGGACTGGGTTCGATAGTACAAGATAAGCTAAGACCTGCCAAGCCAACCAGCCCATCGGACCGGGTCCGATGCTGGTCGAACTGGGTCCGATTGAGTGAAAACTCCGTCGAAACCAAACTGACCAACACTTGACCTGATCCGAGAGACCGGACAGCCTCAACCCACATAAGATTTAAAACTTAGTACTTTTGAAGGGATTTTCTCCTATTTTTCTCAAGAAACAAGGAAATTCATAATTTGGAGCAATAATGAAAACCTTAGTTTTGAAGAGATGAGATATACACGATAAATTTCAAATAGAATCCATATTCAAACCCAAAGTTTCAACTTTGTGATCAAGAAAATGTATGGACCCAAACTATGTCTTGATGAAACAATTGATATGTCAATTCAAGCATATGGTCCATTTTAGAGTTAAAACACAAGTTTTTGGAATCTTTTGATCTTGTCTTTAAACATTTTCAAGACTTTTGATGCAAGTATGAAATTTTCAAAAGGTTTATGCATATGAAGCATTTCTCTCAAAGGGATAAGAGTTTTTAAACTTGGAGAGTTTTGAAATGGTAAGAAGATATGAGATATAATATAAGGTTCAAATTTGTTTTGGTTTCAAATATAGGACAAAATTGTGCTAACTTAAAGAAAATTCATTTCTTCACCATAAAGGAGAGTTGTGAAATTATGAAATAAACTCAAACTCCCTCTAAATGTGACACAGGTCACAAGGCAATTGAGAGAATTCAAATAAGACCCAAAAACCAAATATAAAGCCTTCAACACGCGTTTGAGCTATCTAGTATGTTTAGTTCATTTCTTAGATTGCAAAACCATGTTTCATCCAAGGGTTTGGTAAAGATATCCGCTAATTGATCCCCGTTCTCACATACGCAAGCACAATGTCATCCATGGCAACATGATCACGAATGAAGTGATGACGAATGTTGATGTGCTTGGTACGGGAATGTTGAACCGGATTATTGTCAATTTTTTCCACACATTGATTATCACAAAGAAGAGATACTTTTTCAAATTTTAACCCAAATTCACTAAGCAACTGTGTCATGTACAAGATTTGAGCACAACAACTCCCCGCCGCCATATATTCCGCCTCCGCGGTAGATAGTGCCACGGACTTTTGCTTACTCGAAGCCTATGACATGAGTGAGCGTCCTAGTAAGTGACAACCCCCGAGGTGCTTTTGCAGTCAATTTTGCAACCGGCATAATCCGAATCGAAATAGCCAAGAAGCTCAACACGGGCTCCCTTGGGGTACCAAAGTTCTAGACTAGGGGTGAATTTTAAATATCTCAAAATACGTTTTACGGCAACTAGATGCACTTTATTAAGGGAAGCTTAGAAACGAGCACACATGCACACACTAAACATTATATCGGGTCGAGAGATACGGTGAGGTAAAGAAGCGAACCGATCATGGAGCGATATAGCTTTTGGTCCACGGGCTTCCCTCCTTCACTCAAATCTAGATGCCCATTTGTGACCATAGGTGTCTTGATCGACTTACAATCCAACATCGAAAATCGAAGAAGTTGTTCAATTCTTTGTGCATGGCAATTATCCAATCCTCATCCGTCAATACCTCATCAATATTTTTAGGCTCAACAATGGAGATAAAAGCGTGATGCTCACAATAGCTTGCGATATGAGAACAAGTTCTTACGCCTTAATTGAGATTGTCGATAACTTGGTCGATAGGATGATCCTTAGCAATAGAACGATGTTGTTGGACAGATAATTGTTGATCATCGCTTTCTCTTGAGCTTGATCAATATGATCAATTTGAGTCTCGTTCAATTCTTCTACTTTTGTCGTTGGAGAAGTGCCTTAAGCTTGTGATGGAGGATCAAGAGAGGTGGAGAGTTCATCTTCGTCTTCATCCTTTAGCTCCGATGAGGGTCGAACTTCACTCACCTCCATCAAATCCTTGACGACGCGGAGCGGCTTATCACCTGCATTGCTCATAACATTTCGTTCATCTTGTGAGCCTTTAGATTTATCATATTTAACATCGTATGTCTCTTCAACACGACCGGAGGAGGAATTGTAGACACGAAAAGTTTTAGAGTGAGAAGAGTAACCTATCATGATACCGGTGTCACACACCTCTTTTGAAACTTACCCAAATAAGTCCTCTTCCTATATATGTATACTTTGCACCCGAAGACTCGAAAATATGAGATGTTGGGTATTCGTCCCACTAGGAGTTCATATTGTTGGGAAACCACCTATGGGGGGAGCCCGGCCCGTGCAGGCCGGCGGCTTACCCCGGTGGGTCCCACATATGAACCTGGCCTAAACCCTAAGCAGTACTATATAAGAAGAGGTGGAGCACCTATTATAGAACAGATATGAGAAAATAATAAAGCAGAGCTCCACCCAAACATCTTTGTGTCCCCTGTGATTGCTCTTTCTCTGTGATTGATTACCACGTTTGTACCTCGGACTACACTCGGTAGCGAGGTTCCTCAACGCGTTATCAGCACGCTCGCCCCATCGACGTGGCGATCAATCCGCGAGGAAGAATCGATCGAGGTAACAATTTTGCATCGAATTGAATAGGAGATTGGAAATCTCGGCATGTTTTGCGGCAAATCGGAAATTTTGCCGCTTGAAAATTAGTAGATCGGAATTCTTGTGCACGAATTCCTTGACAGATCGGAATTTTTCCACACAAATTTTATTAGCAGATTGGAATTTTGTGTAACGCATCTGGAAGATTGCATATTTTGGGGATGTTTCATCGATCTAGAAGATCGATTTGCCTTTGGTTGTTGATCATGATGGCTGTACCTTCCATCCTAATCACGTTGGCCATGCATCTCCATTGGTTACGCGTTAATAGCACAGCCGTTTCTCCTGGCATCTCGCGGTCACACCATGCCTCGTGTTTGCCGTCGCATGCAGGCCTAACGCATCATCGGCGCACTCGTGTCGTCCCGCCGCACGCCCCCGCGCGCCCTGCCGGCCGCCCCGGTGCCCGAGCCCGCGCTGTGCCCATGCTTCCCGACGACTCCGTGCCGCACGCGCCCCGCACGCTTGCACGCACGCTGCCTGGCCGCGCCTGACGCGCCGCCCGCCGTGGCCCCGCCGGCCGCGCCCGCGTCCCGCCGACCGCCGACGTCACTGCCGCACGCGCCGCGCCCGTCGCACCGCGCGTCTCGCCGACGCCGTGGCCGCCCGCGCTGTGCCACCAGTGCCTGCAGCGACCGCGCTGGCCGTGCCCAGCCGCGCCCGCTGCGCCCGCATCGCCTGCACGTGCTCGCGCCCTCGCCGGTCGCGCCGGCCGCGCCTGTCGCGCCCCGCGCCCGCAGCGTACGCACCGCGTCGGCCGCGCCGCGCCGCGCGCGTCCCGCCGACGCCGTGCGCCCATCGGCAGCCGTAATAACTTCGTATAGCATACATTATACGAAGTTATACGAGGGGCCGCCACCGCGCCGCCGCGTCGCGCCGACGTCGTCGCCGGCGCCGCTAGCGCACGAAGCCGCCGCCGCCTCTGGCGGCTAGGGTTAGAAACCCTAGCTGCCCGGGTAACTGGGCTGCCTAGCCGAGCCGAGCCAGCCTGCCCCTAGCCGAGCCGGCCTGCTGCCCCGCGCCCGAGCCGGCCTGCCGCCGTGCTGCTGTACATGGGCCGAAAGGTTCAAATTGGACCGAAATTGGGAACATTTGGCATAAGAGCCTAGAAAAATTGAAAATTGGCTCCGAAAAAATCTGAAAATTACCGAAATTCCTCTGATTCTTGCAGAATCACCCGTTCGGTTTTTTTAAAAAAAATTACATGTTTTCAAACCCATAAAAGACTACGTGCAGCCTTGCTAGCAGCAGGTCGTACGCTGGACCGAAAGGTTCAGATTAAGCGGAATTCTTCAAAAGAAATTGCAAAAGGCCACGGGATTTGAGAAATTGCAGAAAACCCCTTTGATTCTTGTAGAATCGCCCGAGATTTGAATTTTGGCATGTTATATAACTCGGGGATTTAAATTTGGCTCCCCTGCTTCCGGAAGAATGAAAAATGCATTAAAATCCCTTAGAAACTTGGAAATTACTAGAAGTTTTTTCGATGTCTTCTGAGATTTCCAAATGTATTGGAAACTTTATCTTCGGTCTTTTAGCATCCCGGGAACCTGAAGTAAGTACCCGGCTTTGAATTTGAATCATTATTTAATTCTGTAATTATTTATGTGCAATCCTTGTGTGCGTTTGCCATATAATTATCAGTAATTATTTATGCATATGAATTGGTAATGGCATGCTAGAATATATATATTACTGGAATACATGAGAATTAATTATGTCACGCACCACTTATTATTAGATTACATGAAGTAGTCTTATGAATTAATCCTGAAGTATATATGTCGAGTATAATAAAATATAAATTTGAGGTATTGGTATTGCATAGCCAGAGCAACCTCACTTGGGCATTGGACTATAGTATTGTACCCTGTAGCATGAAGTTCTATGCCGCCATCGGGCTAGAACCCCGAAAGGATTCGAAACCGATGTGCGGAATAACCCTGCATTGCACTTTCTTAGGCACCCCTCTATGAACATATAGTATTGGTGTATGCATGAGTAACATACCGCACTCCAGAAGCGGTTTTGGACGCTCTCTATCCTTTCTACTATATAAGAATGGGGCATGCATGAGACTGGAAATTATGAAAAATGGTCAATCCCTCTTTTGTGACACTGAAGATCACATTCGAGGAGTCATCTCCACTCTCCCCTAAGTATAACTCTAAGTGCTTGCAACTTTTGTTGTATAGTTACGGGGAAGCTACTAAGGGGAGAAAGCCCTAAAATTTAAAGAAGGGCATGAATGGGAGAATAAGAATAATTGGTCTAAGAATAATTGGCTTAAGAAAGATAATACAAGGAGAAGTCGCATTTTATTTCCACCATTAAAAGGGTAGAACCCTCAAGGCATAATGTCGAAAAATTATGTGGCATTAAGGAGATTGGTCTATGATTTGCCATGATTATGCATTCAATTATGGCTGATCGATCAAAGAAGAAAGGAAAGCAATGGAAGAAGCTTACCTCGCCATTGTTGATGGAAACTCTAGCAGAGACCTAAAATCTCCACCTTGTTCTAATTGTAATCGCACATGAAGTGCATGGAGAAGCGAAGATCTCGACATATGTCTTTAAAACTAGAATAACCGTCTCGGCCCTGTTGCGCCGCTGCTCGGTTACATCTGTGTGGTTGACTATGGGGACTGTCCTTTTAGCGATAGAAGCATCTGGGCGCAGCCTCTATTGTCAACTGTGCCCCCGTACCATTGCATCGTCCATGCCCTGAGTCAATCATGTGCCGCACACTAATTGCGTCATTCTGGCCTCAGCCTGCTGCTGACGCATATTGGCCGACAGGTTTCGGGAGCACACCCACACATAGTGGGTGCACATTTTGAATCGTATTTTATGAATTTGCACTCTAAATTGTGGTTGCTAGCAGATATATAAATTTTTAGCATGAATTGAAAGTTCCTGAAGAGCATATTTGAATTGAAGCTTCAGAAGAGCGCACATTAATTCTCATGACGGGTTTTGCATTTGCCCTTATTCCAGTATATATAAAGTTGCAATTAATTTGTGAATTCTTTGAATCATGAATCTTGCCATTACCTGATTGCAACCTATAATCTATATAGTGCCCTTGGAGGTTATTAATACTGTTGTGGAACAACAAAAAGCATTTTAAGAGAGCTCATATACCCGTATATGTCATGAAGAATACTGTTAGTATCAATTTAATTATATCGCTAGTAGCGATCTGTGCATAAATTGCTCACGAAGAGCCACGGGTATATTATTGGGTATTACATCAGCACTTAAGAAGCGTTGTTTACCTTGAGCATTTATGGAACCTCTTAAATTTAAAGACATCCGTGCAGGTTTCATGAAGAAACAAATGAAGAGAATAGCACTGAATGCTCATGAATTATGAAGAATGACGGATGTAAGAAAAGTATTACTAGAAGTAATTCCTCCAATATGAATTTGGGCTACACTATAATAGATTTAATGCACTTGTAGTGCATGCCAGATTAGAAGACTGGATTTAGAAGCTCTTAACTCTTATCTTTTCAGTAGTGTATTCTGGGTTCCCCAGTTTGCAATGATAAGGGATTACACAAACAACCCACATCGGGCTATAATATCATCGTGAAGATTTTTCGAATCTTGAAGATTTTGTGTGCCTGAATGCGCCACCGGAAATTAATAAACTTTGAATTATGAAGAAAATGCTAAAGTCCCTGAATCTCTGGACTGCATCTAGTAGGACATTTGCATTCCAATTCAGCCCTTAACAGGGTAGTTTTGGTACTTCATAGTGCTCACCACAGTATCCTATATGTGATCGAGTTTACTCTCACACAAGGAACGAAGCATTTGAAGAGAAGATCTTGTAGATCACTAGAATTAAAGAATTTTCCATAAACCATCATATGAAGTCCGCCGCAATGGACACTGCTAGTGACTTTATTTTAAAGTCATTTGATGATGATATTTGAAGCAGAGCACTTTGCATAGGCATAGCATGCCACCTCTTGCAGAGAGACTAGCAGTCATATGAATTGAAAAAGAATTGAATAATTAGCCCGATTAATAAGCAGAGTTGTAATTCTTGAAGAATGTGTGGAGACATGAAGTTTTACACAGAGCATCCCTAATCACTATTTAAAAGGACATGTAGTCCAACAACATCCAACTAGTGCATGCAAAGGGTAACCATAAAATTTTTCACTTTGAATAATATGTACCATACCACTATTGACGATGAATATTTTTCCGTCATTAGGGGGAGAATTAGAACTCCTGAATGAGAATGCCGAGAAAATAAGCATATAGAATTATCGTGCGTGACCCTTGCGCTAGTAAAGAAATAGAAGTCTTGAAGATATTGAAGTATATGTGAAACTGCCACTGAATGATCATTTTTGTGATATGAAGGGAATGATTAAGTTGCATTACTAGAAGTAATGCGCCAGAGAGGGTTGCAGTACCAAAGAATTGAAGGTACCCCTCAACCTGTTCAAAGGCCTCAGAATGAACAGGGAGTCTGGTTCCTCCGCCTTTGACAATCGGCATTGCGAGATAAACACACATTACAGATCGATTGAATCGAGACAGTGCAATATGCGAGAACATGTTAAAGATCAGTAAGTACCGGGATAGTCTAACATGGTTTGTATACATGAGATCAGAACGATGCAGCCATGCATACGGGTTACAAGGGGAGAATGGATTATCCCATCGAGATAGCTCTACCTGCGAGTTGAAGCCTTTCGACGATGTCGATCGGGTTCGAGAAAAGTGTTTTGTGTATTGAGTATTCGATCCCTTTTCTACGAGGCTTAATGTCCTATTTATACTATTACAATACCGATACCGATACGACCTATTTTTTCGGGCTGCGCCTCTGATCCGATCGTATTCCTTCCGAAATCTTATATGTGTCGGTATTCTTCAATAGTCTTTCCTTCTTTGCCGATGAAATTCAATTCCGGATTCAACCCGAAATTCCGATTTTACCCTTCATTATCATATCCGATTTTCCTGCCAAATTTGGGTGTCAACAGCTACCCTCTGCACCAGGAGAAGATCAAGAGAAGTAGCCCGAACTCGATGCAGAGGTACTATCGATTAACCCGAGTGGACGCAGCCTTACTTAGATTATCTTCTTCGTGATGAGCTACCTGAAGATCGAAGCCTCGCCGTGTGCATTACGCGCCGAAGCAAAAGCTACAAGGTAGTCGGGGACGAGCTTTTCAGAAAAAGCAGTTCCGGGATACGAAGGCGTTGCATATCAGAGCAAGAAGGCAGAGACTTACTCAATGAGATCCACTCGGGAGAGTGTGGGCACCACGCGGCGGCCAGCACTCTGGTGGGAAAAGCTTATCGACAGGGATTCTTCTGGCCAACCGCGGTCACTAATGCGGAAGACATAGTACGCAAATGTGACGGGTGTCAGTTCTTTGCTCGGTAAATTCACATGCCGGCCCAGGATCTACAGACAATTCCAATCTCTTGGCCCTTCGCCGTCTGGAATCTCGACATGGTGGGCCCCTCAAGCGGGCGCAAGGGGGGTTCACTCATCTCTTGGTCGCCATCGACAAGTTTACAAAGTGGATTGAGGCCAAGCCAGTTGCTGTAATCACGGTGGCCAAGGCACGCGAGATCTTCCGAGACATCGTGGTTCGCTTTGGTGTTCCTAATCGCATCATCACCGACAACGGCGTTCAGTTCAAAAGCAGCAAATTTCAAGATTGGGGCGAGGAGCTAGGCATCAAGATCTGCTACGCCTCGGTGGCCCACCCAAGGAGCAACGGGCAGGTTGAGCGTGCCAACGGATTCATACTACAACAGCTCAAAACCAGAATCTTCGATCGCCTAAAGCCGTACGCTACGCGCTGGGTTAAGGAGTTGCCTTCGGTGCTCTGGGGGCTTAGAACGACCCCAAGCCGAGCCACAGGGCAGACACCCTTTTTCCTAGTCTATGGCTCAGAGATGGTCCTCCCGACTGAATTGAAGTTCCGGTCCCCTCGGGTTGCCAGTTTCGATGATAATCAGTCGGATGAAACAAGATACAAAGACCTCGACCGGCTCAAGGAAGCCAGGGAAGCAGCATTGATCCAGTCGGCAATGTACCAACAGGGCTTGCGTCGCTATCATCAACGCAACGTACGGCGCCATGCGTTCTCCAAGGGAGATCTGGTCCTCCGAAGAAATCAGAAGCACGAGCATAAACTCTCCCCACTCTGGGAAGGCCCCTATGTGATCGCTGAGGTGACCCGCCCGAGGCTTACCGGCTACAACGCGAAGACGGATCTGAGGTGCCCAATACCTAGAAGATCGAGCAGCTACGTCGTTTTTACTCTTAATTCTTGTATTCAAGCAGCATTGTGTAAATAGTCCCTTTCTTCTGACTTGCTACTTAGCCGTAAACGGTTAAGCAGTAAGTCGGGGGTTACACTAAATAGTGTGCGGAGTCAACCGCACCCTATCATATTAATAAAAGTCATTTTCTCTTTACAGGTGTTGATCAAATTCGGGTGTAACGAAAATTCTTGAGTAATGATGCTGGCACTCGCCAAAGAAAATGTTTAGCTACTCCGCAGTTGCATAGGGAAAAAGCCAAGCGCTAATTCCTAGCACTCGGGGGCTGGACCAGTCGGCGGACACGTTTCATGAAAAAGGATAAAGCTTACTATTCGGACAAACAAGATCACCAGTATCAAGGATCGGTTGAGTGTTTCTATTACAGATACATTTACAAGTCCAAGTCTTCAACAATCAACACAGCAGTCGGGCAAACTTCCCCCAACAAAGAACATGCCTCCTCCAACAAACCCTTCCTTTACAGCTTCGCAGTCTAGGCGCGGAAAGTTTGACTTTGCGATTGCAAGGCCTTGGCTGGTACATGTTATTGCAGCCTCCCACGTGAAGACTTTGATTCGCTCTGGAACATCATCGAGACGGGCCACCAGGAGGTCAAGATTAGTCGGCAGCTCTTCTTACGGAGAAAGGCGTTGAAGCGTTGGGACAATTCCAACTAGAGCACGGCGACGAAGCTCATGGGCAGTTTTCACCTCCTCGTCGAGGACCTGGATCTGCGCCCTGGTTTTTTCCCGATGCTCTGCATAACCAATCGGGAGCGGCGGATCAGTTGGATTTCAATGAGGTTGAGTCAAGGAGAGCTAGTGGAGAAAGAGTTACCCTCCAGCTCTTTAGCTGATCTTTCGGCCTGAGCGTCGTTTTCTGCCTCCAGGGCCTCCTGCCTCGCCTTCAGCGCTACATTAATAGGCAAGTCTCAAAGATTACTATCTAAGGAGTATTCTTTTATAAAGGTTTAGCACTGTTCGGGATCTATACCTCGGATGGTGTTGGACTCTTCCACATGGCGGAATCGGAGTTCATTGACTTCTCGTTGGAGCTCTTCGATCCGGCCACGATATTGTGACTTAACGGGCGTACAGCGCGTTGTCATATTCGTTGCGGGTCTTCAGCTCTCCCATTGTTTTCTCCATTCAAACGGACTTCTGCCTTGACCTCTCTTTCATGCGCTGCATGGAGATGAGAAGGAGATTGTCGGGATTCCCTTATGCACAGCGAGGATTCAGGGCAGGGAAAGGTTTTACCTTGTATATCATGGCTTGAGCCGCTGCCATGTTGTCCAGCACTTCCCATTCTTCGGCTTCTTGCCCGTCATCGACCTCGCAGCCCTCCATCTCCTTTCTCCATTTCAGTCGGAGGGGTGGAGCATGAGCTTTAGTGGAAGGGCGAGAAATCTCCTCGATTTCTGGCTCTGTGCTCCTTGGAGCTGGAGCTGGGATTTTTTCCTTCGCTGGCGAGGGCTGGCGAGTGGTAGCAGATGGGCTGGAGTCTCGGCGAGATCGGGCATGCTGAGTCGGATCCCTGCCATTTGGGGCTCGGCTTAGTGATCGGACTGCGGAGGTGCCGAAGCCGGCACTTCGCTCTCATACGAGCTTGGCGGCTCGTCATCATCAATAGGCTTTCTGAAGGTATTTGGAAATCATTCAAGACACAAATCCCTTGCAAATCGTGAAGGGGAGAAATCGTGAGGGAATACCTTTGCAATAACTTAAAAGATTTGAACCCAAATCGGATGCCCGAACCACTCGGGCTCGAGTCGGGAGGTTTCTCCGCCCCCGACGCGGCCTTTGGGTCAGCAGATTGGGGAGAGGGAGGATTTCACGGCTGCGTCGCCGGAACCGAAGGCGATTTAGTCACTGGGCGACGGCGGTGGCGCAGGAGTGGAACGCTATCTTCGTCGTCATCTTCATCCGAGTCCCCCGAGGCGGCCCCTTGCCTTTCTTGGGTGCGGGAGCACTAGCCGAATCCTCCGCAGGACGTTTGCACTATGTCTCTTTATGGTGCAGAGCTTCCGGGACTGGGTGCATGGAAAAGAAGGCTTCACGTCCCTGCATGTGAATCGCATTAAAATCAATCTTCGTATCATCCTAAAAAACTGCGGTTGAGTTGAGAAGGGTCTTTTCCTTACCGCTGGTGGTAGGAACATCAGATGGTATGCGGCCGAGCAATCCGTGTACATTATTTCCGAGCCCGGAGGGAAGAGCTCAGTCATCCGACTGATAATCTCCTTTTGTGAAAGAATTTCTCCAGTTTCCTGAGTGGAATCTTGGGACCCCGAGTATTCGAAGGCGAGATGCACCCTCTCCTTGATGGGCTGGATACGGCGCTGAGTGTAGTTCCAAACTACGCCAATGCCTATTAGCCCGGCGGTCTTTGCGCGCTGGAGAAAACGAGAAGTTCCTGTATTTGGCCTCCCTCGTCATCGGCGAGAGGGGAAGACCAAGAGGGACTGACCGTGGAGCACTCTCCGGAGAAGGAAGGGAGGACTGGAAGAGAGTTGGCACAGTAGAACCACTCTGAATGCCAACCCTTATTGGTGGTTCTCAAGGGGAGATCGAAATAATATTTTCAGGCCCCTTCCGCAATTGAAATCCCGCGCCGCCGCCGGCCTTGGGAGAGTTCTTGTTGGGAAAGGGTTTGGGAAGGTAAAGGAATTTGAAGAGGTCAAAGTGAGGAGCAATCCCCAAATAGACCTGATCATCACTCGGCCGGGCCGGGTTTCGGGCCGGGCTTGGCAAAGCCCGGTCCCACGGGACCAAGCCCGAGCCCGGCCCGGCCCGACGCACCGGGCCTCTGTTTTGGGCCCGAGCCCGACCCGAAGCCCGAAAAGCCCGGCCTGATCCCGCAAGCCCGGCCCGGTCACGGCTTGATGCAGATTTTTCCCAGGCCCGAACCCGGCCCGGCCCGGCCCGGTGCACCGATCGGGCCGGGCCGGGTCGGGCCGGGCTTGCGCGGGCCGGGCTGCCCATGAACAGGTCTATCCCCAAATAAGCCTCGCAGATGTTGATAAAAATGGCAATTTGGAAGATAGAATTGGGGTTTAGGTGCGAAACTTTGATCCCATAGAAATGCAGCAATCCACAGAAGAATGGAGAGCAAGGAAGGCCGAAGCCGCGGAGGAAGAAGGATTCAAAGACCACTACCTCGCGGAGCGAGGGGTGAGGCAGGATTCGCCGGCGGTGGGGCGCCATGACAGAAACTCTTCGGAGGGGAGCACGCCGATGGAGACCAGCTTCTGTAGCTTTCGTTCGGTCATGATGGACTTCATCCACTCCTTTCCGCTCTTCGCAGCCTTTGAGGCGACGGAAGAAGATGGAGCCATTGCGAGTCGGAGACGGTGGCGGCGGAGGTTGCGACGGAGAAGAACCCCAGCGGCGGAGTTCGCTGGGGGTGGTTAATTGACTGGCGCGAAAAGCGAGCGAGGTGAACCAATTTCGTTCTCCTGTTCCAAACTTATCGCAACAGGCAGCGTTCGCATTCTGGGCCGGGCCTTAGTTTCGCGCTGGATGCGGCCTATTCGAGAAGGGCAAGACCACTCGGCTACCTGAGTGGCTCCCTCCGAGAGGTTCGAGTTAAGCGCTGAATGTCAATCCGGGAGCAGGTGGTCCTAACTACTCGGACGAAGCAATGTCGCGGATTCAAGATTAAAGCAAGATTAACAGCGAGAAAGACATGTGGATTTTCAAAAGTTTTTCATTAAAAAGGCCCTTAGACCTATTTACATTTCCCCGCGGCACAGCACATCGAGCTAAGGCTTGTTGCTGGCTCGCGGAGGATACAAAAGAAAGGTAAATTACTCCCTTGATGGCCACTTCATGTCGAGGATGGAGAAGACGAGAGCGTCCTTCAATGGGTCTGCACCGCATATAGTCGCGGATGGCCACTAACAAGTATTCTAATGGCCCTTTGAGCGGTCTGCTCTGCGAAGTCTTCCCGCCAGTGCCGCCATTCGGCTTCTACGGCGGCCGTCGCGGCGACAAGGCGGGCGTGTTCCTCGGCGCAAGCGGTCGCCCATGGATCGGCCCAAGGATTCGCCATTGCCCTCGAGCAAGGACAAGGTGGAGATTTCTAGGTTTCGCCGAGAAGAAGAAGAGGAAGACTCGAAAACTAGAAGGCCGGTGGTGAAGTACTACTCTGCCCCAGCGGTTTCTTTTATACGCCAGGGGAGTTCAAAGGGCGCGCCTTGTAATCCGTTTCGAACACAGTAAAAACCATCATGGCGATCGGACGAAAGTGGACGCGAACACGTTCCCTTGTGGAAGCGCGTATCGTTCTGGCTGTGTGAGAAAAGGGCGCGAAAACGCCTCGCCTCCCCCTAATTGGGCTTGGGCTAAAACTGCAAAGGCAATCCCCTTAATAGGCTTTCTTAACACTCCGCTGACGGCGGCAATGTGTTAAAATCGAGCCTAATTCGGCCTTGGTACACCCTGGAGGGCATATGACCGGCAGCGCCAAAATTAAAAGTATTTCACGACATACCCCATGTTGGGTCACTAGCCGACTTTGCATGCTCAAGGTTGGGTGTTGGTGAAATTTGGTTACAGTTTCGGAGATATGCCTTTTCTAAGGTCGCCTGTTGTATATCGCTCCCCGGATACAAATGCCTCTCGGCCAAACTGCATCCAATCGGTACGTCCTTAGGGTCCTATGGTGATCCCTTCTCTGGTTGGGACAGGTACCACCCGGCTGAACGGTGTGCCCCATGTTGGGCCGAGTGCTGGTTCTTATACGCTAAGGCCAGGCACCTGATGCCGATACATCTTGAAACGCTAAAGTTACAGCATGCTGCAAGACAGAAGTTATAATGGCGTGGCTTAAGACATGCCCCATGACGGGCCAATAGCTGCTTTTGCACCGCAAGAGTGGAAGTCCAGGAGCCGAATTCTTCTGCTGAGATGATGTGGCCCAAGGGGCCGAGTAGACTGGAGTTTGGTATTGCCAATCCAGGCATTGCCTCAACACAAAAAAAAAATTAAAACTTCTTGAGTTCTTTACAATCTCTTTTCAGATTACAGGAGATATTGATGAAGCCAGTCGGCCGGATATCTGACTCGATCGTAAAGCACTCAAGGCTACTGTGGACTACATGGGCCCTGGGTATCCTCTAGAAGGCCCATAAGGGAGCAGATGGGGGGCGATCCAAGTCGGCCGATCAAGGACAGAGACCACTCGGGCTACGCGAGCCTTGAGCTCCAAGGAAGTTCCCGAGGATATGATCTATCTCCATGTAATTAAGAGATCAGCACATGCATGATATGTAACGGCATAACAAGATTAGGTATCGTGTATCACGTGCTACCGTGTAACTCTATCCCCCTGCACTATATAAAGGGAGGGGGTAGAGGCCATAGGCATGAAAATTCATCTGATACAGCATACATTGTAATCGCCTTGGTCATCTTGCATCCCCCAGGTTGATCAATCATAATCCCAGAGCACAGGAAGTAGGGTATTACCTCCGTTGAGGGCCTGAACCTGTATAAACCCTTGTCTTGTGCTACCACCTAGCTTAGTTCTTGGATAGCGTCCCCTCGTACAAATTCATTGCCGACGGTAACCCCCAGTTTACCACCAGTCGACAGTGACCTTAGTTTGATTGATTAATATGCTTACGGGTCATTCATGGGTAAATTCTACTCTTAAAACTCCCCTCGATTCTCCCGGAGCGACCTTATCTATTCTCAAAGTGTCTGGAGTCTAAAACTTTTAATTAAGTAAGAGGGGATCGGATGTTCCGATCTGCGTCGGAACCTCCGATGTGGTGCAGAAGCAGTCCCGTCGGATGTTTCAACTTGCGTCGGAACTTCCGGTGCGGCACAGTAAGGGTCACGTCGGATGTTCCCATCGGATGTTCCCGGTCCAGTTTCTACGACCTATTTATTTAACCGCGTGGGTCCTGTCCTTTTTACCCCACGGTTTCTACCCGAAAATTGTACCCCCTCTCTCTCTCATCGGGCGGCGGCAGCAGCGGATCTTCCGGCGGCAGTGGATCTTTCGGAAGGCGGCGGCGGTGATTGCAGCTGCTGGTGACCTGCACGGCCTCTCCTCCTCGTCAGCCTCTTCTCTGCTCGTCTCCTTTCTCCTCCATTGAAGGTAAAAGCTTCAAATCTTCAAACCCTAAAACGTGCAATGTGCGTCGTTTTAACTTGATTTCGAGGCTAAATATGCTCCTATATTCTTCATAGAAGTATTCCCTACCTGTTGATGCCTCGGATTCGTTCTTTTGATGCGAGATGTGACAAACCCTAGTTTGCAGTTGCTGTACCCGTCGGATGTTCCGACCCGTGTCGAATGTTCCAATGGGATACTCACAAACCTCGCTCGGGTTTTGTAATTTTCACACCTCAGTTGCTATATCAAATTTCACCATTGTGCTTTTCACATCAAAATTTACCAAATTCCATTTACTCGCACTCAGTGGTGTCGCAAATTATGGTTTTCTATAGAAAACCCCATCGGATGTTCCGACGTGGGGTGTACTGTGTAGACTATGTTTCTGGCAATTTTGAGCATTCTCATTACAATTCTTTGATACTACTATATTAATCATGCAGATGTCCTCCTCTCAGTATGATCCCAAGGGCAAGGGTGTTGCCAATCCTCCAAAACTACAAAGAACCTCAAGTTCGATTGTCGTTCTTCCTTCCGCCTCGCACAACGAGCATCCCACGGATTATCATGAGAGAATTGCTTGATGGCAGAGAGCAAATGTCCGTGATCTCATTGGTCCGCTGTTGGTAAAGAAGTCAACCAGGAGCTTCACTCAGAACACTACTCCGAAGATCCCTGGTTACTATGTGTCGGACGTTAGGGAGATCCAACACCGCAGGGTTGAGGATCCTCTGCAGTATGAGAAGGAAGAAGGCACTAATCAAAGATTCTGGAACTTCTTCCATCAAGATTTCTATGATGCTGCCTTTGTGCGAAAGAAGAACCCAGTCATGAGAATGCAATTCATTGATTGGGAAGGAATGGCATTGGCAGATAATCCAGTTATCAATGAAGTGATCTCTACCTGCAATACCATGGGATTGACCAACATCATGAGCTTTCGACATGACTGGAATGATGAAGTGATCTGCCAGTTCTATGCTACGTTGTACTTTGATGGGGACATCGCTGGCGACATCTTCTAGTTCATATGTGATGGAGTGTTCTACCACTTCTCGAAGAAGTAGTTTGGCCATCATCTGAAGCTCTCCACTAGAGGCAACATGGAGCAGATCCATAATACGGATGCCCTGAAGAATCATGAGCTCAAATTCCTGTATGATGAGCCTATTCCCCCTAAGGCTGGAGCGACTGAAAGCATGAAGCCTTTCTATCAAGTGCTCAATCGCATTCTCCACAAGACTCTCTCCCAAGGAAGGTGACGCCTCACGTGTTCTGTCTTACTCTCGCAACCTTCTTTTAAAAATTGGTCTACAAGAGCATCCCTTTGATGTACTGGACTTCATCTGGGATGAGATCAAGATCAGTGCTTGCGATCCAAAGAGGAGCTGTCCTTATGCCCTTTTCTGATGAGCATGATCATCCATGTCATTGGTAAGTTTGTGATGGATGTGAAGCACACCCCTACCTTGTGACCACTCGTGGACTGGCTTCTCCTGGTGGTGCCTCTGCGACTCCGCCCATGAGGGGCTCTGCTTCTCGTGAAAGAGCGGGTCCTTCTGCTCCTCGAGATAGGGCGGGCCCATCTTCATCGCGGTCTAGCCCATCATCTCCAGGTGGCTCCATCAAGAAAATACTGAAAGCCATCTTCTGCATGTGTCGCAAGACAAATGAAAGGGTCAAGTACACTATTGTGCGTCTTCACGACAATCGCAAACACATCCAAGACATCAAGAAACACCTTGGTATGCCACTATCATCTGATGATTCTAAGTCTCCCAGCACCTCTATTGACACCTACACTAGAGGGCTGTTCGGGATTCCTCCATCCGGTGGCAGCAACGGCGACGATGATGGTGATGATGAAGACTTCACCGGTGGTCAGGGTGGTGGCGGTGGCTCCAACAGCAGCGATCCGGAGTGGATCGAATAGTTCCTTTTTGGCGTATTGATGCCAAAGGGGGAGAAAAATTCTACTTATCTATTCTTCTTAGACTTCTCTGTGTGAAACTTGAATGTTTAAGTGCAAAACTATGTTTTAAGCAAAACTATGTTTTAAACTCGATGGTTTATGTGGTACGTTGTGGTTGTAAGACTTTAATTGTTTATCTTGTGATGATGCTGCAATGGTGAATTGTTAGTTATTTACTTTTTGTATTGTGTGATATATCCTGTCATATTGCATTTAGATTCAAATTTGTCAAGGATATAGGGGAGCTCTTGTTGCTATTCTTGTTATAATTTCAGGGGGGCTTCCAGCTATATTCTTATTTTATTATTCCTTTGTAAGCTATAATTGTTGTCATCAATACACCAAAAAGGGGGAGATTGAAAGTGCATCTAGGCCCCTAAGTAGTTTTGGTGATTAATGATTAACAACTATAGCGCTAGTATTTTTATTGAAGAAATGTGCACAGATGTTATACAGATTACATTCATGAAGTACATGTTTAAATATGATGGTGTACCCCTCAAACGTGGATATGTTGCAAGAAGGCATCAGGACTAGTAATTATTTGTAAGTCTTTATTTATTGAGTCATAGGTATGTCGTACTATGAAGAGAGATGCTACGGAGAAGCATATAAAGGTTTCTAAGTGCTCAAAATAGGTATCTCGAAATTCGTGTGAGTTTTTCCACTCAAAATACACTTTATACAGAACCTACACCATCGGAACATCCGACGTGGGTCGAAACATCCGATGGTCAACTCAGTCTGCCTGTTTCCAGCGCTATCCAATAAGCCGCCCATCGGAACATCCGACGCGGGTCGGAACATCTGATGGCTGTCGGAACATCCGACGTGGGTCGGAACATCCGATGCGGGATCTTCTGCAGCAACGGCTATTTTTCGGGACTCTCTATTTAAAGCCTTCTCTAATACCTGCCAAAAGTTTACACACTCTGATTTGAACCTAATACTTATTCTTCATCATCTCTCAAGAACACTAGCCTTTCTCTCTCTTGTTTATCTTGTGAGATCTAGATCTAGAGAGATCAAGGCACCTAAAGTGCTCCACGAATTAGAGACATCCAATTCTTGAGCACTTAGCGATTCCTAATTTCATCGTCGCATTTATTACTCTTGGAGGCTTGAAGGGCTCCTGGATGGCTAGGTGTCGCCGGTGAGCCGCCGAGCTTTGTATGGTTTGCCTCCAGAGTTTGTGAAGGTGTGATTCCACCTTCGCAAGGAAAATGATTCATCTAGTGGACACCGGTGAGTTCTGTTGTGCAACGCCGGAGGGGATTAGGGGTCTTGGTGTTTCGGGCTTTGTGCCTTCCCTAACGGTGAGTAGGATCTCCCTTCAAAGATCCAAACATGGGTAAACAAAAATCGCCGTGTTCCTCGTCTTAGTCTTTAGTATTTGTTTTTCTGTTGGTTTTTGACTTGTTCTGAATATTCTTGAGTAGATCTAAACTTGGTTTTGCGAGTTTTTTACTACAGGTTTACGTCGTTTCCAGTACAGTCAGGATCAGAACATCCGACCCAGATCAGAACATCCGACGCAAGGCTCTCTGGACCAGATCGGAACATCCGACCTACATTAGAACATCCGACGTGCTGGTTACTGTTTTGAGTTTATAAATTTCACAATTTTGTTTTATTTGCCTATTCACCCCTCTCTAGGCAGCATATCGATCCTTTCACTTTCCAAACCAACGGACCATTCCAAACCAAGCACACCATCCCAACCATGTCAACCATAGCTCATTACCCCAGATCACCTAACAACCCTAACTATCATATGTCATCAAAATGAATAAATGAATGACAGGTGAATATCAATTCACCGTTCCAAGGCTTATTTCCTAAAGATATTATTTTTGGACCTAAGCAAGTCTATGCAAGTTTTACCCAATAGGTAGGGTTAAAGTTATTGCCACTCAAGACTTAGATTATTAAGGGATTTGACAATCAAGGCAGTCATCTAGTACAATCAAGTAACAAAGAACAGACATGTTTAGAACATGGATAACAAATAGTCAATTCATATAGCATGCATTTTTTTAGCAAACAACATAGTTTTAGAAAACTAGGTATGAACATGAGCAATGAAATGTTAATTTATCTTGCTCCGGTGGGTAGTCCTCCTCGACATCTCCATTATTTGTGCTCTAATACATTTTTAGGGCTATTTTTGTACATGTGATAATGGTAAAAAGTCCTTACAGGATTTATTAATTCACTTGGGTATTTCATAATTTTCTGTAGGACTAAAGAATTATTTATGTCTTGAGGGATTTTAACAGATTTTTATAAAGTCGTATACCATTTTTAATTACTAAAGAATCATTTCAACCGTTTATTGAGATACCTAAATGCTAGGAAAGACCCTCCAAAATTAATCTAGCTCTTAGAATAGTGTAAACTTAGTTCGAGCTAATATTTCTATAAAATACAACTGGTGTCTAATATTTACCCTATTTTTTAAAAAATTGGAGATACCTAACTAATTTTAGTAATTCATTTACATTTTCTGGTATTAATTTATTGCAAAATCGTGGGGAAAAACCACACATACAGTAACGGGTCAGCCCATCGATGATGGCCTAAGCGGCCAGTGCGCTTGCCCGCGCACCATGCTAAGGACGTAATTTCCAATTGCACTTTCTAGGTGTGAGAGCGCCGGTGACGGAGTACGTAACCGCTTGTTGATAAGTGGGATCGAGCCCACCCGTTAGTTCATCTCACTGGCTCTCCGTAACTCCCCCGTTTTAGCGGCTGGGCCCACCTATCATTGACAAAGCGTGCGACTTAGCTTAGTTTAAATTATGTTGGGCCTACTTGTCATTCCCTAACTAACCCTGACTGTAACCTACGCGGGTCCGATTGTCAGACCATCTCGCAGGCACCGGTCATCTTCTTCCTTACGACGCAATAGGCGGGAGCTCGCTGGAGCACAGTGCGGCTACGCTAGGGACTGGCTTGCGCGAGGCCACATGGCTTCGAAGTCTACACGCACACCGGCGACCACCGACGCCATCACCATGCTGCATCAGACAGAGTAGCAGCGGCGCAACGCCATGCCCCCCAGGCGGCACCCCAATACGTGGTCGGCAACTGACACGGCCACTAGCCTAGCGTGTGATGGGTGAGGTTTCTTGAAATGTTTGGAGTTTACCTAATGCGACGGAGGGGATCGAAGCGGTGCGGATGTGGCTGGTGTCGGAGATGGTGGCGGTTGGCCGAGATAGGGGCCACGTGATCACCAACGACCTCTAGTGAGGATTTGGAAGAATTGATGGAGAAGAAATGTTAGAGAGGATGCATTAAGCCTAAGGCTCGCCGAAATTGGAAAGAGGCTCGTCGGATCGAAAGGGACCCAAGTAGAGGTGGGTTTGGGGGAAATGAGGAAAAGAAGGCAGCGACGGCGGGGGCTTAGCTTGGTCCCTTTAACGAGTTGGGAAGGAACAAATAGGTGAGTCAGGCGTGAAAAGGCGGCGCGACAAGGCTCACGCACCAGTCGGCATGCGCTTGAGGCCACGGCATGAACAGGGCATGGTGGCGTGGCGTGGCTAGGCTTTTGACTTGCGTGGCGCAGGCGGGGAGGGAAGGCAACATGCGTGCATACGGCGGCAACGATCCATCGGTCCATGGCGTGAAATGTTTGGTCCAACGTGGCGGATCAGACGACTATGGACGTGGGTAGCCAGAGTGTATAAGTTATATAGTGCCTTCTCTAGTGTGCTTGGTCTAGCAGATATAGTTAGGTATGAAACCTCTCTGGAGCAAATGACTGTGAAGTGCCTAAGTTTGAATACTCCTTCTCATTCCAGCAATCTAGGCATCGACAACATATGAAGCCTAACAGCTTGTATGCAACTGCCGCACTATAAAAGCTTGTACATTCTCCATGAACTCTTTGTAGCGCCAGTCCGTGTTGTGCATCTACATTAAGTAACATACACAAATTGACTTACATACAAAATAATGTAATTGCAATATATTTTACTAATTAGAGCTCTAAATCTAGCAATATATTTTACTAATTAGAGCTCTAAATCTAGCAATATATTTTACTAATTTTGTACATCCTTCTAGATTACCGAAAATTAACCAAAAGAATTCCTAACCATGCCCTAAATCTGAGCTAGATCCCCATATTCTAAACTCCAAACATTCATAACATGTTTTTTTTCCAATCTAGCTTTTTTCAAAAAATTATTGACTCCAGATTCAAAATTCTTTATCGATCATGGAACCATAACAAAAAATTTGAGCTAGATCTACACCTTCCATGGGAGCTACATCTTAATCTAAGTAAACTCCAAACATACACAACAAGTTTTTTCCAATCTAGCTATTTCAACAATTTATCGAGCTCTTATTTCAAAATTCTTTGTTGATCATGGAACCATAACTAAAATTTGAGCTAAATCCATACCTTCCATGGGAGTTACAACCTAATCTAAGCAAACTACAAACATGCACAAGCATGTTTTTTTGCAATTTACTCCGTAACTTTATCGAGCTAGATTTAGATTCAAAAGCCTTCATCAATCACAAAAAAACATCTTTTTTAAAATTTAAAGCAAGGAGAAAACTACATCTAACCACAAATGAAGCGGGGATGATGTTGCGAACATTGAAGCACTTGGATTGAAGTAAAATCATCAAATTTGAAAATTTTGGACAACACCTCCCACGAAGGTCATGTGGGCTCTCCCCCTTTTGATCTGTTCATACATAGAGGGCTTGGGGAGGAAGACGATGATTTAAATAGTAAAAATTGGTAAAAGAAAAATAGAACTCTGTCAGTTCGTATAACCAAGCGGTAGTGATTTCTACGATTCACTAAACATCCAGCAGTGATAGTCCGTGAAAGAATCACTACCGCTTTAAGCCATGACACTATAGGAAAATAAACTTTTAACGTCGGCCAATTTTATTTACGTCGGCTCGGACAAAGCCGACATAAATAAAGTTGTTATTTACGTCGGCCGGGTCAGGCCGACGTAAATACGGTTATTTACGTCGGCTTGGCTGACGTAAACACAACAGGTCAAGCAGCCGTGGATCCACGTGATGTGGCAGGACTATTTGTGGATCCACATTACGTCGGCCCGACCTGGCCGATGTAAATAACGGCTTTATTTACGTCGACTTTGCCCCGGCCGACATAAAAATTCCCTTTACCCTAACCCGACCGGTACTATCTCGTGATTTACGTCGGCTTATTTACGTCAGTAGCTATTTACGTCGGCTTTTCAGCTATTTACGTCGGCTGGTCGATTTCCTGTAATGTGATCCAGTAATGAAACCGAGCATCACTACCATCGCTAGTGATTCACTTATAAACCGACAGTGATAGAACTGTTGCCAAGCCAAACACCAAACACCAACCTATTCTTGTCCATTGCATTCCTAGGGCTGGACCAAAAGATCGGGCTCGACGAGCTACTCGAGCTCGGATCGAGTTCGGTTCGAGCTCGGATCGAGCTCGAATGCTAAACGAGCCGATCTCGAGCCCGGTCCCGAGCTCGAGTCTATTCGAGCCGAGCTCGAGCTCGATCCTGAGCCTTAACCGAGCCCAACCGAGCCTGAATAATTATCATTGCATTGTGATAGCCATAGTGCTTTTTGTTTGACCAATAATGATATGTATCATACCAAGACTAAGCATATTGATATCAAATACCACTTTATCCGCGATGTTGTTGCTGAAGGAAAGATTGTTGTGGGAAAGATACATATTGATGAGAATCCTACAGACATGCTTACAAAGTCATTATCTAATGCCATGTTCAAGCACTGTTTTGACTTGGTTGGTATTCGCGGAGCTTAATGCCCTTCGGGGATTTTGGGAGTACATTTTCATGGATTTAGAGTCAAGGGGAGATTTGTTAGGATATGCCTTCAAATATTAGTTTTTACTAATTTACCCTTGGGCATGCCTATATAAAGTCCCTCCTTGTACCCTGTACATCTTGCACCATTATAGTGATTGTTTTCCCGTGGTTTTTTTTTCTCTCCACATTGGAGGGGTTTTTTCACGTTAAATCCGTGTTTGTGCCTCCTATTCCCAACATTGTGTTAATGGCTTCCACCCAAAATACATGTAGCATACCGTACTTATCAAGCATCGTCTTCGCCATCTCGATTAACATCCGGTTCTTTCTCTCCACTACTCCGTTTTGTTGAGTAGTATAGGCCACCAAGAACTCATGCTTAATTTCTAACTCATCACAAAAATTTTCAATGTTTGAATTAGTGAACTCGGTGCCGTTTTCATTTTTTACCTTCTTTATATAGGTATCGAACTCTTTTTGTGCTTTTAATACAAATCGTTTGAAAACATCACCGGTAAAATTTTCTTTTCAATGAAAAACATCCAAATAAAGCGAGAAAAATCATCAACAACCACAAGACAATAAGAATTACTTCCTATACTAGCATAGATAGTTGGGCCAATTAAATGCATATCAAAAAGTTCAAGTGGTCGGGATGTTGACATAAACGTCCTCGAAGGATGAGGGTTAGCCATTTGTTTACCGGTTTGACAAGCGCTACACAATCGATTTTTTCTCAAACTTCACATCTTTCACTCCAACAACTTGTTCGTGCTTAAAAACATTTTTCAAAGTGCACATTCCGACATGTGCAAGACGTCATGTCATAACCAACCGAGTGAAACTTTGGCGAGAAGACAAGTCTTAGTTTGCGAAGAATCATGATTAGTGAAATCGACCAAATACAAATTTGAAAATCGTTTGCCCTCGAAAGCAACACTTTGATCAACCGAAGAAACGACACAAACGCCGCTACTAGAGAAAAGACAATCAAAACCCAAATCACACACTTGAGCAACGGAGAGAAGATTAAAATTGCAAGCTTCAACCAAAATAACATTTGAGATGGATAGGTCGTTGGATATGTCAATTTTAGCTATACCGATTACCTTTCGCTTGGAGTTGTCTGCAAATGTGATCTTGTGGTCGAGGTCCTCCTCTTCTAGTGAGGTGAACATACGAGAGGAGCCGGTCATATGTTGAGTACAACCGCTATCGAAAATCCAATGCCGACCACCGCACTTTTAGTTCACCTATATACACAAGATCAAGTTTGGGATTTAGATACCCAAGATTTCTTCTTAAGTCCTTTAGGGTTAGTCATCAAACACTATGGCACCCAAATGGTTTTCACATTTTTATCATCTTTGGGAGCACCGATGTACTTAGGAAAAGTCGAGCTGTTCTTTTTTAACAACATGAAGCTAGCATTTAACACGAGTTTGAGACATGAATTTGGATAATCTAGCTAAAGTGCAAGCAATAGCTCTATGATCTTTGCCTTTACACAAATAACAATCAGTGCTCGCCTTTACAAAAGTAAGCTTGGGTTTACCCTAACCGTCCTTGGGCAAATTCCCGGGGTTGAACCCAAAACCATGATTGCCCAATGTGTACCTTTTCTCCCGAAGCACCCTGTCATGGTTTGAGCTCCCAACAATTAATTTAGCAAACTTAGTGTCTAATTGCTCAATCCTATCCTTCAAAATCAAATTTTCCTTAATTAGCTCATTAGAATAAGAAGCAAAGGCACAAGTACCCAAAGTGCATATATTTTCAAATAAAGGTGTGGCACTAGTGGATAAAGAGCTAGTATTAGGATTGATGATGGGTGACAAAGCCAAAGATGTGTCAAGAGACATGCTAACGGGGCCACTAATAGTGTCAATCAAATCACAAGTCACACCAACATCGCATCTAACAATTGAGCAATCATTAATAGCATTGTTATAATTACACTCATGTTTCTCAAGCAAGTTTTCAAATTCATTAGCAAGCTCTTTGTGCAGCTTCATCAACTTTTTGCACTTAGACTTATCCTTCTCTAGAGCGTCATTTAATTCATCAATTAAGCTAGTAATCTCAACTAGAGAGGGTTTTTCTTTTGTTACCTTATCTTCCAAGGCCATAAGACACAATGGAGGTGGAGAGTTGTTGATGGCGACTCCAGAGACCTTGGCGGTATGAGATTTATTCCCTCCGCCCAAGAGTCTTCATCATCGGTGATCCACTCTCCAACAATCTCATTTTGCTTGTCGGCCATGAGACAAAGTCTTTGTCTAAGGATAGCCAGTGGATCATTCTCCTTCATGGCGAGTCCGGCTAAACCATGAGCTCTTGTGATTCATTCTTCATCGGATGAGGAGAATGACGACGAAGAGGTTGAGCACTCCTTTTTGACTTCTCAACTACAAAAAGCTTCTTTTTGTACTTGAACTTGTTTTCGCTCTTGCGATAGTGCCTATGTTTATTCTTGTCATCTTCATTTCCCTCTTAATCTCTAAACTTGCCTTTGCTCTTCCTTTTCATGAGACAATCCGCCGTCAAGTGACCCTTCTTTCCACACTCATAACATCTTATTTCAGAGATGGGTTTTTGTCTCGATGATGAGCCTCCATTCCTAAAGGTCATCCTCTTGATCAATTTTCTTTAGCGCTTGATGAGAAGAGCTAACTCTTCTATCTGCGGAATACCTTCATCGGAGCAATCATCATCACATTCTTCAACCTTTTTCTTCTTGGCTTTGGCTTGAGCAGGAAAAGCAATAATCTTCTTAGCATGCGAAGCATCTTCATAACCATTTACCCTCATCTCATACGAGGCGAGCTTTCCGAGGAGGTTGGTTGGAGTGAGAGTCTTCATCCTTTTGCTATTGTTTTGGAGCATAGTAATAAACGAGTTGAACTCGAATGGAACGATGTCGAGAATCTTCCGGCATTCATCAATATCCTCCATGGGCTTGCCACACATGCCAATGTCGTTTATGATCAGGTTCAACCTAGAGAACGTTTCATTGACACTCTCATTAGGTACCATCTTGAAATGATCGAATTGTCTCCTAGTGAGAGCTAATTTCTCCACTACTAGCTCTGAACTGTCAACATAGATTTTTTTTTCAAAGTTTTTCAAATTTCACTAGCTTTTGTGAGATTACTAATGCGATTGAACACATCAACACTCACATTGGAAAGTAAGACATTTCTAGGTATGGCATTGTAACGCCAATATTTCATCTCGACGGGAGTGCACTACAAGAATCGACATGAATTTCAAGGGTCGAAAGAATTCTCGAGGGCGCCAACTAAGCCCTCTAGAAATTAAGAGCTTTCTCGAGGGCCAATTTAAAACACTCGAGAAATGTATCTATTCTCGAGGGCACAGAAAAAGCCCTCGAGAAACGTAGACGGCGGCACTGGTAGCTAACGGCGGAAGCTTGTTTCTCGAGGGCATTAAAAATAAGCCCTCGAGATAGGTATTGGCGTGCACAGGATCCAAATATTTCACCCCGGAGACCTTAAAAAATCCGTGGCTCGCATCTCCCCTCGTCTCCCCTCGTCTCTCTCTCTTCCCTCTCTCCCTCTCCACATTGCGCCGCCATGCACCTCCTCCTTCCCCCCTCGATCTACTCCGGCGCCGCCCCTTGTCTCCCCGACGGCGAGGCGCGCGGTGGCGTGCGGCGGCCACTGATGTCGCGCGGCGACGGGGCCACGGGCGGCGCGCGGCGCGGTGTGGCGGCGAGCGGCGACGGGGGCCAATGGGCGGCGCGCGGCGACGGGGGCCGTGAAAGCTTGCCT